>JAREIK010016554.1:0-600000 GCA_029783825.1 Sapria himalayana | reverse complement strand
TAATTTTAATTTTTTTAATAGAAAGATGTATATCAAATACAAGAAAAATTGTTATAGCATGGTTGCAAGTCGTGGAGACTCGGCATGACCCGATGGTTTGATTGGGCCCCAGGGATTCTGGGTATGTCACAACTTGTTGGGGTTGTGATGAACTTGAGTCAAAATTCAGTATGATTGGAATTGGCATGATTTTGAGCATTGCCCATTTGGTGGTTAAACCATGCTAGCCTGGGTTAGCTGCCAAATGTCACTTTTTCATAGGTTATTACCTTGGGAAGTTGGGATTGGCTAGTACTACTACACTAGTTGCTAGATTATCAAGCTCATCCTAGGCTAGGGTACGACTCTTGATTTTATCTGGAGCTGGCATTCAAACCTAAACATTTTAAAAAAATCAAATTATTTTTAAAATTTAAATTTTAAATTTAACGTATATGAATATTATCATAAAATAATAAATAAAAAAATCACTCAAATCTGAAAATTTAAATGCCCAAAAAAATATAAAAAAAGTATGAAATGAAATGCATGCTAGTGCATCGTCAATAATATAAACTAATATACAACATAGTATCATTATGTTTGACTTTGATTATAATAATTCTAAATCGTTGTATTATTATTTTTTGTGTATATCATTATTCATTTGTAATATTTTGTTATTAATTTAAAAACGTATCCTTATATATATATATATTTAAGAATGATAAAATTTCAATAATATTTAGTTGTTATGCATTGCTCTTATCTAAATTAAATTGATAGTCACAAAAATTTGATTTTGATATTATGCTAAATATTATAGGGGTCAATAATTTATGTGTTATTTTAGATTACACAAGAAAGGTAGATTCATAAGATTTTATCACATTAATAAGTTAGTTTTTCAAGTTTTAATGAGAATAAATAGAATAGTAATTTGTGATATCCTTCATTTGTTATCTGCCCAAAGGCATTCTAATTTGTATGTAGACTATGATATCTTTTATCATCATATTTTAAATAGTTAGATGTTTTTTGTCATTTTTTTACTTAGCATGTTTTGTCAATTTTTTTATGGGAGATTGCTTTTATTTACTATCTGCTGTATCCTTACATGTTTTATTTATAGCATCTTTTTTGGAATGGAAAAATTTATAATGAATCTCTAATTTTACATTTTCTTATTATAATTTATAGGTAAAGTACAAATATTTTTTTTTGAGTGCAAGTACTTGCTAATCCAAACTTGATTTTAATTATTATTTATTTGATGATGATTTAAATGCATATTCTGAGGTTATTTTTTGTCATGTCTAATTATAATCTCTTATAAGATTTTAGTATCATATTTTTTTAGCATATTTGATTTTGTTTGATCTTGATTTTAAGAGATGCATGTAATAATTCTTTTCATGGAGAAAATCAAATTGGACCAGGTGTTCGGAATGGTCAGGTCATCAACTAGTCATTGGATTAGATTGGATGATTGAATTGATCTGGTCATAAACAGTTATTGGACTATACTAGTTCTCCCAATTGAGCTGCTATTCTATTGAATTGGTAGAATTGACAATAAGAGTGGTGGATCGGTACAACTGGCCGAGTTTTAGGAAACCACCAACCATTACTAAAATTTTTTTTTGTGATGGATGATGAGAATTGATCTCTTACTTTTTTTTATTTTACTTGTATATTAATTTTTTAAATTATATTTTATTAAAATAATAATTTAATAAATTAATTAGTTATTTATTTTATTAAATTATATAAAATTAATTTTTTTGTGATGGATGATGTGAATTGATCTCTTTGTTTTTTTTATTTGTATATTATTTTTTAATTATATTTTTATTAAAATAATATTTTAATAAAATAAGTAGTAATGTATTTTATTTTATATTTTATTTAATTAATTATTAAAATATAAAAACTATTATTATAACATTCTAAATATTTTTTAATATCATTTATATGATAATTAAATATAAAAATGTAAATGTAAAGAAAGATGTATATATATATCATTATTTATTTTATATTATTGAATATCTTTAATTAAATAATTTGTATGTTTATTATACTTACAAAGAAATGTAATATTTATTTTATTCATTTTATAATATTGATTCACAAGGTAATGTAATTACATTACTTACCAAGTAAAGTAATTATAATATTCTCAATATTGATTTTTTATAAATTTTGAAGATTCTTAAGGTAGTAGTGATTAAATAAAAATTGTGAGATATCTAGACATGATACCTTGTCATTTCTAACAATCATAAGATTTTGATATTAATTTTATATTTTATTAATATTTTGATATCTATAAAATTCATGTATTATATATTTATTTTTATTGATTTTTCATCTATACATATAAAGCTGTGTTTTTTTATATATCATTATTTATTTTATATTTTTGAATATATTTAATTAAATAAATTGTATATTTATTATATTTATTTTATAATTATTTGAGCTTTTTTCATATATTTTCATGAAATTTGAATATTTTTCATATTTTTAATGATATTTATAAAATTTAAGCGCTATATATTTATTTTTATTGATATTTTCATCTATATATAAGTGTATAATTTTTAAAATTTTTTTTTAAATGTAATAATATATAAAATATATTTGATATTGTCAGTCAGTTAGTTATTCGATTTATTGGCTTTGCCAGTGAATTGTGACTAGTAATTTTTTCATTATAGTTATTAGTTTGGTTTTCTCAATATTAATTTTTTATAGATCTAGGAAACCTATAGGGTAGTTCTTTAATAAGAATCATAAAATATCTAGATATGATATATTTTTATTTTTCATTCTTAGAGATTTGTGATATATATAGAGGTGTCAATCGGGCCGGCTTGGCATGAGAATTTTTTGTGCCCGTGCTGTGCTTTGCCACGGCACCAATCGTGCCGTGCCATGGCCGACTCGGCCTCGTGCCATGCCGTGGCCAACTAGGCCTCATGCCGTGCCTGACTCGACATGGTTTGGTGGCCCGTGGCATGACCCGCCTGTGCGGGACATGTCCCGCACCCCATGTCCCCAACGGCTACCCCATCGCCATGTCAGCCAGCACAATTTGGTTCGGATAGGGAAATGAAAACGCACAGCCACGGGTCCACTTCAATCCCACCCGCAGTCCCCTCCGACCCGACCAGCGGTCTCGTCCTAAACCCCCCCCACCACGTTTAAAAAAAATTTGAATATCATCAATTGGATTTTGCCTCCAACGGCTAGGGGGCGAATCCGATGGCCCTCATGATTCCGTCCTCTAAAATTAAATAAAATATTAAAAAAAACATAAAAAAAATATATTTTTTTAAAAAAATTCCTTTATTCTATAAAACCTCCACCTCTTTATAATATTTTTATTTTTCATAAATATTTATTTTCAAATCTCACACTCTCAAAACTCTTGTTTTTCTATCACTTGGGATTCGAGATTTTCTCATTTGGCTCGACTTTTTGTGGCTCTTAACTCGGGTTTGGAATATTAAACTAGATTGTGGTGCACGTGATCTACCTTACTGCTTTACTGGGTATTTTAAGTTTAATCGTTTACTTTCTCTCTCTCTAATCCAAAAATCTAAAATTTATCATCTAGGCTCAATCTCCTGCTTAACAAAAATTCTAAAAAATGATTAATACTAATGATATATCTAAATTTAGAAAATAAAAATCTTACACAGAGGTCTGAGACTGCTAAAATTTTGGTTTCTTCAATCGTCTCAACCCAAACGTCTAAAAAATAAAAAACTAGGAGGATTTCTGTAGTTTGGACTCATTTTAATATAATAAAACAAAAAAATATTAGGGATGAGGAAGAAAAAATGACACAGTGTAAATATTATATGAGAAATTTAACATGTAAGAGTTCATTTGAGACTGAGCACCTTAAGAAGCATGCCGAATTATGCACCAAAAAATATGGTGCATTAGATCCTAGGTAAACCTAACTTAGCACTGTTTTTTTTTTTTGAGACTGAATCCAGTTTAGTTATAAAGTTTACTCCTTTTATATACCGCAGCGAGTTGGGTAGGGAATGTATGACTAGACTTATCATATTGATGAGTCTTCCGATCAGGTTTTTGGAAGATCCAAGATAGTCTGTATCATGTAAATATATTTTCAGCATGCTTATTGTAGGATTCTCAGGTACACATCTAGGAATGACGTACTAAAATTATATAAATTAGAAAAACACAAAATTATTAATGAATTTATGACATAAAGTAGAGTGATGTTTGTGACGTTCGATATCTGAACAAGTCACTATGAATCATCTTATTTATGTCTCACCAGCCATTATGTAGATTCTAACTGAATAATGAATAAAAAAATTTTAGGATTCTCTGAGATTTTTCATCATCATGATGGCCCGGTCATTTTTGAGTGCTTGATGAAAATTTTTAGAGAATATAAAATTTAAAATAAAATTTTTAGTATCATATTCGATAACGCATCTAATAATGGAGTAGCAATTAACATATTTGTTAGGAATATTAGAGACGTACCATTAGGAGAGATCTTTCATGTCAGAGGTATATGTCATGTGATTAACCTGATTGTACAAGCTGGTATGAAGGTGTATTCTTTCGTATTGGATAATATACGTAATGCACTAAAATATATTCGTACTCATCGTAGATAACAGGAGTTTGGTAGTCTCTGTTTGTCAGTGAATTTTAAGAAGAAGAAATTTCAATCGGATGTGAGACACCGCTGGAATTATATGTACCTGATGTTGGAGTCATGTGTTAGATACGAATACGTGATATCCGATTATATCAATAGTAAGAGTGACGAACTTATTATTGACGATACTGATTGAATTTCAGGAATTTTATTTATGAAATTTCTGAAGATTTTTTATGACACGTCGATTTATACTTGCACGACTTGTATTACATTCAAGTGCATATGCAAAATTAGTAGCATGTTTAGAAAGTATCGAGCTGACTCGATACCTAGCTATATGATTGCGGAGATAGAAATTAAGTACTTAAAGTATTGGTCCACCACCTCATCTATTTATTATCTCGCTGCATGCATGAACCATAAGGTTAAGGTTAAAGGGATAGATAACTCCCTGACTTGTGATTAGTTGACCTGTTCACATACTATCATATCTGATATGGTGGTAGTAGTAGTGAGACTGTGATTATGGACATGAATACCTTTTTCTAAGATGATGATTTTTTCATTCAGTTAGTGGGGGAGAATCAATAAGGTGGATCATCACATAGGAATGAGCTTTTTTGATACTTAGATATCGATTACTGCTCAATCCTATCATATTCTGTTGTAATGAGCGTGATTTCAGATAAAATATTGAGATTATGTCTAGATATTGTTTAGATCTTAGCTTGTTTGAAGGATTAGGAGGATTCGAGGTTTAATATTCAGGATCGTGCTGGAGTAGCGACATGGACTGTATAAGCCGCGAAAGCGGAAGAGTTGATTGCTGATGATGATGATCCATATGATAGTGATTTTAATGTTGTGGTTGATGATGCTCATGATATGTCGATTTGAAGATTGACGTGCTTGCTGGTTTTTCCTGCCCATTTTCAGATGCTAGTTGCCAATGCTACGCCACGTCATGCCACATGTCATTTGTTATTGGCACTTAATTTTAATTTTTGATGTCTTACGGTCTAGAGGTGTCAAACGGGCCGGCACAGCACGGCACGGCCCGTTTTTTACGTGCCCGGCCGTGCTATCGTGCCGTGCCGGGCACGACACGGTGTGTTAAAGTCAGGCACGGCTTGGCTTGGCCAGGCGGCACGGGCGCACGGCAGGGGCAGGGCAGGCGGGGCGGGTCTGTTTGGACCCGACCCGCGGTCTTTTTACCGGGGGCGGGGCCCGGTTGGGTCACGACTCATGCCACGGCACGCGTGGCATGCCGCCAGTGCCACACGTGCCTGCGTGAACCGGCACGGGTCCATCCCGTGCCAGCGTGCCGGGCACGGCACGGCACGGGATTTAATTCACTCGGGCATGGCACGGGCCCGAGCATGGTTTTTGAATGTGCCGGGCTGGCCCAGGCAGGGCCGAACCGTGCCGTGCCTCGTGGGCTGGGCTGGCCCGGCACGTTTGACACCTCTATTACGGTCACGGACACAATTGATTTGTGTGATTTATTCTTTATTCTGTTTTTTGATTTTGATCTTTTATTTTGTATTGATTATACGTTTTTTTATTTATGTTATGTTGTATTTGCTTTGGTTCGGTATCTATTAGCTGATTGAACATTTGGTTTGTTTTTCTGACTTTATAATTTTTTTTAATAAAATTTTTTGTTTAATTTATTTTTGTGTTTAAAGTTTTCATTTAAAAATTTAAAATTTAAAATTTAATTCTAATAAATTATAATTTAAATTTATTAAAAATTAATAAAAAAAATTAAATTTTATTATTATTTTCAAGTTACATTTATATATTTTAAATAATTTTTAATTTACCAATTTAAACTTTGTAATTTATTAAATTTTTAATAAAAAAATTTATAATTTATAATTTATTAAATTTTTAACAATTTTCAAGTAATAAATTTAAAATTTTAAACATTATATATATATATATATAATATAATATATATTTTATATTTAGTTTAATCTTTAATATAATAACTTTAAATTTTTAAAAATAAAAAACTTTTATTTTTTTTAATCAGGCCCGTATGGGCCTCACTCGGCATGGTACTTTTACTGCCGGGCCAGTGGGCCGGGCCGGGCCTTGCTGGAATAAACCGTGCCGGGCGTGCTCAAAAAAAAAAGGGCTGATCTTGCCCGGTATGTCTCGTTTGACATCTCTTTATATATATATATATATATATATATATATATATATGAGATTCATGACTTTTTTTTAATATTTTTTTTAATTTTTATATTTTTACTGATATTTATTAATATTTTGATAACTATAGAATACATGTACTATATGTATTTATTTTTATTGATCTTTCATTCTATATAAAGGTGTATAATTTTAAAAAATTATATTAAAATTTAATAATATATAAAATATAATCATGACATTGTCAGTTTAATAGTTATTTGATTATTGGCTTTACTAATGAATATTGACTAGTAAATTTTTCATTGTAGTCATTATTTTGATTTTTTCAATATTGATTTTTTATAAATTAAAAAGATCCATTAAGTAGTAGTTCTTAAATAAGAATTATTGAATATTTAGACATGATACATTGTTATTTATTATTCGCATAAAGATTCATGATATATATGCAGTATGTGTTGGGAGACTGAAACTTGTTAAATGTTGTCAATAAGATCTTGTTGATACAATAGAAAAATATAATGGATATACAAAACAATAATTCATGATTTTAACAATTGTAGTGTTTTTAGCTTTATTGTATTTTTGTATGTTATTTTGATGTATCTTACATGTGGATTGTCTAATTATGTCTGAGTGTGCTTTTGTTTGCATCACACCAACACAATACACACCAGCACAGTTTGTAAGATGGGCACACAATCATTGTTCACGCCCAATTTTTTATTTTGCCCGTTGACTAAGCTAAAAAGATAGTAGGCACTTGTATATGTGATATATTGGTAGTATGCTAAATATTGTTTCTGTAAATCAATTTGATCTTGCAATACCCTATAATGATTTTTTAGTTTTAATAATTTCTAATTTTTTTCTATTATTTTAGTCTCTCAAAGAATCAATTTTTCTGCTAAATTGATGTACTCCCAAAAATTAATATTCTAGGATAATTCTGAATTTTTTGTTATTTTATCTAAATTAGGGTTTGAAAACCCTCAAAATTAGGATTATCATTTATTTGAGAGAGAAATTTATTTGAAATCAATAATATTTTTGAAAGCCTTAAGTTCATTTGCTTGCTTGATTATGAAAATAGATTGTTAAAATAGATATAGATAAAGGAAAGTCTCATTTTTAAGTACATATTGCATGAGGATGAGCTATATCAAAAATAATTGTTGGAGGTTATTTTAAGAGATTATGCAAATACTACTACGTAATGAGAATAATTATGGTAGTCAACTGTAAGTCTTCATAGAATTGATTCATCATGATACTCATTGGAGATGAGTATATAAAAATTCTTCCAAAGCAAGTAGAAGGTGCTATCCCTTGGTTACATGTTATTGATTTTGTGGCTTGC
This sequence comes from Sapria himalayana, assembly GCA_029783825.1. NCBI lineage: Eukaryota > Viridiplantae > Streptophyta > Magnoliopsida > Malpighiales > Rafflesiaceae > Sapria > Sapria himalayana. The sequence continues at coordinate 591,835 of JAREIK010016554.1, read as the reverse complement.
ACTTATTTTATATATTATTAGATGATTGATATATGAGCTAATATTTATTTCACAAGTATTTGTTGTATATATATTATTATTTTTTCAAGTCCAAAGGAAATTATTGTTTTGATTATATTTGATTTTTTGATTATGTTTTTTTTTTTTGATTCTCTTGTCATTATCTTTTTGGATAACTTAATTTATTCTTTATTTTATAATTTATAGATGTTTGTTTGTTGGTTTGTAAGATTATGTAGAAGATTTTATTTGAAATTGAGCACATGATTATATTTTATCTTTCTTAACATAATTTTTTTGAAAAAATGTTTGATTATGTTGGATCTTACATGTACATTCTCATTTTGGTTATATATTATTGGTTTAGATAAGAATATTGTGTTCAAGTCTTAAAGATATTTCTATTTAGCAGTATGAGATATTAATGTTATAAAGGTATTTTAGAGTTTCTATCTTGTTTGTTAGCTTTTCTAAGTAAAAATCTATTCGAAATGATACACTAACTTATGTCGATCTAGTAGAGATATATTCATTTTTATTGATGTCGGTTCATGATACTCGTGTATATATTTTTTATTATGGATCACATGTATTTTTTTTTCATATGTTTTTCGAAATATTAAAAATTAAGTTCGATAATAAAAATTAAAAAAATATGAAATGACAATATATTAGAATACATGCCAGATAACTTTAATAGTTATTGTATGAATGACAAGATTTTGCATTAAATTTTCCGTGCTTTCTCATTCTATTTAATTGTAAATTACTTCATCAATTGGATGTATATTTTTTTTGTGTTTTGTCAATGCTTTTTCTTTTAAATTCAATATTCTAGATAGAGATCGTTTAACTTGTCTTCCATAGTTTTTTGGAGTACTAATGGTTTTAAAATGTGTTTTTTTTTTTTTTGGATTTTCTAATATTTAAAGGGAATAAATGTTTGTTACATGAGGACTTATATGATTTTAATAAGTGTAAATATTATATTTATTAGTAAAAATTACTTTTTTAGTGATTTTCGGAAGAGTAAGAATCTAGAAGATAAATTTAGGGTGTTATTTGATCATAGTCGGTTAGAAATAGACTGATTTCAATTGGACACATTCTATCATAGACATGAGATCAATCACAAGTTTTGTATTTTTTTTCAAGGGAATTGTATCTCTTAGAAAAGCAAGCGGCTAAACATTGTTTTGAGATCATATGTTGAGATAATGTAGATTTATGATCTCAATTACTTATGAATTCTAGTTGATCATATACTTTTGGGAGAAGTTTTATCTATTAGTTCATTGATCGATGATAATTTATTGTGATAGCTATATAGTTTGACATATTATTGTTAATTTAATATTTTTTGTACAGATGAAGTATATTAATTTTGATTGTTATTTTATTTGGAAGAAGATCCATGATAATTTGATTACAACAACCTACATACTTGTTAGTGAGTAGATTATAGATATTTTCATAAAAATTATCAGGAGATAACAAATTATTTTTTTATTTTTCAAATTAGGTGATATGTAATATTTATGTCATAATTTAAAGGAGAGTATTAAGTTTTGATTTATTAATTTTTAATTGTAATTTATTTTTTATTTTTAGAGATCATTTGACTTGCGAGCTTCGAATTACACACACACACACACAAATATAATTATGCTTATTCAACAAATAGTTTTTTTAATAAAGATACATATTTATTTTGAGTGTTTTAGCTCTCTTTCTTTCATTTCGTTGGTTCTGCAACATTAAACCAGAAGCATTGAAGTATGTAGACATCAACTTTGCACATATTTCATTTTTCTAATATAGACTTGTGTAGTATGTTTCTGAGTATCTAGCTCATCTTTGTTTGAAAATGGATAGTCTCGTGAACTACTAGGCTGTTTAGGCTCTAGTGAGATTTTGTATCCAATGAAATGTCAACCCTAAAGTAAATATTATATGAATTTGTTACTGTGTATGATGATCTCCTTTGAATGTTATTACTATGTTGCAAATTAGTTCATATGTAGATATATATGTATATTTTAGATTCCTACTTTTTTGATGGGTTTTAAAAAATTAATCATACTCAAAAATAATAATTTTATTACTCAATAATGCTCAATTAGATTATTTTGAAAATATTTTAATTTTTATTTTGAATATTTGAATAACTATGAAATACACTTTAATAAGTTACAAGTATTATCTTATTTTGATCCAATGATTAATAATAAACAAAATAAATATTCTCAAAGACTTAGAAAAATACTAAATAATTTTTTTAGATTCATAATTTCAAAGTGTATGTGTTAAGAAAGAATATAAGAATACATCTGGTTGTTAAAGTAATTTGTGATTAATATTATGTTTTTTCTAGTTTGTTGTGCAACATTTCTATCAAAGAATAACATGTGAGATATCTTATTTATTTATTTTTCTATAATCTTATTTTGTTTAGTTTGCCAACATATTTAATATTTTTGTGAAATGGTTTAATAATAAAAAATCATGTAATATAAAATATAAAATTAACCATGTAAATCTCTTGAATGTTGTGTGCTCTCATCTATAATGAAATAAAATCAAAAAAAAAAACTATAAATTGAAACTGTGACAGGATTAGGCTGAAACAATCTGAGATTTTATGTTATTTTTGGAAAACTTTTTCCAAAAAAATATTAATTTGTTTCTTGAACATTAATTGAGTACAGTTTGTGAAACTGACCCCTGTTTTAGAATTCTATAATATAGTTTTATTTTTAGCCTCTTTTATTTGCTTGCTTGTTTGACTATGAAGTTACACTTTCTGCAACTTATATTTTTATATCTATTAAAAAAAAAGAATTATCTCATTTTTGAACTTTAGACGATCATAATTATGGAAAAGTATATGCAAAATGAGAGCATGTTTTTTATGATAGTTTCTTCAATTAGTGTTTTGCCTGACACAATTTGTTCAAATTCCAATTCACAGCGGCAAAAGCATTGGATCTGCTGAATTTCACACCTGTCAATGCCGCTCCTATCAGAATCATGTTTTCTCAACGGGACCCCACAGTTCGCAAAAGTGGTGCTGGAAATATTTATATTAAGAATTTGGACAGAGCGATTGACCACAAAGCTTTGCACGACACATTTTCTATGTTTGGCAACATTCTCTCCTGTAAAGTAGCAACAGATTCTTTTGGTCAGTCAAAAGGCTATGGTTTTGTGCAGTTCGATGTCGAGGAATCTGCACAAAATGCTATTGAGAAATTGAATGGAATGCTGCTAAACGAGAAGCAAGTGTATGTGGGGCCCTTTCTTCGCAGGCAGGAAAGAGAAACCCCAAATGAGAAGGCTAGATTCAACAATGTATTTGTGAAGAATCTCTCAGAAATGACAAATGAAGAGAGTTTGAGTAAAATTTTTGGCGAATTTGGGCCAATAACTAGTGTGGCTGTTATGAGGGAGGAGAGTGGTAAATCAAGGTGCTTTGGCTTTGTGAACTATGATGATGCAGATGATGCTGCCACAGCTGTGGAGGCCCTTAATGGGAAAACATTTGATGATAAGGAGTGGTTTGTGGGTAAGGCACAGAAGAAATCTGAGAGGGAAGCTGAACTGAAGCTTCGATTCGAACAGAATCTGAAAGAAGCAGCTGAAAAATCTCAAGGTGCCAACTTGTATGTTAAAAACCTTGATGACAGCATCGGTGATGAGAAGCTCAAGGAACTCTTCTCCCCATTTGGGAATGTTGGTTCGTGCAAGGTATGCTGTTTGTGTTTGTTTGGAAAAGTGTCATCTTTAATTGGCAACTATCTCTTCATAATTACAGAAGGCAACATGATTGTGCTGTTCATAAACACACGAACACACATATATTTGGGAATAAAGTTTTTGAATTTGACTGGTAAAAAATCTATCATTGTTGAATTGATACCCAAATTGTGCATATTTACAATAATTGTATGAACATGTAGTAGTTAATTTCTTCCTGAAGAGTATCAAGATAGCTGATCAAGGTACTTTATACTAATATTTTTAGTGTTTTGGCTTATTCCCAAAAGGGTATCCAATACTACAATTGAGTTTTGGGATCTTATTAATTAGTCTATATTCTGATCGAGGAAACCTTGTTTAATTCACATTGATGATGTACTTGTTGTAAGTTTATTTGGGTTGATTCGTTTATGTCGATTTATTTATTTATTTATTTATTTTTGCCTTGGTTTACTAATGTGCTATTACTTTGTTATTATTTTTATATTTCCCATGGCACCTTTATTCTAGTTAAAAAAAATGTAAGATGCATGATAGCATTAGATTGGGTGGTGCCTCGGGCGTGCCTTTGCTTGACTTTTTTTTCTTCTAAATTTTAGATTTTATTAGTTTTTTGTTCTTTAATCATATTTATTAATTATTTATTATTACTTAGCATATATATATATATATATATATATTATTAAATATTATTTTAAATTTTAATAAAATTAACATAAAATATTATGTAAAAAAATGTATGGATCTCATGCTTCAAGGTTTCATTGTACATTATTTACTCGATGTTATTAAACTATCACAATCAAATATATATTTTTTGTATTTCAATATTAACATTTAAAAATATATATTTTTTGTTCTTCTAATTTTTCTTTTGTTGATTTTATAAATATCTTTAATGAAATCAATTGTGTGATGAAAATTATATATTTTATTTTTCATCTTGCTTAAACTTAGTGTATATCATATTGTTAATATGGATGTTATAATTTTTTTTTTGTATTAATTTATAAAAGATTACAAATTTAGAATTGCAATTATTTTAGCATCTTTAATATTTATAGTATCGTTATTATTTTTATCAATTATCATTTTAAATATATTTTAATTTTTGTTTATAATCAAATGCACATATGAAATTGAAGTTTTTCATTGGTCTATGTATAGCTAATCATGTGGCTGTTATGTGGGTATTAATAATTAAATTGAAGTTTAAAATAATTACATTATGTTAAGATATGGTATATCATTCAAATTAATCAAAATTTAAAATCTATTTTGATGTAATTTTTTTGATGAGTATAATATTAATTTTTATTATTTTTTTATATGAAGGTGAAGGGTTTTTTGTTTTTTTTTTTTTGCATTCATAATTATGGATTTCACTGATAAACTTGTGTTCTTGCACTTGTTTATTTTTAATAAAAATGTTTAAAAACTTTTCAATGCACGAAAAAGGATGTTCAATTGAATTTCCTATCTTGTATATATAATTTGTATGTTGTTTTTGATAATATTTATCAACTGTTTCTTAATATTTTTATTTGTTTTATTTTTGATTTCACATATGCATCTAATTAAAATTTCTTGTTTTTGCATCATTAAAGAATAATAATATGGTCTTTACTTTTGGAAAAATTCAATTTATTTCATGATAAACACACCAAAATAATGTTTACTATAATTTTATATATTTTTAAAATTTTGTTTATTTTTTGTCATAATATTATTAATGGGAGCCCATCATTTAGATTATCCTAAATCATTGGCCATGAGAGAGTTAAGTGTTTTATTATTGCATATTAATTGTATTTTATTTAATTGGGGACTTGGATTTTAATATGAAATCAGATCCTAAATCGCATGGGTGAGAAACTTGTGATTTTTCACATGCTACTTGCACTGTACTAACAGAATGCATATATTTTTATGCATTCCTGTGGGTGCCATTGTGAAGGACATCACACACCTACTGTGTGTGATGGGCAGGCATTGATGCCTGTTGTGTAGACACCAGGAGGTGTCGGATATGTCAACAAGAGCAGTAGTATAGGTGTTTATCTTGTCATTGCTCGAATTTTGGGTGAAACCCTAAATCAAATTTAGGTTTCATGAATTCCAGTTATTTTTGATTTATACAGAATTTTTGGGCAACTCGAAATCCTAATTTTTCATGTGGCAGAATTGAGCTTGAATTTTATTGTATCTGAAACTCTAATTATAGGGAGCTTTGGAAAAATCACAAAATTAGGGTTTACATTTCACCGCGACAAGCTACATTTTAGTGTTTTTGATTGAAGGGAGTCATAATTTTGGTTGATATATTGCTATTTTTTGATTGTTTATTTATTTGAGAAATTATGATATGATGCTGGTATTTGAATAGAAAATGTTCTTTCTATAGTGTACATATTATATGAAGTGCCACATCAGAGGGGTACATATTAAGTATATTATTCAGAGATTTGTTCAAGAGTACTACATAATATTGAAAGTGGTAGGTTGGCCAAATGAGCAATCCAGAAATCTTTATAAAGATTATCCACCGGAATAATAATGGGAGAAAGGTATATAATATTTTTTTTAGTAACCAAGGAATATTTTTTTTTTCTTTAGGTATGATTAGTTTTGTCAATTGTACTCATTATTTATACTTCTAAATTATTAGCATAAGATTCATGCTCATTTTAATAATAATTATATCTTTTTCACAAATTTTCTTTTTTAGTGAATATTGTTATTGCCAATCATAATTCTTCTAAATTGTACTCAATATTAATATTTCTAAATTATCAACATAAGATTCATGCACACTTTAATGATAATTATATTTCTTTCATTATTTTTTATCTTATTTAGTGAATATTTTTTGACCAATTGTAATTATTCTAAATTGAATATATATGATTAGTTTTATTTATTGATATTTATTTGTAGGATCAGAAGATTGAAAATATATCTTCTTTTGAAATTGAGCAGCTTGGAATATACCTTCTATCATACATTAAATTTTTTTTAGATGTTTGAGTATCTTGTGTTCTTTATTTATGTATACTCAACTTGGACTTTTTTATCCAAGAGTGAGAGATATTAGTTATTAAAGCATACAAGAGCTTTCTTGTTCTGTTTGTTTGATATTCTATGTATTGGTCTTTTTGGGTTGTTTTGTATAAATTCCTTTGTGATTGCATTGATTTAAATTTTAAATAAATATATTTTACTAAATTATTATTTTGATAGAAATGAACAAATACTAGTAAAATTGAATGTATTTTGTGTCAAATTGGTCAACTTGGTGGAATGGTGACTTGGAATGTAGAAAAGTAATTGAAATTTATGATATTTTTCATGTAATGACTTGGTTATAATATTCACGAATTTACTGAGAAGTCATGACAATAATTCTTGGCTATGATTCTATAAAATAAGTTGTACGTTGTTATTCTATCATCTAGTTGTTATAATATCTTTGTCGTGTCATATTATTTTCGTAATCATAATATTTTCTTGAAGTTGTTGTCGTATTATTTTTAAAACATAATGATGGCTATGACTTTATTTTCACTTTGCGGCAAGCAAGTATCCAACTGTACTTGAAGTTACAATATTTTTTCGTGTTGCGATTTGATCGATACAAAGTCAATAATCACATAAAACTAAGTGATGTTTAGTGTCATTAATCATATTCATCATGATTTTGTGTTATAGAGAACATTTATATTAATCGTGATATTATTGTTATAATGACTTTATAATCTGAGGTAAAACCTCATTTGCAACTATTTTTGCTAATATCTTTGTTGTGTCATATTATTTTCGCAATCATAATATTTTCTTGAAGTTGTTGTCGTATTATTTTTAAAACATAATGATGGCTATGACTTTATTTTCACTTTGCGGCAAGCAAGTATCTAACTGTACTTGAAGTTACAATATTTTTTCGTGTTGCGATTTGATCGATACAAAGTCAATAATCACATAAAACTAAGTGATGTTTAGTGTCATTAATCATATTTATCATGATTTTGTGTTATAGAGAACATTTGTATTAATCGTGATATTATTGTCATAATGACTTTATGATCTATGAGGTAAAACCTCATTTGCAACTATTTTTGCTATTCTAAATTTGCATTGCATAGAGTAATGCTTTAACCCCCATTTTTTTTTGTTTTTTTAGATTGTGTTTTATAGAATATTTATTTTAGTCGTGCTTTTTTTGCTTTCTTGACTTTGTGTCAAATGGGTGTGATGTTGGTTCTGACATTCAAGTCATCGTGACCTATGTTGCACGGATACTCTTAGGAACTGCCGTGTCGCCGTGTCCGATACGCCACGTGGCGTATCGGATACGCATTAGAGACATATCTGACGCGTTGTTCGGAAACAGTCATCGTTAACAACAGACGCGTTGTTTACCTACAGACGCGTCGTTTACCAACTGACGCATTTTTACGATTCTAACGCGTCGGAAATACACTATATATTAACTATTACTCCTACATCTCCAATAAATTGAGGAGCACACCGCCGACAGTGAGTTGTCGACAAGCCGATTGAAAGAAATAGTTATCAATTATCATTGCATCAAACGGAGAGGGGAGGAGCACCCCGCTGAGGCGCCGACAATACCTAAGGTAACCTAATTCTATAAAGGGAATGGGGGGTTTTGGAATCTGTATCGGGAGGGGGGAGAATTCGAAAATCAAAACTGTAAAGGGAGGGTGGTGATGGGGAGGAGAGGGGGGGGGGTGTTAGAGGGTTTAAATTTTTTTTACATTATTTTAAAAGACAGAATTTTAAATTATTTTTAAATACAGTATTTTAAATTATTTAAAAATACCTAATATTTATAATTAATAATTTTTATTTTAAATTTTATTTTTTTTATCATGACGTATCCTAATCGTATCCGTATCCTAGTTTTTTAGAATTTACCGTGTCCCCGTATCTTGCCGTGTCGTATCTCCGTGTCCGTATCCGTGTCCGTGCAACATAGATCGTGACTTTTATACTTTAGAGAGGATTCAAAGCTATGATTAAATTATAACCTTAACCCAGTGCTATAGCTTTAAACATTGTGGCCCCCATGAGGCTCCAAATTTCAAAATAGAGGCTTGAATTAATTCACAAAAAAAAAGATGAGAAATTGGATTTCAAGCCAATAGTATGTAAATTCCCAGGTAACATGATTCCTAATCTTTACTTACGGTCAAATCCAACACAACGTAAACAGGGATTGGCCGAGGGTGGGTTTGGAGACCAAGATTCTAAATGAGGCCGTCATTGTGAATTCGTGATTTTAAGAAATATCATATTAAAAATCTCGCATAAATTCTACTTCAATAAAAGATTAAATTAGGGCTTAGGGTTTGTTTATTGTACTTATATTATAATGATATTATTATATGATGTTACTTGTAATAATATTGTGGTTTGAATGTTAGTGAATGTGAATGCTGTTTAGAATTGAGATATAGGATTTACATTATATCATAGATTTATGTTTGTTGATTGTGATACACAGAGTTAAAGTATGTTTGTGACATATTCATGACATACTATATAAATGAAATCGCAACTATTTTAATTTTGTTGATAGGATAAATTTATGTGTGAAAATTTGAGATTAATATAATTTTAATTATTGCAAGTATGATGTTTAAAAATTGTAAAGCAGAAATATATTATGACTAATTTTATTGTGTATATTCTAGAAGAATTAATCTTTAAATGATATGAGAGATACGTAGAATGTCTTATCTATGTTTTATTATAATGTATGAGTTGTGTATTAGTTTTGACAGATGATGACAAGTAACTCATCAACAAATCTAAGTGATATTTTGTATGATGATAACAATTTTGTAAATTATTTTTTCTTATATGATTTTATAAGTGTGATTTGTAAATAGATTTAACTTATTTTATTTGAGTATGATATTTATAAAGTTGAAAGTATAAATATAATTAATATATCATTTTTTGTGCTTTTTATAAAATTAAAGATCACAGAATATAATTATGTATTTGAAATAATTTTTAAAGGCAGTTAACTTTTTACCTAAAAGGAGTGTGTGAATGATCATTGAAAGGAACAAATGGTATTTTAATGGTTAAATGTTAAAGATACAATTATGAGGTGACAATCCTTGATAGTGACTATCAAATGATGACTATTCTTATATTGATTTATTATTGTCATAATATTACTTAAATACTAAAGAAAATTTATCATTTATTATAAAATGAGTTCACCATAAAATTTAAGTATTTTTTCAAAAACCAAGTTTATCTATGTTACTCGAGCAATAATATTTTTTCTACTTATATGACTTAAATATTTGATGAAATTCATTGGACAAAAATAATTGAGTGATCATCATTTAAAATTATATCATAAATGATAAATTTTAATATTGTAACAAAGTCATAGTATCCATCAGATTGGAGGGGTTAAATATTTTTTTATTTTGATACACTTAGATGTATAAGGACCAAGTTAAGATGTGACTAGAAATGATTAGTTGAGATATTTTTATTAATATCTACTCATGATATACATGAATATATATATATTAGATAGATTACAAATCAAACAAATTTAATATTTTGTGTTGGTATCCCCTACAAAATTAGGGGGTTGAAAGGAATGATTAATATCTAGTTGATGTTACTCAGACACTTTTATTTCAGAAGTATTTTCTAAAATATTTTTAGAAAAATATAATTTTAAATTTTACATTTTGAAGAGTAATTTTTAGTCTGTTTCTCATAATTTTTGATAGTATTTATTTTATTCATGATCATTTGTCTAGCTGTTACAAGTTGATACTTATAGTCTTGTGATGTGTATTTCTTAGATAATTTATTATCCAACGAGACTACAAGTATTTTTCTATCAGTGATTAATAAAATTTTAGTGACTTGATATTTTTGATCAAGATTTATTGTGTAATCTGTTTCGGCCTAAAAAGTGGCAGAGAAAAAAAAAATATATTTAAACTTATTACTTTTTATTAAAGTTTATTAGTCTCACTTTGATCTTTAGCTGTGAGAGAGTCATTCATCCACTATATTTGATCTTATTGATCAACATAAGAATAACTTTTTTATGAAGTTATTATATATATAATAAGTACATGTTAGGCTGACTCTAGGGGGTACGTGATTTCCTAGGGATGGAAATTTCTTTCTAATCTTGATGACACAATAGATCATGAATATATTCTAGTTCAAGCTCATAATGATTTGGAGATTGAGAGGCCGAACCACCTAGACTTAGAGTCAATTACATGCTTATTTATCTAGAAAACTCTTCTATAACAAGAGTCTTCTATCTAGATAATCATGTAATTGACTCTTTGCGGGCTATACCATATTATTACTCTCTTAATTGTTTTAATTAGTTGTAATCAATATTTGATCTCATAGGTATTATAATATACATAGCTTTTTTTTTTCTTTTATATATTTTTTTTATGATACTAAAATTTCTTAATCTCATTTTAAAGTATTATCTGAATTGGGGTGAGACAATATAATGTTGGTTGATATATGGTTGCAATTCTAATGGGATTGAAACTAGTATCATGACTTAATCAAAAGTTTATAATTTGTTGCAAGTGAGTGTTTATTGTGAAGAAAAGTTCAAATGAGAAGGTAGATTGACTTAAGAAAAGTTTGGTGTGGATGACCATGTATATTTTTTTTATAGGCTAAGATGTTCTTTGTAAGAATTCTTTTTTTACTAGTAGCATCTCATTAATGAATAATATATAAACTAGTTGTAAAATATATTTTTTTTCATGACAATCTTGAGGATGAGATATCTGTCAAGCAACCATTTGAATTTCATGTATAATCATAAAGTTTGTATATTATGAAATATATTACGTGGTTGGAAAAAGTCACCAAGAACGTGTTTTCTAATATTTTCTTAAGTAATCATTTCATTTGATTTATATATTTTTGTTATGAGTTTTTTTTAGAATGCCTCGATGATAGTATGATTTTGCTTATTATGTATATAAAATAATATTATGATTATGAGAGATATTGTGGGTGGGGATAATTTCACTTGAGGACTATCTTCAATCTTAATTCCAAATGATGGACCTTGATAGACTCAATTTTTTTAGTGTAAAAGTGTTTTCATAAGAGGTATTATCTTATCTCAAAATAGATGTGCGTGTGATATCCTTATATGGGTTGAACCTTTGGATTATGCTCTTATATATATTTTTTTATTAAATTAGATGCTAATTTTATTTTTAATACAATATATTTAGCTGATTTTATTATTTATTATAAAATTATTAGTAAGACAAATATTTGATTATTATATGATCAAATATAATATAATAAATCAATATAATTAGTTATTTTTTAGATTTTGCTTGATAAATTTACTTAAATATAACTCTTCATGTATCGAGAGATATGGATATGTTTTAAGGATCTAAGATATCTTTTAGCAATTAAGATGTTTGTAATTAGCGGACATATTAAATGTTATTTATTTTATTTATTTTTGGATTTTATTTTAACATAATGTAATGCATGTTTTTTCAAATTATTTAATTGTCTAAATATTTGAGATTACATAAATGTTTATATACTCGATTTTATAAGAACTCTGAATTTAAAAATAGTTAAGTGATAATAATATAGATGATTAATTACTTGGAAAGTTTTTTTTTAATATATAATGAAGATCTTTTCTTGAAATGATGACAATTGTTTTTGTTCAAGAGTCATAGATTTTTGAAAGTCTTATTGATTTTTTAAGGTAATGATTTCAAGATATACAACTTACTATGACTAGGAATGCGTTTACTCTTGAACCAAATAATCTTACAATTGATGCTTTTGGTTTGTCCCTTTTGATGACTCTCTAAAAGGGTCATATGGATTGTATTCAATATCTATTCTAATAGGTATTGACATATATATGTCTTTTATGTTCTTTTTTATTTTTCACTTGTTTTTTTGCTAGAACTATGATGCTCATATCTTTTTTTGAGGTATTATTTTACTTACTTTGATGTCATACTATACTGAAAGACATTTTATACTCCAATAAAATTTGTAAATTAATACTGACTTGTGAGAATGTTTATTTTTGTTGTTATTGGATATTCACTCTAAAGACAAGTCTATGTGTCAAAATAGATTGGCCTAAGAGGTTATTTGTAGTGAGGGGATTCACTCATAAATTTAATGTTAAGTGTTAACTATTATGATTTTTAAAAAAAAAAAAGACTAGAATGAGTTATTTGTAAATTCATATTTCATTAGCATTATCTCATATATGAATGATACTCTAAGAAGTCATGAAGATCTTGAGGAGGAGATATGCATGAATGATCACCTGAGTTTCATGTATCATAGTCTTGTAATTAGAAGTTACTAAGGGTCTGATTTATGAGAATTTTATTTGTAGTTATCTTATTTGGTTGATACACATACACATACTATTGATTTATTTTTGTTTGTTTTGAAGATTGTTAATCTTAATGTGATTTCTCATTGTGTATATGAATGATATTGTGCTTATGAGGGATGATGGTTGTAGATGTCCCAACTTGGTGGGTAATTTTAATCATAGCTTCAGATGATGATAATAGTGAGATTCAAATATTTTATTTGTATTTAGTTAATTTATTATAAGAGCTATTGTTTTATCTCAGAAGAGATATGTGCTTCATATCCTAATATGTGTTGAATTAATGTGTTTTGTTCCAATAGATATCTTTATTGATAGAGGAACTAATTTTATATTTGTTGTAATATATCTTATTAGATTTATTATTTATAGAAGAATTACATGAAAAAGTTATAATTTACTTATTACATAATCAGAGTGGAGATCATGTATTTGTGTGATAAATTTTTATCTAAATGTGATATATTTTTGGTTTGAAACTAATCAAATGAAGTTTTTTTTTTGATTTTTAGAGATAAGGTTATAGCGATATAGAGTCTACTTTGACTAGAGATAAGTTGTTTACCTAGGAGCCGGATAATCTCGTAGTTGATCTTTCTAATTTGTACTTATGGTCTCCAGGTATTATAATATTCAAGTCTTATTTTTATCTATTTTACTATTTTCTTAACTATATTAGGATGCCTAAATCCTTTATGAGATATTGTTTCCTTTGATTTTTAGAGATAAGGTTATAGAGATATAGAGTCTACTTTGGCTAGAGAGAAATTTGCCTAGGAGATAGATAATCTCGTAGTTTGTCTTTCTAATTTGTACGTATGGTCTCCGGATATTGTAATATTCAAGTTGTCTTATTTTTATCTATTTTACTATTTTCATATCTATATTAGGATGACTAAATCTTTTATGAGATATTGTTTTCCTTATAATGGTGCTTGGCAATGTTGGAAGAGGTAATGACTTAAACTCAAATGAAAATTGGGAACTAATATCATTGTGTTGGAAAACATGTTAATTATTGATAGATGTTCATTATGAATATATGTCCAATTGAAAAAGTGCATCGACTTAATATGATTTTTGTACCGAGATGATTTGCTCATATATTTGGTGTGTGCTATCATTACATTCTCATAAAGTGGCTAAGATGATTTTTGTCTTTATTTTTTATTTCATGAGCTGCATCTCATACATGAATGATATACAAAATAAACATGAAAAATATTTTTTTTTATAATGATATTAAACATGAGGTATATATGAAGTAACACATTGAGTTGAGATTTATAGTGAGATTAGTTTGTAGATTACAAAACATATTATATGGCTGGAAGAAATCATTTAAAGAATAATATACTAAATTTTCATAGATATTCATCTCATATTGTTTATACATATGATTGGTTTTTTTTATTCTTTTGTAGTTCTAATAGTACTTTGATTTTTCTCGTTGTATATGTAAATGATATTGTAGTTACATGAGATAATAAATTGTAGATCACGTAACTTAAGAAGTAGCTTTCATCATAGTTCAAAATTATCAATCTTAGGAGATTTAGATATTTTTTTGGTATATAAGTATTTTGTTCCAGAAAAGATATTATTTGATGGCAGAGGAGATTAATGCTTAATACTTTTATATCGGTTGAAAGTTTGAATTATATTTCAATAGATATTTTTATTGATTATGATGTTAATTTTAATTTTGAAACAAAGTTTTTGATTAATTGTACAACTTATAAAAGAATCATTAAAATGATTAACTATCTGATTATTAACTGATCAGATATAACATATAAAATTAATATAATTAATTATTTTCTAGATTCTCTGACTAATTAACTCATACATAGCTATTCACATATTGAGGTACGTAAACTAAATATTTAGCACTCAAGATCTCTTTTAATGATCACAATAATTTGCAACGAGTGAAGCATATCGAGTGTTATTGTATTTTGTTTATTTTTAGAATTAGATTTTAGCTGTATGTAAAATATATATTTATTAAATTATTTAATTGTTTAAATGTGTGACATAACTACTAACATACTAGATATCATAAGAAATTTGAATGTAACAGTGTTTGATTGAGATACTATTTGAATGGTTAATTATGTGAAAAGTTCTTATATTGTTTGTATATGTTAGAGATAATGTATTAGTGTGATTGAAAATATCTTCGATCAAGGTTGATAGATCAAGGATTTGAAACATTATCATATATATTCTCTTTGATTTTTAGACAAACGGCTCTTGAGATAGATGTCTTGATCAGATTAGAGGAATCTATCGAGTCAAAAAAATTTTATAGTTGACCTTCTGGTGTGTACCTTCTGATTATTCTTTGGAAAGAATGAATGAGTTGTATTTAACACTCGATTTTATATGTATTAGTTTATATTGCATATATATTTATTTCTTTTTTTGTTATTTTTCTTGATTATATTAGAATATTTAGATCTTATTTTGAGTTATTTTCTCATTTAGAATGGTATCATGTCATATTGAAAAAAATAATGTCTATTTCTATGCTTTGAGAATAAGATCTAATCCTTGGAACTTGGGATTTGGGAATTGTTAATAATGATTTGTGAGAATGTTTGTTATTGATTATTCCTAGGTGTTCATGGGGAAGATATGTCCAGATAGTAAGATATATCAACTTAAAATGATATTTGTAGCGAGAGAATTTTCTCATATTTTGTATGAACTTAATGACATTTTCTTTTGAGAAGCTAAATTGGTCTATGTCAATTCTTATTTCATAAGCACAATCTCACATATTAATGATACATTAAATAAATGTGATGAATATTTTTTTTTCATGGATTTCTTGAGGTGATATATATGAATCAATTACTTGAGTTTTGAATAGTACAATTAGACATAATATGTATATTGTGATCGACATTGCATGACTAGAAGAAATTATTGAGAGCTTATTTTATATTATTTTTATATGCAGTCATCTCATTTTGTTTTTATGTATATAATTTTGTTTTTGTTATTTTGGAGAAGTCTTGATAGTTGTATGATTATATTAATTGTGTATTTGAATGATATTGTTGTTATAGGTGATGATGAGTTGTAAATCTCATGACTTGGCAGGTATTTTTAGTTGCAATTTGCTATTATCTACCTTGAGAGATTCAAAATAATTTTTTTGGATGTATTTTTTCTAGAATAGTTATTATCTTATTATAGAAGATATATATGCTTGATATCTTTATATAATTTGAATTTTTGGTTTGTGCTTTATATGATTTTTTTTCTAGGTATTATTTTTATTTTTAATGCGGTACTTTCAATTTAATTTATTTTTTACCAAATAATTATATTAAAGATTAATTATTTAATTAATATGAAACTAAATATATTATATGTAGTGAGTATCTATGTTGCACGGACACGGGGATACGACACGGCAAGATACGGGGACACGACAAATTCTAAAAAACTAGGATACGGATACGGCTAGGATACGTCATGATAAAAAAAATAAAATTAAAAATAAAAATTATTAATTATAAATATTAGGTATTTTAAAATAATTAAATATACTGTATTTTAAAATAATTTAAAATTTTGTATTTTAAAATAATGTAAACAAAATGTTAGGTATTTTCCTTCCCCCCTTTCCCCCCTTCCGAAACCCCCTCCCACCCCCCCTTCCGAAACCCCCTCTCGCCCCCCCTTCCGAAACCCACTCCCGCCCGCCCCCCCTTCCGAAACCCATTCCCACCCGCCCCCCCTTCCGAAACCCACTCCCGCCCGCCCCCCCTTCCGAAACCCCCCTCCCGCCCCCCCTCCCGAAATGCATTTTTGGATACAGATTCCAAAAAATGACGCGTTTTTGGAATCTGTTTCCAAAAATGCGTCGGATACGTCTCCGAACAACGCGTCGGATACGTCTCCGACGCATATCCGATACGCCACGTGGCGTATCCCATACGGATTTGTGTCCGATACGCCACGTGGCGTATTGGACACGTATCCGACGCGTGTCCGACCCGTGTCCACGTGTCCACGTGTCGGACACGTGGACACGGCAGCCCCTAGGCATATCCGTGCAACACAGGTGAGTATAATTAGTTATTTTTTAAATTAATTCACTTACATATTGATATATATAAATAAATTTTTTGTATTTGAGTTCTCATTCAATTGATCATGAGTATATATAATTAGTTTGGTCATGATAGGTCATGCCAAGTTAGGTCATTCCTAACTAGGCAAGTCTTTGTTTGTTCTGGGATGGTTTGAGTCAGGACAGGCTAGCCTTTGTCAATTTTAGGCTAGCTTGTTTGGCTAGCTGGACTGAAACCGGATGTTATGGACTAACGTGCCAGGCCATGTTGTGCGACACCTTCCGTGCCATGAACTTTGGCTCGACACGGCTCTGAATTGGGTTGTCATACAAGGCATGATTGAATAGTATCATGCCTCTTATCTTGCCTAGGCTACTTGACTTTGTTGACACCTACATCCAATTGCTTAAATGTAGAAATCTGATTGTATTAGATTATTGCTCTAAATAATATTAAAAAAATTATGTGAATAGTATATTCTAAAACTGTATGCCTTGTTGTCCTAAATTGTTTAATAAGTTATAATTTTAATATTGTGGAGTGCCAATTTTAGTATGGTGACGAGCAATGATTTCTAGATATGTGAAAATGAGAAAAAATATTCAAAGTATCTATTGTACACGATATAATTGTGTTAACATTTTTATTTTTATTTAGTAATTATTAGATTAATAAATAAATTAAAATTATTAGTAACAAATAAAAATTATTTCTCTTAATTTTAGATCATTGTCATAAATAAAATAAAATTTAATAAAATTGAATTATATCTAATATATATAATAATGTTAATTTGATCGAAAAATCTAAAATTGAAACTTAGTTATTTTTAATGATCATATTTTTCCTTAAAAAATTTAAAAATAAATAAATTTCAGCAATTTGGATGCATATAGAAGTATTTGTTGTATTGGCTACTTTAAAAGTTATATTGATTAATGTAATATAAAAATATTTTGTATTCTATCTAATGCAAATTCAATTTAGCAGTGTGATTTTTTAAAAATTGGATTAATCTAAGGTTCATTGACTCCCTTCAATTATCATAAAGAGTTTGTGAACAAAAAATATAGTGAAATTTATTATTAGCATAAATTTTTCAATTAAAAATTTGGAAGATTTTATACTAGGTAATTTAATATAACTTATTTCTAGTCTAGTTATGATAAACTTTTTAGGTCTACAAGAATGAATTAATTAATAAAATATTTTCAATTAAAAAAATTGTTAGTAATTAATGAATTTAGGAAATAATGTATTGATGATCGTGATATTTGACAATGTGTACTAGTCTTGATAACACATCATTTGTTTGTGTTACTATGCACTTTATTTGCATGTCTCATCATGCATTATGAATATGATTTCATGCATTATGGTGTGGGCATTCTTTTTATGGTTTCACTATCTATTAGTATTTGATGAGGATTTTTAGGAAATATGATATTTAAAATAAAATTGTGTCATATTTATAATATTTTAAATAATAAAATTTTTATTAATATATTTGTTAGAACTATTTGAGACGAGTTCTTAGCTGATATTTTTTTATGTTAGGTGTGTATTATATAATTAAATTAATAGTGTAAATTGTAATTAAAATTATTTTTCTTATATTTAGAAAAAAAATTCTCTAAATAATTTTAAATATTTAATAGGCAAGAAAAATCACATGATATTAGATATCTATAGAATTATACTTCAAGATACTAGAGTTGTATGTTGGTTTATTCTCTTTATGGTTTTGCCATCTCTAAGTATTTGACAATGATTTTTAGCCAATATAATATATAAAATAAAATTTAGTGTCATATTTGATAATGTATTAAATAATGATGTTATTAATATATTTGTTAAAACTATTTAAGATCAATTATAACCGATATTTTTTATTTTAAGTGTATATGTCATGTAATTAGCTTAATAGTATAAATCAGAATTAAAATTATTTTTCTTACATTAGAAAAATATAAAAAATTATTTAAAAAATCTTTAAATATCTAATAGATAACAAAAATCATATGATATAAAATATTTTTATAATTCTATTTACATGATATTAGAATCATATATTCTTTACTAATATATGATATTTAATTATGTAAATAGTAATAACCACTAACTTATTATTGATAATCAAACTGAGAGACATAAATTTTATTTTTAAAATTTTATTATGATATTATAATATATCTTTATATATGTATATTCTTATTATGTGTATTATATTTGAG
The DNA here is from genome assembly GCA_029783825.1 of Sapria himalayana. NCBI lineage: Eukaryota > Viridiplantae > Streptophyta > Magnoliopsida > Malpighiales > Rafflesiaceae > Sapria > Sapria himalayana. The sequence continues at coordinate 572,303 of JAREIK010016554.1, read as the reverse complement.
TGTATATGTAATATTAGTAGTATGTTTATCAAGTATAGACGGCATACTTATTTGATTGAGTGTTATGACTATTGAGATGAAATAACTATTGCATTGTGATCCCAATGTGTTATGACTTTTGAAATGACATATTTACATGGATCTTATGATTCCAGTGTCACAATGGCATTGGAATTGGCATTGCACTATGCAGTTTTGGTGCCCATAGCCAACAATCCATTGGATTGCTCGATGACAATTGCTGTGGTGTGGCATTGCAACAGTGTGATTGCAATGCTCACAAGTGGGTCGTCTTAACACAACTCTTTTGCCATTTTTATATACTAAAGAATTATAAAAAATTAATTATTTAATTATTACGTGATCACATATAACATATATGATAATTATATTTATTTTTTTTTTATAATTATTTTGAAAAGTTTTTTTGAAATGTAATTTTTTGTATATTGAGATATATGAATAAGTATTCATGATTTAGGATCTATAATATGATTGCGAACAGTTGTAATTTGTCGGGCTTATTGAATGTTTTTATATTTTATTTGTTTTGGATTTAGATTTTAAAATAATGTAATAATTTTTTTAAATTATTTAATTGTTTAAATAAGTGTGATTACATAAATAATTATACATTGTTTTTAATAAGAACTCAAAATTATTAGTATTTGAGTAAGAATAATATTGAGATTATTGTTTACTTAGAAAGTGTTCATATTACACGAAAGTATTGGATATCATTTTTTAGTGTGATAATAAATATTATTCACGGGTAAAGATTTTGGGTTTGAGATTTATTAGTTTTAGTATCTATGATTTTTTGAGATAAAATTATTGAGATACACAATATGCTCTACCAAGTGAGGATTCTACGGAGGTATCAGATAATCCTACTATCGACCCATGTGGTTTATACTTCTTATGACTCTCTAAAAGGTACAAATGGGTTGTACCCGAACTCATAAACATATTGATATTCATGTATTCTCCTGTTTTATTTTTCTTTTATTATTTTTGTTGATAGTTGTAGTATACTTTGTTTTCATTATGAGATATTACCTTACTCAAGATGATGTTTTCTCTATTTAGATGAGATTTAGGAATTAGTATCATGACTTGTGATAATGATGTTTCCCAATGAATATATGACGAGGGCATTGCTAAATTTGGTGAAGTTTCATAATGATGTTACACAATGAATATATGTCATGCCCTTGTCATTTTGGTGGACCATGGGCTGAATAAGGACTCGATGGGTCCTTTTTGAAGATCTTAGAAGATTCTAAAATATCACCGAGTTTCTATTTTGAGCCAGGAATGTTGTGTGGGTCAAGTCTAGGAGGATGTTCTACCTCAATGAGTATTCTGTGATTTTTTTTTTTTTGTTTTCTTTGATGTACTATTGTGACATTTGGTGCAATCTTCTTTCTTAATATAATAGACTCTCTCTATTTGAAGAAAGCATTCTCTCATTTGCATGTATATTAATGCTTATGAATCTTTTGTAATTTTATTCATTTTTTCTTGTGTGCCTTAAAATGTATGATTTTCTTGTACGACCCAAAAGTAAACTGTTTTAAGCATGGAAAGATGTATAATTTTAGATATTATTTTCATTAATTTTTGTGCTTTGAAATCATTTTTATTAAATATTTATTATGACTAATCTTACATATTATTAATTTTTATATCGAATTTTAGTAAGATTAACATAATATTATGTTAAGAAAATATATGGTTCTCAAGCCTTCTCAAGCAGCACATTGGCAGACACCCTAAGCCTGATTCCCGACATGTCCTGTTTATTTGATACCTTGTTTTGAATATGTATTTCTTGCCCTTGTAGTTGTAGTTATTCATTAGTTGATTTCATCATTATCTTTGAAGGAATTAGGTCTATTATATATTGTAGATTATACTTTGTTTCAGCAAATTCACTTCGTCTATACATGGTTCTAATATTTATGTTGTTATTTATTTTTTATTTGATATTAATTTATCAAAAAATTTAAAATTTTGAAGTGTAATTATTTTGGAATCTTTAATATTTAGTGTTTTTTTTTTAATTCTAATTTCAAAGTTATTTTCATTTCCATTATAATCAAATGCACTACATGTAAAACTTGAAGATTTTCTTTACTAGTCTTTACAAGTTCTAAGATGATGATCCAAATATAGCTAATCATTTTAGATATAATATTAATGTTAATAATTAAAATGAAAGTGTAAAGTAAATAAATTATAATAAGACATGATATATTATTAAAATTAAACAAATTCTGATATAATAAGCTGTAATTCTTGGTCTTTAATGTTTTTCATAAAATGATTGTTTGTTAACATCTAACTGTACCTTAAACTAAACTATACTAAATTACTTATCTTGTATTAATGATTTTCATAATATTTATGAAAATGTTTTGTAGTATTCATTTTGTTTGTATTATTTATAATTTCACATATATACCTAATTATCAATTTATTTTGCATCTTTTATTTTAATTTTTTTGTTAATTACCTTATTGAGTTGATGTACTACATATTTTCGCAAGTTATTATTATTGTCTAAGCTTTTTGTGGAAAAATGTGGAAAATTCTTGCAGCACATTGCACCTCTATTTTGTTAGAAATTGACTCATCATATCGTGATGAATATAAATATAACCATTAACGAAATAATCTTGTCAATGTTTTTTTGTTGTTCATAGTTTATTGATAATTTCAACATCAAATTAGGTAAATGTGCAGCACAAAGTGTTTGATGCAAAAGTTTTATATGACACGTGAGAGAGGTTAATATCATGATAATGTTATTTCTAAAAATCTGAAATATTGTATTTGATGATTCTCGAACTTGAAATTTATTGTTTTTGGACAAATGTAACTATTATTTCACTAAGATATGATTCTCTAATATTTATTGTTTAATATTTTAATTTTGTTAATTTTATGTGATTTGATCTGTTAATATTTGTGTAATCGATTACATTTCAATATAAATATAAGTGGTTGAATTATAATTTTTGGTCATGTTGTCTAAATAATTAGATGAAAATTTGTGGATAAAAAATTAAAAAAATTGAAATGGAATATTGTTTTTCATGTAATCATTTGACTCAATTGATTGTTATAATTTAAATCTCTACGTGTTCTCCTATTTGATTTGTATATATTTGTTAAGTAACTCTAATATATTTTTTTTATTCTTACTAATAGAATAAGTATTGCTAAATTTTAAAAAAAATTTATTTTTTCGGAATAATTTATTAAAAAGTTAATTAATTTTGTATCTTTTATGTTATTTTCTATCTGATATTAATTAATTAATTTTTTTATTTTATTAAATAATTGTTTGGAAAATCTTTTAACGAGCTGTTCTTTTTGTGGGCTATGTGCTTTTGCTTCTTTAAGACTAGCAAGTAATTGTATCTGTTTTGATCAATTTTCAAAACTCATATTTGTATTAAAAGCTGAAACAATATTTGTTGGAACTGAGAATTTCCATTGTTGTCTTGAATTGATCAACACTACAATCAAACATATTTTTTTCTGATTGTTGAAACAGGTCATGCGAGACCGTGGCGGAATAAGTAGAGGTTCTGGATTTGTGGCATTTCAAACGCCTGATGAGGCATGCAGAGCAGTAAGTTTGGTGTATTTTCAGCTTGTTTTTATAATTTTTTCTGCTAGTTTCTGCTTATGTAATTTCGGGATAGCTTGCGGAGATGAATGGGAAAATGGTTGTTAGCAAACCTCTATATGTTGCACTTGCACAAAGAAAGGAAGACAGGAGGGCAAGGCTTCAGGTTTGCTCTTTCATTTGACACAATTTTGCACTTATCTTTTAGATGATCTGTTTGTCATACTAATTCTGTGCTGATGTTCTTCTGTTATCTGTCTGCTATTGATATTAAAGTGTGTGCATGTCAAATTTGAATTAATCATAGGCACACTTTTCGCAATTGAGACCTGTTGCCATGTCACCTTCAGTTCCTCCCCGCATGCCAATGTACTCTCCTGCTGGTCCAGGAATTGGTCAGCAAATCTTCTATGGCCAGGCTCCACCTACTATCATGCCTCCCCAGGTAAATATGATGCTTCCTTGACTTTTATTTTAAAAAAATTGCTATTTTAATTGGGTATGATTACATAAATACTAATACACTAGATCTCATAAGAACTCAAAAATTTAAAGTATTTCAGGAAAAATAATACTGATATGATTGATCACTTAAAAAGTCATTATGTTACATACATGTACTAGAGATCATACCTTAATATAATGATAAGTTATCTCGTCTAAGGGCTATTGGTCTCTTGTTCATGACTCATCAGACATAGTCTCTTTGATATTTGAAGCTAAGGTTGTTGAGATATTAACCCACCCCAAACCCCACACCGAGAGGGGAGTCTTGTGCATTGGCATTGTCCTCCAACAAAGTAGTACTTATGGTGTGTTTTTTAAGTGATTTTGAAAATCAATAGAGTTGATGGTGCTTTTGTGTGTGGGTGTGTGTTTTATATCAGCCTGGATTTGGGTATCAGCAGCAACTTGTTCCAGGCATGAGGCCTGCTGGGGCTCCAATGCCAAACTTCTTCGTGCCAATGGTTCAGCAGGGGCAGCGTCCTGGTGGTAGACGGTCTGGTTCTCAGCAGCCTCAGCAAACAGTCCCCATGATGCAGCAGCAGATGCTTCCCAGGGGGCGCGTGCATCGCTTTTCTCCTGCCCGTGGATTGCCTGATGTCTCTATGGCTGGAGTTGCTGGAGGCATGCTTTCTGTTCCATATGACATGGGCGGCATGCCAATGCGTGATGCTTCACTGTCCCAGTCTATTCCAATTGGGGCGTTGGCTACTGCACTTGCAAATTCTAGCCCTGAAGAGCAGAGATCAGTAAGTAATTGTTCCTCAATTTTTTTAAAGATTTCTGATCCTTATATTTTTTATTCTTTGGTTGTGAGATTCATAATTTATTTGGTATTGACACTTAGGATGAAGTGGTGATGTGACACTAAAACTAACATCACCACCGTGATCACATCACCCCTTAAATTTCTAAATAGACTATTAATCTTTTTACTCCCAAGTCACTAAAACTAACACATTTATTTTTATAATATTTAGTTAGGTTATCTAATTATTTATAAATATTTTTTTTTGATTATTGTGGGTGATTCATGAAATTAAATATAAATTTGATAGTATTATTTATTCTATCGATGTTACATGCATCTAATCATTAAACAGATATAATAAATAATTAATATTTTAAATATTATTTTTCTACCTCAATAACTATTATATCAAAATATGAGTGTTCTTTATATTTGTTAAAGACACAACTCATGTTCTATATACTCTTAAAGTGCAATGTAGATTTGAAAGTATATACAGACGAACTTATATATTAGGATTTATTCGTACTTCTAAAGCTGTTACATGTTCATGTTCATGGTGTTTTGTTGTCATGACTTTAATTGTGAAGTCATGATGTGATTAAAATTGTGTGTTTTGTGTTCTTACTTTGTTGTATGGTGTTGCAACATAAATGAAATTACTTTCCCATCTCTTGGTGCTGCGATATGATTTAAAGTGTGAACATGATCTATGGTATTGCCACATGAATCTAGTCGTAATCTATTTTGTGTTTTTATGACTGTTCAATTTAAAGATTCAAGATACGATCATGTTATCTAATGTCATGATATGAATGAAGTCATGATGAGAAATAAAGATTTCGTGACATAGTTCATAAATTTAAAGAGATTTTTTGTTTTATTATTTAAATATTTTGTAAATATAAAATGTAAAAAGAAGAATATAGGAGCAAAGTGCAACTTGGCACTGATACAACGTGAAAGTGTGGAAATTGATGTTCAAAGTATTATTCAGAGATAATAATTTTATTCTCTTGACTCTTGTAATTTGTTTGCTATTGTACTTTGTGTGTTTCATCTATTGGTCTTCTCTCCTATATTGAATTCTTAATTATCATCAAGATTCTTAGTTTGGGATTGTAAGATGGTTACACATGGTATTCTCAAGATCCCTCTCATTGCCATCTAACATGTAGTATTTGATTTTATTACTTATCAAAAGAAAATGTAGTATTTGGGGTTGTGTGGATTGTGGTGATCATCATATTTAGTCATATAATTGGTTTATATTTTGTAGATACATAACATTTGATATCAAAGCAAGCTAGTCTGACTAGGGCCTAATATTTGGTAATTAGTGCAAGCTAGACTATCAGTGAGACCTAACATATGCAAGTCGTGAGTGTATATACAAACAAATATTTATTTTTTATATCATAAAATATTTTGATTCATTTTAAAAAGAAACATTCAATGTTAAAATTAATGTTTTTATTTATTATTTTATCATTTTTACTATTATTGTAGTTTGATATCACATATTAATAATAAATACTTAATTCCATGTAATAATATGATCAACTCCAATGGTTTTTGACGTCCTGTTGAATATTTTGAGGCCTACTGCCTTGCATAATGTCTATAAAATCTTGTAGTTTGTTAGGTGTTATAATATATTTTAATGCATTACATATTTATTTTAATAAAGGAGAAATAATTTCTAATTCGGTTTATTTTATAATATCTGAAAATTATACATGTAATATTTCTTTTTTAAAAATTTAATTTATTAAAATAAAATAATTTATCAATATTTAACTAGGTAAATAATATTTGATAAAAATCAATAAATAAAGATATTAAGAATTTGCTATATTCTTGTATAAATTATAAATATGGTAGAAAAATGCATCATATCAAAATATAAATTAATTTTTTTATTGTAGTTGTGAGTTATGGTTTTTTTATCAGAAAAATATATAGATTTATATATAATTTCATACTATATATTATTCATTCTGTAACTTTTATATATATATATATATATGTTATTTTATATGACTTATAGTTATTTGGTATAATTAAAAGGAATTAGAGATATTGTGTATCATTTTTAGCTATACATTTGTAATTTTTAATTTTATTTCATAATTTTGGGTTATGAACATGCATAGCTTATGATCATGTGTTTATATTTTTATCTCATGATTTTGGGTTTATGAGTATAGTATGCATAATTTTTTGCTATGTATTTATATTTTTATCTCATTATTTCTCATAATTTTAGTTATGAGAATTATATATATATATATAATTTTTGATTAGAAATGAAATTTAATAATATTTATATATGTTCATGTATTAAAATAGAATAAATAAGATAGAAAATAAAATAAAAATGAAAGTTAATTACTTATTAGAAACAATGTGTTGATAATGTATTGGAAAATAAAAAATAAAAAATTAGAATTATGAAAGAGTTCTGAATATTTATTTTCATTAATTTGGATCTTCTATATATATATATATATATGAGTTTGCAAAATATTAACATTAAATAATAGACAAAAAATAGTAGAATTAAATATAACATTTAATTCACGATTAGTTGCAATCTATAATAGCATTCATAATCACCATTATTATTTATAACAAAGAAAATAAGTAAATAAAATTTTATTTTATTCAAAATAATTGATCTCATAAATTTATAAATTTGCACAGCCACAACAATCAAAAATGTTAAAGACATACCTAATATTCAAATCTCTAATTTTAGCACAAGTAATGAGAGATATTAATACCTCAATAATTTTATTCACGAAATTCCGATAGATTTCATTTGGTGAATTTCAAACTCGAGATCTACTGCATTTGGACTAACTCATTTCATCATCTTACGATATTAAAATTTTAATTATTTATTAGTTGATACATATATATGGATGAGCACTATGATCAAAATATTGTTAAAATATGTCACTTATATTATAACGTATCTAACTACAATACAAAATGTAGTTATATATATTAAAAAACATATGCTATTCTTATTTTCAAAAAATATTTGAGATTTCTTTTAGAAATATATTATTTACTAAGATTTAAAATTATTATAATATCATTAATGTTATTATATATGAACTCGAAAAGAATTTAATTATAATACTAGGTAGGTTAAATTTTAATGGTGTTGGACATTAATTTTTTAATATTACTTTTTTGTATGAAATATAAGATTATTATAATTTATTAGACTAATAAAATAGTTAAAAAAAATTCTAAATAGTTTCTAATCAATATGATATTAATCCTAATTTAATTTTTATTATTAAATTAATTATTTGATTATCATTATCTTTCCTAAGAAATATTTCTTGGTGGATATATCTTAGTTATTTTGATTAATATATAAATAATAATAATACTATCATTATTTAAAGTATTATTAAAGATAATACTATTTCAATTTATATTATTTAATTAATTATATGATAATCATATCTTTCATACGAAAAATTTCTTGGTGGAAAATTTTTAATTATTTTGATTAATAAATAATTGATATTATTGATTATTTAAAGTATTATTATATTAAAATAAAATAATTTTATTTTATTAAATTAATTATATGATAACCATATCTTTCATAAGAAAAGTTTCTTTGGTGAAAAATTCTTGATTGTTTTGATTAATAAATAATTGATCTTATTGTTATTATTTAACATATTATTAAAGATAATACTAATTCAATTTATATTATTAAATTAATTATATGATAATCATGTCATTCATAAAAAAATATTCTTGGTGATCATTTTTTTATTATTTTGATTAATATATAATTGATATTATTATTATTATTATTTAACATAATATTATACAATATTTATGGGTTTTCACTGGTAAACGTTTTTTTTTTTTTTTTTTTTTTGTAAATTTAATTCTTTCCTTGCAAGTGTATTATTTTGTTGATGTTTGGTTATGGTACAGTTGCTGGGTGAGAATCTGTATCCGCTCGTGGAACAGTTGGAGCCTGAAGCAGCAGCGAAGGTGACAGGCATGCTGTTGGAGATGGATCAGACGGAGGTCCTGCACCTGCTGGAGTCGCCCGAAGCTCTTCAATCGAAGGTTGCTGAGGCGATGGATGTGTTGAGAAGCGTGCAGCAGCAGCAGCAAGCTGGCGGTGCCATTGATCAGCTTGCCTCACTGTCGCTGAATGATAATCTTGTTTCTTGAATTGCCGCGCAGTTCTGCTCTTGGGATGCATTGTCGCGCGCACATTCTTTCTTGTTCTTGTTGCAACTTACATGTTTCTTGAATTTAATCGTCGCTCAGACTTGTTTTCTTTTACAATTGGTGCCACTGCTACTAACTTGCCTCTGTGGATCGAGGCCATTTGCGTTCTTTTATTTAACAGGATTTGAGCATCTTCTGGTTTTGTCTGATTAATCAAAGTGGGAGATCTTTCTAAATTTTTTTTACTGTTTTTTTTAGCAATATAAAGCCTAAATCCAATTGCCTGGTTCATGTAGTTGCTGTATCTCGGCCAATGTTGTTTTTAAAGCATGTGTACAATCTCTCTTCTTTCTGGGAAAAGTCAACAGTTTCTGTGCAGCACCTATATAGGTCTGATGTATGTGTGGTTGGTGATCTAATTTTCTTGTTAGTTTTTGTTGATGTTCTTGTTTAGGGTTCAAATTTTGGTTCTTACAACCAGTTCTCTATGGTTCATGATTTTTGTAAGCCTTTCGCATGTGTTGTAGAAGTGTTATGTCAACTTTCAAAATGGTTCTTGCAAACAGGAATAACAATTGAATTTAAGTTAAGATTAATCATCTAAATGTGCCTGTTTTCTCTTTTTCTTGTTGTTTATATCATTTGTTTTTGTTTTTTTTAATGCATTTTAACGTATTAATCTTAATTAGGCATTCCCATTTTAAAAATGGTTTAATAATTTTAAAATTAATAATAAAGAAAAATGCATTGTGAAACATTCATTCATGTTTAGCCAAGTTAGGAAAATGTGCTCCATTTTTTATTGATATTTTGTGTTCAATAGATGATGAGTTATTTCTCATATATGTTATGTTTGTGAAAGATTCATACATATACACTTTTATATGTATAAGTATATATATAAACACATATATAAACATTTTCAAAATGTTTTGGAATATTTTATATATATATATATATATATGAAAAAAATTCAAAAAATGTTAGTTTAATAATTTTTATGAAAACACAAATAATATTTTATGGTGCTAAGTATTAATGGGTGGGGCAAAATTGAATTTTCAATTATCAATACACCAAAACACAAATAATTTATGTTTAAGTGTTTTGTTTTTATTAAATATTTTAATTTTTTTTAATATTTTATGTTTGGGACACTAAATCATAATTAACCCTTTTTTTAATTGATTTCTAATAATTTATGACTATTTAATTAAGGTTAATGATATTCAATCTGATTTTGTTGATCCTTATTAAATAATATTTGCTAGTTTTTTTTTTTTTTGATAAATATTCATTTTTTTCTTACTTGTAAGTTATGTTGATAATTCAGTATTTTTTTTATTAATTCTCAAAGAAGTTTGATTTTTTTGGATGACTTTAATATTCATGATATAGGCAGATTCTTTCCAATAGGAGTTTGAGTTTTGATTATGTTAAATGATTTTCAATATAGATGTAACTATATTGCCATATGTTTTAAAATGTGCTTGAAATTGCAAATGATGATATAGTGGTCATTGTGTTGGATCAATTTTCATTATAGAAGTAATTTGGGATACGTATATAAATGCTAACAATGATGACCTTTATCTAGATGGCCATGGGTTATAAAATGTGAACAAGAGATACATCATATATGTTGTTTTAAAAGGAGATCATATTAAGCATGGACATTTTCAAGTCACTAATTTTTTATTTTAGAAAATTTTGAACTTCTCAAACTCTCTTTCAACCCCATTTTCTTTCTCCCTCCCCTCTTCTTTCCATCTCCCTTGCCCCATTGTCTCCCCCCCCCCTCTTCTTTCCCTCTCTCTCTCTCTCTCTGCCCCATTGTCTCTCTCACTCCCCTCTTCTTTCCCTCTCTTTCTGCCCCATTGTCCCTCTCCTTCTGCCCCATTGTCTCTTTCTTTCTGCCCCATTGTCTCTTTCTTTCTGCCCCATTGTCCCTCTCCTTCTGCCCCATTGTCTCTTTCTTTCTGCCCCATTGTTCCTCTCCTTTTGCCCCATTGTCCCTCTCCTTCTGTCCCATTGTCTCCCTTCCTCCTGCTCTTCTTTCCCTCTTCTTCTGCCCCATTGTCCCTCTTCTTCTGTCCCATTGTCCCTCTCCTTCTGCCCCATTGTCCCTCTCCTTTTGCCCCATTGTACCTCTCCCTCTGACTCATTGTCTCTCTCTCTCTCTCTCTCTCTCTCTCTCTCTCTTTGCCCCATTGCCATTCTCCCTCTACCCCATTGTCTTTCTCCCTCTACCCCATTGTCTCTCTCCCTCTGCACCAATTTATCTCTCTCTTTGCCCCAATTTTCTCTCTCTGCCCCATTTTCTCTCTCCCTCTAACCCCCCCCCCCCCCCATCCCCTTCTATCTCTCGATGGGATTCATATCATTTATCATGATCATTTCATTGAACTAAAAGTAAGCTTGACAAAAATATGTGAAAAACCTAACAGTTCAGATATCTTCAACAACAAATGTTAGATTTTCATTTTGAAAAAGTTTACAAAGAGATTCAGTTCGCAGGAAGAAGATGAAAGAATATAATAGAGAGAGAGAGAGATGCATGCATAAGAAAAAAAAAGAAAAGTATCTAATAATTATCACAGGCACATGATTTTTCATTTCTCATTTGATTATTGTCTTTGAAAAAATAAATAAAATAAAATAAATAAAATAAATAAAATAAATAAAATAAACTAAAAGATTTAACATTGTCACGCACCCACACATGTGCGGATTCAAAAATACTCATTTAAATAAAGACAAATAAAAAAATTTTACATCAACCACAACAAAGGCCAAGCATGCAAGAACACATGCGTAAATTAGAGATGACTTGGGCTCAATGGTAGGTGGTTTTCATTCACTCTATAATTTAAATTTTCTTCTTTTGTAGCTAAGTCTTTATGCTACAGATCATGATTTGAGTCTAGTAAGGGAGTAACTGATGGACATATGGTGTTTGAGGGAGGAAGAGAGAAGGAAATGAAGGAGAGATAGATGGAGAGAGAGAGAGAGAGAGAGAGAGAGAGAATGAACTAGTTCTAGTTATTTTTTGGCTTTATAGCCCTTTGGCCACAAAGGCCCATTTGGTCATTTTTCATTCCAAAAAGGGCTCATAAGATAGAAGTGTTTTTACTTTTAATGAACACAAAGGTTCATCCTTAACCAATCTCGAGATCTATTTGATTTATATAACCTAGGAATAAGTTCTAGAGATGCATTCAGTTCACTTGAGCATGTACGGTAAGACATTAGTGTTGTTCAATTTGTATCATAGTAGTGGAGGAAAGATATGATTAATAATATAAAGATTATTTTTCATTAAACTAGAACAGATAAACTTTTTTTTTTCAAATTGATTATTACAAAATCATTGAATGGAAATGAATATCCATCCATAACCAAGCTAGAAATAGAAATCAAATTCTTTTTTATTGAAGTTACATAAAGAAAATCTTATAGATTTAAAATTTTATTTTTCTCAAAATAATGACTGTAATTTCCCATGGCAATAATTACAACCTTTGTAGTATTACTCATATTAATAATAATGTCATTATCACTTAGTTGTTTGATTTCTTATAACTACTACAAAGAATTAAAAATGTGATTAGTGGCTCATGTATCTACATAGTAGGTGTTGGTAGATATTACTACTAAACATATCTCAACAATTAGTGAATGAGATTTATCTTGGTTGTTTACTTCGTTGAGATAAACTTGAACATTGCTTCTTCCAATGTCCATACTTCTTGCAGTGAAAATATTTATCTTTTGTTTTTTTCACTCCCACTTATAATCTATGAACTACCTAGGGAACATGAACATATTTTTAAAACTTATTGTTCTTACCTCTTGGCTTAGAATAAGCCTTTCCAGTAACAAGGTATGTGATAGCTTCTTGATAAAACCCTCTTTTGACATCAATTCCTTAAATAATCATGCCAATGTCCACTCAAATTTATGCATATCATAGTTAAGGAAAAATTGCTTGTATGAATCTGGTAGTGACTAAAGAATAATGTTGATCTAGGAATCCCTATCAATATCAGTTCTGAGGATCTTAGGTTTGTTAAGAAGATTAATCATCTTTAGAATATGATCCCTTACTGAGGTATTTTAAAACATTGTAATATTTATCAGATATTTCATAGCCTTTTGCATGGCAGAATGAGTCTAATTTCCAAATATTTCTTTCAGCTTAGATATCTTATCATAGGAATTCAACATGACATGATATTGATATTAGAGTATATTTGACATAGAAACTAAAATATAACACCTAAACATCTCATCTACTTATACCCACCCCTCATAAAGTTTGGCTTACTATTCAATTTCCCTTTCATGAAGTTTATATGAGCAAACAACTTGTGAGTACAAACTTATAGTTCTCATCAGTCACAACAATGTCTTGATTTCATTCCCAATATGAGTAATTTCTTCAATCAAATTAATTTTTTTGAATAAATTGGTGACATAATTGAAGGTAATTTTTTAAAAATTGAAAAATTACAATGAGCAGATTAATTTTAAATTCCACTTCAAGTATTGGTTCCCTCTACTAATTCTTAAGTCAAATCAATCATCAATCTGAATAACATGTTGTCAAGATAATACTAATACTATGAATAACATGTTGGTTCCCTCTACTAATACTATGAATAACATGTCTCGATTGGATGACATCTACTATTCATCATTTATCTAGATATGCTAATTCCTATTAACCATGTTGTCTAGATAATAGTTCATATCAAATAAGATTAAATAGTTGACATTGCTTTGATCTTACAAATAATAGTAATGACTTAGATATAGGGGATACTATTATTTTTAGCTAAGTATATACCATCATATAATTCTAAACTAATTGTTTTTAAATGAATCCTTCAAATGGCAAAGTGGTTCATTTTAATAATTTTTGGAATTACCTCATGATGGGTTGTACTTAGTAAATCCACAAATCAATTAGTCTGATAGGGGAAAAGGTAATTAGACCAACAATCTAATCAACTTGCATCACTTACAAACTAGTGATGAAGACAATGAGATTCATTCACAATGAACTCCCTTGCCCACTTAGGTATTTAGTAAGATTGAAGATTTTAACATAATAAATAAGAAATTGAAATGATTAATTTCCTCTAAAGAAGATATATCCTAAAATGCAAATAGTTTACTTTAATTTCCATTTTATTATCAAAAATGTGATATTTTATTTGAACATGTATTTATACGAGCACGATGTAATTTTTTACATACACATTGAATGTCATCGCATCCATTTATGATACATGCTATTACATTCATTCACTATACATGCCATCACATTCATTCAAAAAACATTTCATCACATCCATTCATGAAACATGCCATCACATGCATCTAGGAAACATACCATCACATCTATTTGAAAAACATATTTTATCAAATAGAGCTAATACCAAAATTTTGTGTGATAGAGAGACAATTTAAAGTCATGATCATTTTCCAGTATCATGATTTCCCACTTGAAAATACACATAGACACAAGTATAAAAGTTGGAATTAGACCTAATACAAAAAAAATTGTTCATAAAAATGAGAAAAAATAGAGAAGATCATTGTGAAATTAAGATAGAGATGTCATGAAGCCAAGAAGAGTAAAGGGATCCATGAGCAAGGAGAGATACAAGACACAAGTCTAAACCATAAAAGGGAGGCATGAATTCGAACCCCCACTAAGGGGCAGATCAAGGTGCATGAAAAATGTGAGTTTAGGATTTTGGATCCAAGATTTTCATGAGGGTTATCATTGGGAACCCAAAATTCACTCAAATTATCACATGTGAATTTCTCCTCAATATTAGGCAAAATTGAGATCAAAGATGGTGTATTTTGTTATGTGTGATGGATATATAATTGATGAACTTGATATTTAGTTTATATCGTGGTTTGATTATTGATGAATATGCTATTTACATAGAGTTGAAATTAAATTTTTATTATTGGTAGGTTTTTACATGTCATTTTGGTGGACAATAATAGATAAGTTACAAGGAACACTCATTCATAATAGTAGGAATAAAGTGATAATCATTCTGATCATAATGTGTGAGATAAATCTATATTTAAAACCCAAAATTTAGGTATGTTTAATCATTATAAGTATGATACATATGAAGCCAAAACACAATTACTTTTAAAAGTCAATCCATTTGTATTGCTTAGATGAACTTAACACTCAATTGATGTGAGGGTTTTAAAGAATATTTTTCTAATGGTTTCACCTTTATTATGAGAAGCGTGTGTCTTTATTGTAGATGGTAATAGGTAAACAAGAGACATGTATGAGTAGATGCGACTCATAAAGTAATAACATCCTTGCGAGATACTTTATATCATAAGATTTCTATCAGAGAGATTTGATGGAAGACATATGTTAATTATCATTAGTATGATACTTACAAAGCAGAAAGCATAAATATTTTTAATATCACATATATCCACATCTTTATGACACATGAGGTTAATGAATAAAAATACACATGAAGTAATCATTAAGGATAGTTAAAAAGTTGTTTAAAAGGGTGGACTTGTGAGTGACCCACAAATATGGATAATTTATTATTTTAGTGATACAATAGTGAGGGGATAACTATGAGGGAATGATTATTTGGGAGAGCCTAGTAAGTGATAATCACCTTGTATACTAGTAGGGAATTAGGGAATTCTTATAATAATCCATCCTTCATTCTATAATGAAGGATAATAACAACCAAGCAACCAAGACATGTTATTATGCATAATGAAATCGACCAACCCTATAATTTAAGAGTCATACAAAAAACTCAATTTTATCTTTCTGACTAAAGTAACAATTGACTAACTATTGGTTGATCGAGCTGCCTATACAATCCATATGAGATCGTTATCTAGACAAAAGTATATTTTACTACTTATACAATTTGTATAATTGTGGAACTATATTAGATGAGAGATCATCACACAACGAGTTTTTGGAACATTATTTGATCCTAAAAATTGTGCATAGTAATAAAGTCACAACAATACTATTACATTAATAGTCAAGGGTACAAAATATCATGAACTTACATAACATAAATAAAAAGAAAATTTTAAAGAATTTTAGAATATTAATTTGAAATCGGGTTTCAAAATGTTCTTGGCTCTTTTTAATATTATGGGACATTCCAAAATCTTCTAGGATCTCAATATAAATGCTGCCCATTTTGCTTTTATTCAAGTTATGGTTTACAAAAATGGTGGGACAATGACACATGTAGATGGTCCCCACTCCATATAATAATTATTTCATCTAATATACCCCTCCCACTTACATTAGTCATTTTGTGTACTATAGATTCATGTAAGACTCCTTTTCATTGCCTTAGAACCACAACCCTCCCCACAGCTTCCATTCCACAACAATTTTTCCTCATGATCACAAATATAAATTAAAATTAAGCGAGATAAGAAAACACAAAAAATATAACATTCATATGAAATCAACCTAAGAAAAAATATTTCTCCTCCACTTAGTAATTATCATGCTAATAGCTCTTATGTGTATAAACTAACAAAGATATAATGAATATAATTATAACGACATTAGCTTAATGGATTAGAAAATCATGTGAAATGATAATGATGTCTAAAAATTCATGGATCCAACAAAGATTTTATCTAGTTTCTCAATAATGGTAACTGAGAAAAAAATGCATAATGTTCTATTCTTCATTTGCATGAGATTATTTTGGTTAGGAGTTCAAAACTAATGAAAAATTACAAATAAAAAATTGAGAAATACATATATTATTTTAAATGATTGAGTGTCATTAATTCTAATACCATATGATACTCATACATGATAAAAAATAGGAAAAGAATATATTATTGATGATTTGAAATTAGAGGTGTCAAACGGGTCGTGCCGGGCTGGCCTGACCCATTTTTAGTGAGCACGACCGTGCTTCCGTGCCGGGCAAGGCATGACACGGTTACTATTCCGTGCCGTGCCTGGCTCGGCATAGTTGCTTCAGGCTAGGTCTGGCATGGCCCGTCGGCATGGCCAGTTATTTTATCGCACCAAGTCAGGCTCGTACGGGCCAAATCAGGCCAGTACTAGCCGATTTAAAAAAATTAATTTTTTTTTGTTTTTAATATTTATGTATTTATAAAATATATATTATATTTGATAATATTTAAAAATTTTAAAATTGCAACTTGAAAATTTTTATATAGTTATAAAGTTTAATATTTTTTAATTATGTTTTAATAAATCTAGATTATAATTTATTCAAATTAAATTATAGAGTTTTTAATGAAAATTTTAAACACAAAAATAAATTAAACACAATTTCTATTACAAAAATTACAAAATCACAAAGTCAAATGCAAACCAAATGTCCAATCGGCCAATCCTAAACCAAAGCAAATACAACATAGCATAAATAAAAAAACGTACAAAACAAAACATCAAAATCAAAAATCAGAATAAAGAATAACACAAATCATCAATAGTGAGGCATCAAACTCAAGTGGCAATGGCATGTGGTGTGGCAACGGGGAACCTCAACAATAATCCATCGGCATATTATGATGATCATCAACCACAACATCAAAATCATTATCATATGGATCATCATCATCAGCAATCAACTCATCTGCTTTAACTGTGGCTGTAGTCTCTGTCCCAGCACGATCTTAGATACTAAATCTCGAATCCTTTCAGTCCTAAAGCATGCTAAGGCCTCAACAATTCTGGACATAATCTTGATATCCTATCCGAAATCACATTCACTGCAACAGAAAAAGCAAATTCCAATGCTACGCTCGATACCGGAGGAGTCAGTAGATCCAGTGTCATCCTAGATAGCACGGGAAAGGTGGACTCATATGATTCTTATCACTATAATATATCAAGATTCATAGTATTAGAATGTGATAATATTGAGTAGTAATCGGTATCTAAGTATTGAGAAAGCTCGCTCTTATGCGACGGTCCACCCCGTCATTTCCCCATCGCTAACTGAATGGAAAAATCGTCATCTTCGGAGATGATATCTATGTCCGTACTCATAGTCTCACTACTACAACCTTTATACCTAGTATCGCAGTATGTGAAAAGGTCAGTCAACTTTTCGTGAATGAACCCTTCAGGTTGGACTTCCAGGTTCATGCACGAGGAAATGTAGGTTAAAATGTTATCTACCCCTTCCACCTTAACCCAAGGGTCCATGCATGCAGCGAGATAATAAAGAGATGGAATGACGATGAATACATCTTTCCAACCATATGGCTAAGTGTCGGGTCAGCTCGATATTTCCTAAAAATACTATTAATGTTGCATATGTACTTGAGTACAATGCAAGTCATGGGAGTATAAACTGATGAATACATGTTCGTCGTGCCATAAAAAATCTTCAGGTTTTTTATAAATGAAATTCTTGTAGCCCAGTCAGTGTCGTCAATAATAAGTTCGTCACTCTTACTATTGACGTAGTCGAATATCACATGTTTGTATCTAACATATGATTTCAACATCAGGTATGTGTAATTCTAATGGTATCTAACATCTGATTGAAATTTATTCTTCTTAAGATTCACAGATAAACAAAGGCTACCAAACTTCTATTGTCTGCGAGATGTGCAAATATATTCTAGTGCATTATATATATTATCCAACGTAGGGGAACACACCTTCATGCCCACTTGTACAATCAGGTTAATACGTGATACATGAATCTGACATGAAAAATCTCTACTAATGGTGTATCTCTAATATTCCTAACAAATATGTTAATCACAACTTCATTATTAAATGAGTTATCGAATGTGATACTAAAAATAATTTCAACTTTTAGGATAATAATTTCAACCGAGAATTTAAAACTATTTGATAAGGTGTCATAGATATTATTTCAAATAGATCATTCCATCAAGATTTAAACTTTCAAAAGAATAATTTCAACTGAGAATTAAAAACTAAGATTTTTTTTCTAACTTTGAACTCACTCCTTTATAAATTCTTGTCATGTTATTTTCTTTGTTTCTTCCTATTCATCATTTCAATCATAATTTAACCTTTTGATAGCACACAATGTTTTATGTACAAGTTCAATAAGCAGATGATAAATATTTCTAAAGATGAGTTGAAAGGGAAACATTCTCAATAATATTTTGAAAGTAGTTTTATATACCTATAGTGTCTCCTTCAAACATGGAGGCCAATCTTTCCTAGAAGAATTGACTATTTTCCCCAAAATTTTCTTTATCTCCCTATTTTAGATTTTTGATTTCTCATTTGTTTGTGGATGATATGTAAGCCCTTTTTATATTTAATTCAATGTTTTTCCAACTATACTTTAAACATTCTATTATAGAAATGGATTCCATTATCACTTATTATACATCACAGTGATTTGAATTGGGTGATAAAGTTCTTTCATAAAAACTCCAAAATCATCTTTGCATCATTTTTTGTATTGTTTCCACTTTCACCCATTTTGATATATAATTAGCTTCCAATATAATAATTGTTCTCTCACAAGATACTAGAAAAGGAATCCTAAAGTCTATTCCTCATACATCAAAGATTCCCATTTCTAAAATATCATTTAATGGTATTTCATGTTTTCAAGACATATCTCCACACCGTTAGTATTTAGCACATCATCATTCCATACTTAGATAATCATGAAATAATGTTGGCTAATAAAATTAGGTTTTAATACTTTTTGAGCAGTTTTATTCCTCCTAAAATATTCCGAGATGACATGAATGGTATTTGAGGATAATTGCTTGTTGCGCATTTTTAGGACACATCTTATAATCTAATCAATGCATCTTTTAGATAATAATAAATTATTCCAAGGATAATGAAAAATGGGGACAAGACACCACATACTAAATAGTGGTGAAATCGGCTTACCATGGAAGTAAAGTCTATCTATTCATGATAAATAATTTGCTATTACATTGTCGCTCCCCTGCTTATTTCTAATTTCAAGATCAAATTCTTGAAGAAATAGTATCTACCTTATGAGTCTAGGTTTATACTCCTTTTTTATCAAGTATAATACCATTACATGATCCGTATATATAAATACATTTACAACAAGGATATATTGTCGAAATTTTTTGTATGAGAATACTACGATTAACATTTTCTTCTTTGTCATTGTATACTTTATTTGGACTTCATTTAATGTATGATTAGAATAAAAGATATTTTATCTCACTTTTGTCCCAATACAACTCCTAAGGCATATGCATTTAGCATGATCATATATCCTATTGCGGCATGATCAACTCCAAATACAACTCTCAATACTTCCTCTAAAAATTATGACTGACATGATCATATAAAAAATAGCTTTTCATATTGTCGCATGATCATGATTGGACTTATAACTAATTTCCTTTTCAACTCTTCAAAGACATTTATGTATTCTTGATCATAATTAAACAATGTATCTTTCTCAAATTATTCAAATAATGGTTTTGCTATTTTCAAAACATTATGGTTGAATCGTTTGTAAAACCCCATGTATCTGAGAAAGCTCTTCTCCATTTTATGTTAGTAGGGTGGGGTAAGTATTTGATAATAAATAGTTTTGAGTCATCAAATTCCAATGCTCTAGCTGACACAAAATATCAAAATATTATATTCTTGTTAATCATGCATGAAGTAATATTTTTCCTAGTCTAAGACAAAATTTATCTCTTTACATATGTTCAACACAACTTCTAAATTATGCAAATATTCTTAGAAGAAATCTCTATAAATTGAGAAATTATCCATAAATTTTGAATCATCTATTTGTTAAGATCTGTTAAAGATTATACCCATGCATCCCCAAAATATAGCCAATGCATTATAAAGTCCAAATGACATTCTTCGAAAGGAAAATATCCCATATATGTAAATGAATATTTTTCATATATATAGGATCAATCAAAATTTGATTATTACCTAAATATCTGTCTAAAAAATAGTAAGAATAGAAGAAGATCTTATCTAATATTTTTTTTGATAAATAATAACTTTAATAATCAAAATTCTATACAATCTAAAGATCTAAACTATTATATTAATCTTTGAATACAATAAAATTTTCTATTTTGATCTTCTAGAGTATTGTATTCGAATCTAGTGACTTCTCTTCGTGTCATCTTCTATTTCTTTCGCTCCATGTATAGTATATGGTTGCAGCAAATGTGGCTTTCCATATTTTATTTTGTGGCGTATTGGCAGTATAATGGGACTTTATCATTCTGAATCATATAAGAATAGACTTTATCTTTTTTGATATTCTGATCCAGCTTTTTAGGACAACCCAAATCTCCATGGAGAACTCGCACTTAAAAAAAATGTGCTTGAAAGATTCTGTGCTTGAGCAGAATTCACAATTCAGATTCTTAAAAGTTATAAATAATATGTCTTTGGTTCTGAACTTTTTCCGCTTGGCTATGCATAAAAATAAAGCATGCTTGGGGATGTGGTTTGGAAAACAAATGCTTGAGATCCATTTCTTCTTTTTAGTTGCATTATTTCCAGCAAAGAAGTTTTACGCATTCACCACTATTCTCCCATCCTCGGCCCAGTTGATGATTGATTCTTTGGATTTATTTATATTTCCAACTTTTTTCACAAGAAAGTTTCTGATATTTAGTAAGGATTTCTAAAAAGGAGGATCCTCTTAGGTTATTTGAACTTCCTAAATATTCTGGGAGTTATAATAAGAATGGTGAACCCATTTGATCCAAAGAGTGTCATCTTTTTTATTAATTTTCCACAAGGTTTTAACAAAAAAGGCTTTATTCCAGAAATTTAAGTTTAGGATACCTAGCCTACCATGAGATGTGAGCTTGCATACATCACTCCATGAAACTTTTGACCTAAACCTTCCAGTTTGGGGAGCTCCTCATAGAAATCTTTTGCAACCACTTTCAATAACATTTATAATGAAAAGTGGCAGAAGAAAAATTGAGAACCAGTAGCCTTTGATGCCTTGAATTACTATGCACAATAGTTTCAATCTCCCCGCTATTAATAAAATTTTGCTTGCCTATTACAAAATGACCAAATTTATTTTCCTCAACAAGATAAAGAATTGTGAGGTGAGCAGATGGGAATCTGCTAATGAAACTCCTAAAAACACAAAGGGGAGGGAACCCTCTACAAATCTAGTGCATTTTAGTATTTAAGCCTGATGTTGCCCTAAATTCTATAAGCACATTCATAATAATCTCAACTGAGGGGAACTTCCCTTTTGAAAATATGATAAGATCATAAGCATACATAAGATGCAAGATTTTCAGCTTCTCACATCCGGGATGAAATGAAAAATGTTCTAATTTGGTTGCATTAGATAGCTGCTTAGATAGATTTTCCATGCACAATGAAAATATATAAGGAGATAAGGGGTCTCCTTGTCTCAACCCTCTTTTTCCATTAAAACAGCCATGTACTTGGCCATTGATGGCAATTGAGTAGGAAGTTGTAGGCACTTATTCATGAATTATTTCAATTAATTTTCTGAAAAAAATTTAGGGCCTTCACAACTTCATTTAAGAAATCCCAATTTACATTGTCGAAAGCTTTTTGGAGATTAATTTTGAGGAAATATCTTGAGGATATTTTTTCCTTACATATCTCCTTATTGAGCTTTGAGCTAGGAGAAAGTTATCTGATATTAAATGCCTTTTTATGTATGCACCTTGAGAGTAGAATTTACAATGTTCCCAAGAATATATCTTATCTAATATTTGATTAATATGAAAGTGGATAATGAACTTTTTTTGTTTATTTGTTCAATTTTTGATAATCAATGCATAATCTCCATCTGGTTATTGAGCACAAAAAAATAATTCTTCACCATTTATAATTGTCATTACGATCAACCCTCTTTTCTTCATAACTTCATAGATAATACCTATGTTCAACCATTTCATAATCTTTTTTTATAATATCTTTCATAATTGGATTTAATCATCATAGGCGTTTAATCATCATCTTCACATTTTCTTCAAAAAGATCTTATAATGCATGTTGATAGGCTGATCCCTTTGATATTGTCCAATGACCATGTAATAATAGCTTCATAATTTTTTATGAAACTAACTACATGAGTCCCAATATTAACCATTAGTAATATTGAAATGATAACTAGCTTTGTCATGTTCTTCCCTAAAAAAGCATAATGAAGGTGATTAAGTAAGTCTTTCAAATAAACTCATCTAGGGTTTTCTATTCTATTAATAGTTGTTCTCCTAAAGTTGTGGCTTTGTCAAAGTCATGGTGCTATATGTTATTGTCTTTATTTTAATTATCATGACATTTAGGTTTTAAATGGCTTTTATTTCCTCAGCCATGATTTATTTTTTGTAATTCATCAAAATCTTCTTTAGATCTCCATGTCTCTACCTTCATTACCAACAAATTTTCCCCTTAGGATAGAGGTGTTGAATAGTAAGGTTGGGCCAGCCTTGCCCGGTTTTGGTGGCACAATCGGGCCATTGTGCCATGCTTGGCATGATCTGACTTGAGAATGTCTTAGCCCAGCATGGTCCACCGGCATAACTAGTACTAGGTTCGGGTCGAGTCGTGCCTACACATGCTGGGTCGTGCCTACACTTGTTGGGTCATGCCTAGTTCGGGTTGGTACATTCCGTTTTGGGCTTGGTTCGGGTTGTTTCGGCCCGTTATGAATCGTGTCATCACAAAATTCAAAAATAAGAAAAATAATAAATTTTAATACTAATTTAAATTATTAATTAATTATTTAATTAAATTAATAAAAAAAAATTTACTATCACAAGTCATAAGTCACAACTAACAATTAAAAATGCATACAAATGTAAAAAATAACAAAGCAAGATTAAATCTTTAAAAGATAAAAATCAATACATCAATTCAAAGATAACAGAAACTCATAAATATTAAAGTTACACGTGATTCTCATAAGTAACTGACTGAATAAATAAAGAATATAATAACAAAAAAACATGAAGCTTAACCTCAAAGTCAAATCTCAAATGACAAAAATAAATTAAAAAGAGAAAATCCAAAAATGATAAATCTCATTATAAAATATCAAGATTCTTATTCTCGATATGTGATAGAATTGAGCAGTAATCGGTATCTAAGTATCGAGAGAGTTCACTCCTATTCAACGGTCCAACTCATCGTTTCCCCCTCGCAAACTAAATAGAAAAGTCATCTTCTCCGAATAAGGTATCCATATCCGTACTCGGAGCCTCACTACTATTATCACCATACCTAGTATCGACTTATATGTAAATAGCTTAGTCAACTTTTCACGGATGAACCATTTAGGTTGATCTTCCTAGTTCATTCAAAAGAATATGTATGTCAAAACATTTTCCACCCCTTCCACCTTAACCCTTGGTTCCATTTAGATAGTCAGACAATAAAGAGATGGAATAGTGGACCAATACATTAAGTACTTGGTTTTCATCTCTACAACCATATCACTACATGTCGGGTCATCTCTAAACTTTCTATATATACTATTAATATTACATATGCATCTGAATACAATGTAAGTGATGGGAGTATAAACTGACAAACACATGTTCGTCATGTCATAAAAAATCTTCAAGAATTACATAAATCAAATTCATGTAGTCCAATCCGTATCATAAATAATAAGCTCGTCACTTTTACTATTGACATAGTCGGATATCATGTGTTTGTATCCAACACATGACTCCAAAATAAGGTACGTGTAATTCTAATGGTATTTTACATCCGATTGGAATTTCTTCTTTAGACCCATAGATAAATTGAGACTATCAAACTCCTATTGTCTATGAGGCATATGAACAAATTTTAGCGAGTTATGTATGTTTTATAAAGCATGGGAAACAACCTTCATCCCCTTTTATGCTATGAGGCCAATGCTGTAAAACATACATCTAACGTGAAAAATCTCTCCTAATATCTCATCTCTAAGAGTCCTAACAAACATATTAATCGCTAATCAATTGTTAGAGGTATTATCGAATGTGATACTATATATTTTATTTTGAATATTATATTCTTTAAAAATTCTCAACATGCACTCATAAATGGTAGGATCATCGTGAGTATGGAGAATATCTGAGAATCCTAATATTTTTTTATTTAATCTCCATTTAAAATCTACATAGTGGGCAAAGAGGCATGCATAAGATGCATCATCATGACTAGTCTAGATATCGAACGTCATGGACACCACTCCACTATATTTCCTGAATTCATTAATTATTATTTCTTTTTCTAATTTATAGTATTTTAGTATCTTGTACCTAGATGTGGACCTAGGAATTATAAGATATGCAAACTAAAAATATGTCAGCATGCTACTGACTACCCTTGGATCCTCCAAAAATCTAATTGGAAGACCCATCTTGGTGATCAGTTTGGCCATGTCTTTTCTTTCTTGCTCGTTATGGTATATGAAGGGGGTCAACATTGAGGCTGAACTAGATTCAACCTTAAAGAACCAACCATTGAGTTGAGTTTGCCTAGGATCTAATGTACCATATTTTTTGGTGTATTTTCTGGCATGCCTATTAAGGTGCCTAGTCTCATATGAACTGTTGTTAATATTCTTTTACCTTATTTATATTATGTCGATTCTCCTTTGGTACCCCTAATATTTTTATATTTTATTATTTTAAAGTGAATCAAAACTATTGATATTCTTTTAGTTTTTTTATTTTTTAGATGTTTGAGTCGAGACAACATGAGAAACCAATATTTTTGTGGTTTAGGACCTTTCTGTAGGGTTTTCGTTATCCATAAAATAATTTTTTATGTTTACCTTTAAATTATTTTCGTTATCATAATTAAAATTACTAGTTGTCATTTAAATTTTTTATTATTATATTTATTATATAGTATTTTTTGTTTATAATTATATATTAATTAGTATTAATTAAACTAAAAATGTAAACTAAAATTGAAAATTAATAAACTAAACTAAAAAAAATTTATAAAGTAATACCCAAAATGCATAAAATCCCATTTGCTTTATGATATTTACACAACAATTAATGGGTAGAATATGATGGTTGTGTTTCTGCCAATTTAAATAACAAAAAAATTCTAAAAATTGCAAAAAAAAAATTGATATTTTACCGAATGGGGTCAATGAATCCAACAGCTAAGATTAAAAATAATGGTTTTTTTTACCAATGGTTCGGTATCAATCTAATCGTCGAAGTGACCCTATATTCTCATATTCCAAAAGCTTCATCTTTTGGAATAAGTAGGCTAGCCTTCAGCGTTGGGTCAGGTTGTCAGGCTCGGCCTTTGGGCATCAGGCATGGGGTCTGGTTCTGGGTTTGGTTAGTCGGACTGACTCTAAAGTCTGAAAATCAAGCCAAGATCCATGTCCGGCCATCCGGAATCTAGATCCGAGTCTGGGGAGTGGGTGATAGTTTGGTTTGTGTCGAAGAACCATGCCTTCGGGCTAGGGTACTAGGTCGTGCCTGGCCAGACATGAGGCCTATGTTACCTCGACATAGCAATACATGAGCTATGCCTTGAGCTAGCCTAGCATGGGCCCAGGTACGATGTTGTGCCATGCCGGGCTAGGAAGGACTGACCCGGGACATGCCTTGGACCGGGCCAGGGCTAGCCGATCCATTTGATACCTCTACTTGGAGATTTCCTTCCATCACTCATTTTCCTTAGTTGGTCATCATCCACATCATTTTTTTAATTTATTTTTGTACTAAGTCCCAAATTATCAGCTTAGTCCTATGATTTTGGCTCATAAAATGGTGCTTAAAAAAATATAAAAAGAATACAAGCAAAAATAGAAATATAATTATTCACCTTCCAAACAAGTTAACAAGATTAAGTATTTTGATTTCAAAAAGATTTATCAAACACAACACCATCTAAATTACTAAAAAAGAACTAATCTTTTGCAAGAATAATTATGTCAATTTACCATGACTAATCAAACTAAATAATCTCTGATAATTATATCAAAAACTTGTTGGACTTTATTATACTACTTAATTTGATGGTTAGGCAATGTCCCAAAATCGTATTAATGAGAGTATCTCTTATTAATAGAGATTTGCAATTATATGACTTGTACAAGTATTAAAAAAAACTTTTGTCTATATATCGATCTTAAAGAGATTGTATTAATAATTTAGTTATTCAATAGTAAGATAACTCAATTTTAGTAAAATAAATATAGATTATGAGATCAATCTTATATCTATGAGTTTATTTATTTAATTTAGGTGATGTTTATTCAAATTAACTCAAATTATATTATGTTTGGATACATAATATAAGTTGAATGTTGTGCATGACTCCTTTTGCTAATGGCATATAACGTAGTTATTACCAATGAGCCCATCCCAATGGTGGTTTCCTAGTAATTATCCCTTTGGTACGTCATTATCTAGATAATAAATTGTTTATACTTGTGAGTCATTCATAATCTTATATATTTTAGGGAACTTTGTCAATACCATTTATTATTGCTTCAAATGTATATTTTTATTCTTTAATCTCAAGTAACTTTTTTATAAAATAAATCATTTTTTTGAATTGTTTTTTTTTGTTATTTAAAGGGGTAGAATCTGACGGCTGTAATGAATCAGCCACATTAAATAACAAAAAAATTCTAAAAATTACAAAAAAAAATTGATTTTTTACAAATTAGGGTCGAGAATCTCATGGCTAAGATTAAAAATATCAGTTTTTTTTATCGATGGGTTAGTATCGGTTTGATCGTCTAACCGATCCTAAAGTCTCATATTTCAATAGCTTTGGCTTCTGGAATAAGTTGGCCAACCGTTAGCATCGTGTCGAGTCGTTGGGCTCGACCTCAGGAAATCGGGCTTGGGGTTGGGTTCTGGGTTTGGTCAGTTGGACTTTGAAGTCCGAAGTCCAAAAATTAGGCTGAGATCCATGTCCGGCCATCCGAAATCTGGATCTGATTTTGGGGAGTCGGGCATTATTCAGTTTTTGTCGAAGAACTATGCATTTGGGTAAGGATACTAGGCAATGCCTGACCCGGCACAAGGCTCGGGATACCTTAGCATGGCACGAAATGAGTTGTGCCTCAAGCCAGCCCGGCACAGGCCTAGGCACGGTGTTGTACCATGCTAGGCTAGGCACGGTTGACTCGGGCCATGATTTGGGCCGGGCGAAGGCTTTCCGGTCCATTTGAAACCTCTACCTAGAGATTCCCCTCAATCCATCACTCACTTTCCTTAATTGGTCATCATCCACATCATTCTTTTGATTGATTTTAGTCCTAAGTCCCAAATTATCTGCTCAATCCTATAATTTAGGCTCATAAAAGGGTGCTTAAAAGAAAAAATATAAAAAAAATACAAGCAAAAATAGAAAAATAATTATTCACTTTCCAAACAAGTTAACAAGATTATGTATTTTGATTTCAAAAAGATTTATCAAACACAACACCATCTAAATTAATAAAAAAGAATTATTCTTTTACAAGAATAATTATGATAATTTACTATGACTAATCAATCTAAATAAGCTATAGTAATGGTACCAAAAACTTGTTGGACTTTATTATACTACTTAATTTGATGGTTAGGCGATGTCCTAAAATCTTGTTAATGAGAGTATCTCTCATTAATAGAGATTTGCAATTATATAAGTTATACAAGTAGTAAAGAGCACTTTCATCTTGATATCTATCTCAAAGAGATTGTATTAATAATTTTGTTATTTAAATAGTAAGATAACTCAATTTTAGTAAAATGAATATAGATTATTAGATCAATATTATATCTATGGGTTTATTCATTTACTTTAGGTGATGTTTATTCAAATTAACTCAAATTATATTATGTTTGAATACATAATATAAGTTGGTTGTTGTGCATGACTCCTTTTGCTAATGGCACATAACGTAATTGTTATCATTGAGCTCATTCCAATGATGGTCTTTTAGTAACTATCCCTTTGGTACGTTATCATCGAGATAATAAATAATTTCTACTTGAGAGTCATTCATAATCTTATACCTTTTAGGGAACTTTGTCAATTATCCTTGATTGTTATTTCATATGTATATTTTTATTCTTAATTCTCAAGTATCATAAAGACTAAAAATTGACATGCTCTATAAATATTTATACTCTCAGTTTCATAAACATAATAATTACACAATTAAAATATGTTTTTTAAGTTTCATCGGTGAGAACTATAGAAGCAAAAGTAACTCACAAGGATTATCACTATCTTGTGAGTCATAACAAATGCATGCGTGTCTCAAGGATTGCTTATCACCATCCTCATCGGTGATGATGTGACTCTCATACTAAAGGTGAAACCCTTAGAAAAATATTCTATATAATATCTATCTCAATCAAAAATTAATTTTTATAAGACACGTATAATGGATTGACATATAAAAGTATTCAGCTTCATAAGAATAATACTCATAATGATTGACCCATCAAAAATATCAAGTTTTAATGTATAAGTTTATCTCACCTATCACAGTCGGAAGGGCTCTCACTTCCTTCTTATGTATGAATGAGTAAGCCTTGTACCTTACCTATTACCATCTATTATGATAATTTTGTACAAATCTATCAAATAGTCAAAATCCTAATTCGAGTTCTATTTAATCATTCATTTATCAATATCCAGAATACAATATAAATTAAACACAATTATTAATGTAAAACTTAGTGTCACATCACATAAAATAAATTACATAAACCCTAGACCACATGCTATTTTGATAAAAATTTCCAAATCTATCATAAAGAGTGGAATTTGACAGAACTGGTCTTGAAAAATAATCGTACTCAAGTAATGATCTATGTGATATTTAATATCCCAAAATTCATGGCGTAGAATAATTTCATTAGCTTTGGCCCTAGTTATTTCGAGTTTATAATTTTTTATAATTTAAAGTCATTGATTTATAAAAAAGTCATGGATTTATAAAAAAGTCATGGATATGACATGAGAATATTGGGTCATATTAAATATAAAGTTATAATACTATGATATGTTCATGCCTTTTAGCAACTATGGAGTGCTTAGTTGTGATGTAAAATAAATATCATAACTATTTATATTTTATGAGATAAGTATGATAATAATTCTATAAGAATATTACAGCAAGAAAGAATATGTTGCATAGTAGAAGGATTATGTTAACAAGTTAATAAAGTCATGACGAAAAAAGATTGTCATGATCAATTAGATAGAGTTTCAACCAAGAATAGATATTAAAAATATGCAAGACTCCATACACTATCCCTTAGCCAAACACTTCTAAAAAACTATCAATTTCATAACTATTAATCAAAACTTGCAAAAACTTCAAAATCATGAAATCAATCAATAATTGCTCATTTTTTATGACTACACATATAACAAATCACCAAAATATATAAGAGTATTAGATAGTTTGAATGTTAAATATTTCTCTTGGCCCATTTCTTTTTATAACAACAAAGTCACCGTGTTGTGCATCACCATGGCTTTGACATTGAGTTTTGATGGGAAATTTTATTCTGTAACACCAAAGTCATAGTGTTGTACATGGTCATGGATTTGTCATTGAGCTTCTAATGGGTAATTACTAAAAGGACTATGATGTGCATGGCCACACCTTTGTTATTTTATGGATCCTTCAAAGATTCTATCTCGGTCATATATTCTTCTCTCATTTCCTTAGCTTTCTTGAAGTTGTTAGCATTAGATTCCTCCAAAGTTGTGGGTTCGAAGAATGTCATGACTTCATAACAAACATCCTTTTCATCTTCATTACTTTCACAACTCCAAAGTAACTCTTCCATGTCATCTTTCTCATTTTTATCATTTTCACAACTTAAAGTTAATCTTCGATGTTATCTCTCATCTTCATCTAGCTAGAAGTCCTCTACAAAATATTTTCATTAAAAGTCAAATTATTGTTGCATCATCACACGAAGAAGATTATCTGCTCTCTTAAACTACATCTCATCATTATTTGGACTTAATAAGTATTTGTAAAGATTAAACTTTACTTGCTCCTCACCAATATGTAGAGTAAAATTCTCTTTCTTGACTTTAATAATAGTTTTCTAGAGACCAAAATAGTTGTCCCATGATCAAAGCATAATGATCTTACTCCATATTTAATAAAATAAAATTATCAGAAAAATAAAGATACCAACCTTATCCAATTGGTCATTTGGATAGGAAGGAAGTTGGAGTAATTATTTTGAGATGTTGTCATCTCAGAATATGTGATTTTTCCATGTCAACTTTTATACAATTGACAAGGGTATCAAATTGACATTAAATTGCAAGACAAAATATCTTTCGAAATATGCGATCTCCTATTATAAAAGGTATAGTAAAACCCTAAGGATCTATAAATTTCCTTGGAAGTATTAGTTGAAAAATTATATTATACTTATCAGTCATATTCACGGTCTCATACGTCTTCAATTTCATTTTACTACTAATGATATCATTCATAAATTTCACATAATTTGGTATTTGAGCTAGAGTTTTGGAAAATCGTATATTTACTTCTAGTTTTTGAAAAAATATTGAGAAATTTCTCAAACTATTTATTCAATTCTACATTCCTAAAATATTGTTAAAATGAAAGATTAATCAGAAACTAACTTTTAATTTCAACTTAATTCAGTTCATTCTTTTTGTATACTTGGGTAATCTCCATTCACTCATTTATTTCTTCACTTTCTTCATTCACAACTAGAAGTGTCAAATTGGTCGTGCCTGGTCGGGCCAGCCCAATTTTTGGTGCCCCAATCTGGCCACCATGCCATGCCTGGCACAGCTCAACTTAAGAAAGTCTCAGCTTGGAACGGCTCACTGGCATGACTAGTACCAAGTTCAGACTTGGTCATGCCTGCACATGATGGGTTTAGCATGGTTTGGGCCGTTTAGAGCCTAGTTTGGACTGTTTCGGCCTATTACGAATCATGTCATTGTAAAATTCAAAAATATGAAAAATTATAAATTTTAATACTAAATTAAATAATCAATTAATTATTTAAAAAAATTAATAAAATAAATAAAACAAAAATTACTATCATAAGTCACAAGTCATAACTCTCAACTAATAACTAAAAACTCGTATAAATTACAAAATAACAAAGCATGATTAAATCTTTAAAAGATAAAAATCAATAAATCAATTATTCAATGATAAATAGAAACTCATTAACTTTAAAGTTAAACATGATTCTCGTAAGTAATTATTTAAAGAAACAAAGAACATAATAACAAAAAGTAGGAAGCTCAACTTCAAAGTCAAATCACAAATGATGATCTCGTCATCATATGATGATATCAGTATTACTAGTGATAGATTTTATGCAGTATAATAGGCTCAATCTCTGTCATCAATCATCATCAAAATCCAACAAATCATCATCAACAACCAACTCCTCCACTCATGTTGCAGTTGTAGCACGATCCTGGATGCTCAAGGTCGAATTCTCTCAATCCTTCATGCATGCTAATGCCTTAATAATATCTGGCCATAATCTGAATCACCTATCTGAAATCATATTCATTATAATAAAAAAAGTAGACTCCGATTCTATGCTCGACATTGGAGTAGATCACATACTATCTTAGATAGTATGAGATAGGTGGACTCATTATATTTTTATTACTGTAAATTATCAAGATTCTTATTATCAGTATGTGATAGGATTGAGCAGTAATCAGTGTCTAAGAAATGAGAGAGCTCACTCCTATTTGATGGTCAACCTCATCATTTCCCATTCGCTAATTGAATAGAAAAGTCATCATCTGTGATTACAATCTATGTCCGTTCTCAAAGCCTCACTACTACTATCACTACACCTAGTATCATAGTATTTGAATAGCTCAATCAACTTCTCGTGGATGAACCATTTAGGTTGATCTTTTTAGTTCATTCACAAGAATATATATGTCAAAACATTCTCCACCCCTTCCACCTTAATCCTAATGTCCATTTAGGCAACCAGACAAAAAAAGATGAAATTGCGGACTAGTAATTTAAGTAGTTGATTTCCATCTCTACAACCATATCGCTAAATGTCAGGTGATCTCTAAACTACCTAAACATGTTACTAACATTGCATATACACATGAGTGCAATATAAGTGGTGGGAGTATAAACTAACAAACACATGTTCGTCGAGTCATAAAAAATTTTTATAAATTTCATAAATAAAATTTTTATAGTCTAATCAGTATCGTCAATAATAATTTCATCACTCTTACTATTGATATAGTCATATATCATGTGTTTCTATCCAACACATGACTCCAACATAAGGTATGTGTAATTCCAATGATATTTCACATCCGATTGGAATTTCTAATGTAAAAATTTTTTACTAATGTCTCATCTTTAATAGTCCTAACAACCATTTTAATCGCTACTCTATTGTTAGAGGCATTATCGAATATGATACTATATATTTTAATTTAAATATTATATTCTCTAAAGATTCTTATCATGTACTCATAAATGGCTAGACTATCATGAAGATGGAGAATCTCTGAGAATCCTAATATTTTTATTTAGTGTCCATTTAAAATTTACATAGTGGGCGGTGAGGCATATATAAGATGCATCATCATGACTAGTCCAAATATCAGAAATTATGGACACCACTACACTATATTCTCTGAATTCATTAATTATTATTTCTTTTTCTAACTTATAGTATTTTAGTATCTCATTCCTAGATGTGGACCTAGATGTCCTATGATATGCAGACTAAAAATAAGTCTGCATGATACTGACTAACCTTAAATCCTTCAAAAATCTAATTGGAATACCCATCGTGGTGATCAATTTGGCCATGCTTTTCCTCCCTATCCCTAACTTGTTGCTGAATATGAAGGTGGTTAACATTGAGGTTGAACTTGATCTAGCCGCAAAGAACTCATTGTTAGTTGGATTTGCATAGAATATAATGTACAATATTTTTTGGTGCATTATTTGGCATGCCTATTAAGGTGCCTAGTCCCAAATGAACTCTTACAGGTCAGGTTAATATTTTTTTATAATATTTGCATTATGTCGATTCTTCTTCGGCACTCCTAATATTTTTATGTTGTATTATATTAAAGCGAGTCCAATCTATTGATATTCTTCTAGTTTTTTGTTTTTTAGATGTACGAGTCGAGGTGACTTGGTGAATTATTATTGGTGCGGTGAAAAAAAATATTTTTAGTTTAGTGATATTGCAAGGTTAAATTAATAAAGAAAAATATTAATTGACTATGATTGGTGCAGTGAAAAAAATATCACGACTAGGTGGATTATTTTCTTTGTGCAGAATTGTTTTTGGTAGAATGTTTTTTTATTGGGTGGAGTCTCACTTATCTTCTCTCTTTTCTGCTCATTGTTTTAAAGTGTTTTTAGCCTCTTCTTAGAGCATGGATTACTATGCAGCTGTGTAGAAGAATATGATTTGTCCTCTCCTTGTCTCCTCTTTCTCACACTCTTTTGATCTTTGAAATTTATTTACATAGATATATTTTCAGGTGCAATCTATTGTCTATAGTATGTCTATTATTGTGTGATTTATTTTTTGTACACTGTGCATATTATATTGAATCAGTGTTATCTATAATTCTATGAGTATTTTGTGTGTGTTTGTTTCTCTATGTGAGTTCAGATTATATACTATGTGGATTATAGCTAGGAAGTCACTGAAAAATTAAAAGGTAGCGAAAAGGAATCAACTCTTTGGTCAAACAATCAAAATACAACAATTTACCAATTCTAAGCCAAGAAGCAGATAAATTGATTCTATCATCTATAGAATAACATGGAAAGAGATTTGGAGTTTTCACCCCAAAATCTCAAATTTATATGATTGTTCTGAATTTGAGTTTTCTACGATTTTATATCTTAGAAAAATATATTTTAGCTTAAAGATTAATTTTAAACATTGTATACTTTATGAACTTTTTGTAAATATGAAGAAAATTTTAGCACGCATTATTTTATTTTATAGTATTGTAATCTTGACTTTGATTTTTATTGTATTGGATTTTTAGAGTTTTACATTCTGATTTTTTGAATTTTGGAGTCTTTTAATTTAAGATTTCCATTGCTTAAATAACAAAACATCATTCTAATTATTTTATGATTTTGAATAAATATTCATTTGACTAGCTTACCCCAACAATTTGTATCTTTGGAAAGTTCTTAATATCACCCAAAAAGTAATACTTGAAATTCTATTGAGGTTATTTTTTATGATATCTAGATGATATCTAGTTTATTCATTATTATTATATTGATATTTGATTATTCCAATATCAAGATAGTGATTTTAGATATATTTCGAGTTATTTTTGTCTGTGTTGGTTATTCATGCATGATCAACATTATTTTTTGTTATTATGGAATGCCACTCTATGATAATAAAGTTAACTAGGATTAATTATTCTATTTAGAAAATAATATAAGTGACTATTGTGTAGTCAAATAAAGGTAAAAAGTTGTGGGAAAAACTATGGTTTATGTTCCAAAAAAAAATGCTTAGAAATGAAAAAGTAATCATTAGATGCGTAGTTGACCTAAAGTTCAAGGATGGTAGTTTATAGTCGATGATTATCAACATCTTTCAATTAATAGAGAATTAGTTTTCATCAATGAAGTTGGTCTTTGAAGATGAACTTTTAGCTTGTCTAATATTGCGATCACTTCTGAACAAGGATAATTTGTCGTTTCCTATAGTATATCATCACCTAGAGGTGTTGTGTCAGTGCATATTGACTCAGAATTTTTTTGTTTGAAAAAGTAAGAATAAATGAGAAGAGAGGATCTTCTCATGGTATTCTTTTTTTTAGAAATATGGTACGAGGACCACAAGGCACACACAGATTGATGGAAAAATTCATCCTTCCAAAAGCAAGTTGCAAGGTAGAAAAATAATCAAGTGTTACTTTTATAATAACATAAAACACATAAAAAACGAATGATATTCTTTTAAAAGACTACGACAATATTGCATGAAAGTAGATAGAATAGACGGAAAGGCCAACATCATCTCAGATGGTGACTTGATACTAGTTAGCACTGAGAATTCCATTAATATAGTATATCATAAGAATTATTGACTTATTAACAAAGAAGTATCATTTCATATCACTCCACACATGATTTCTTAATTTCTCATACACATGATGATTATGGTATAAATAAAGATGGCTAATATTGGAACAATACAAATTTTGAGCTTGAGCGATAATTTTCTATATATGTGCAGACATGATATCAGCTAAATTTGAGATATGTACCATATATTCGTGTGAACATGATGTTCATATATATGTTGGATGATATGGTATGTGTGAACCATTTTAGTGAGGCTTTGTAGAAACTAGTCAAGGGCATAATGGTTAATATGCAGGGTAAGAAAGAGAATGATTTATATGGCAAACAAGCAAGGGTGCATAGAGTTCTGACAAATATTGTCCACCAAGATAGAAACAATAGTTTTTGACATAGGATACTTCATCATATGAGTGAGAAGTGCCTTCAATTTCAAGGTAGTGCAAAAAAAAAAAAATTTATTCCTTCATAGAATCTCATGACTTTCAACCCATACTTTACTATTAGAATATATTTGTTAGTTGTCAGTTGAGTGATAATAGAGTTATGCTTTTATTTTATGTTGATGATTTTCTAGTCCTTAGATGTGATAGAACAACACACATTGACAAGCTTAAGTAAGCGTTGAGAAAAGTCTATACTATTAAATATTGAAGCTTAGTCAAGTAGATTTTAAGAATAAATATAATTTGGGATAGGCCCTCAAGGTGAATCTGGTTATCTCAAGAATGATATATCAGTAAAGTTTTTATGAGATTATTCATAAAAGAGACTAATTTGATATTAATTTCTTTAGCCAAATATTTTAAGCAGAGTACCAAGTATAATCACAAAATTGGTGAAGAAATTAGTGATATGAACCATATCTTTTATGCATCAAAAGTTGATAGTCTTATGTATGTTATGATATGTACTAAAATGGATATAGCACGTCAGCATTATCAGTCAATTTCTCTCTAACCTATATATATATAGCTAGGCAGTAGTGACATCTATCTTGAAGTACATAAAAGGGACTTCTTAACAATCTTTATGCTTGGGCATGATAAAACACATAATTCTGTGTTATATTAATTCTGATATGGTTGGTGATTTAGATTCACATACACTCACTTTAAGTTATCTAATAATCTTAGGATGAGGAGATACATACTAGTAATTTAAACGATCATAATTCGTAACACTATCAAACATTTAGGATGAATTCATTATAATTTCTAAAATTGGCAATAAAATTTTTTGGATGGAAAGGTTTCTTATATAATTAGATGTGCAACATAATAAATACATTATAAAGTATAATAATCAGAATGTTATCCACCTTTCTAAAAAATATATTTAATAGATCAAAACACATTGATGTGCAATATTACTGAAAAAAATATAGACGAACAAAAATATCGTCAATAGGTTCACAAAATTATCATTGTCAATAAAATTTAATTTAGTAAAGAATGTGTTGGTATGTGTCTTTATACGATCCTACCTAGAGCATAGGTGAAGATTTTTTGGGATTTCCCGAGTTGAATAGACCAGTTTATTTAGGCATATTTCTTTTTAGGTTATTTAATAACAATAAATAATAATTATTTTAAAAGCTATTTATTTTATTTGTAAATTTTGTCGTTTTTTTTTTGCAGGTGTGGACGTGTGGTGCAAGTTGGACCAAGAAATTGAGATAAAATACCAATTTATAATATTAAAAAAAAAGAAAAGTAAAATGTTATGATTATTACAAAGGGGCATGAGAGAATTCTTGAATGAGGGAGTGACCATTGATTTTCAAATAAAATGACATCATCCCAAATGCTAATATCTGATAATTTTTAAAATTTAATAGCCGACATTATGAACAATGGACTTTAATTTATTTCAATAGTCATCATTTCTAATGCATGTATTTTAAAATTTTTAAAATTTAATAGACAACATTCACAAAGACTACTATTAATTTTTATAATTCAATAGCGTGACAATGACCATCATTCACAATGATATCCATTACCACACTGTTTACAAACATACTAATTTGGTAATATTTTTCAAACTAATATTTTATTTTTAATTTTTTATTTAAAATGTATTATTTCCATACAAAACTCCCAAATATTAATATTTTTAAAAAATAACATCAAACTATTAACAAATTGAATTTGGTGCCCTTAAATATATAAATCCTAAAATACTATTCCTTTGTAAAACTCGTCTTAGCCATCTCAATTGTAACTCGCCCTCACCCTTCTCCCCTGGGACTCTCAATTGTAACTCAGCCCTCACCCCTCTCCCCTAGCCCCTCGCCCCTCGCCTCTCCTTATCCTTGCTTCTCTCCTCTCCCTCCTTCGAGGTAGAGGAGCTCACTAGAGCTCCTCGACCTCCGTGAAGCTTCACGAATTCCATGGACACGCCTTG
This sequence comes from Sapria himalayana, assembly GCA_029783825.1. Lineage (NCBI taxonomy): Eukaryota > Viridiplantae > Streptophyta > Magnoliopsida > Malpighiales > Rafflesiaceae > Sapria > Sapria himalayana. The sequence continues at coordinate 533,647 of JAREIK010016554.1, read as the reverse complement.
GAGTTCGTGGAGCTCGGGGAGCTCCAACTTGATGGATAGGGTGAAGGAAGAGGCAGAGGAAAGGGGAGGACAAGAGAGGGGAGATGTGGGTCAAACTCAAATATAACAAAGGATAATTTGAAATTATTATATTTGAGTATACCCAAGATAGGATTACTGTGTAGTTGTACTGAAGAATAGAAATTGTCCTCTCCTCCGTACTTGTTTGAAAAGATAGGATCACTATCAGAAATATTTTTAAACGAATATATAAAAATAAAAGAGAAATAAACAATAATTTTTTTTTTTAAATTCACAAACCAAAATATTCAGACCATTCAAATGATAAGCATTAAAGGACTAATGATAACAAATCAACGTTAAGCAAAGAAACACCATTTTTTATTTATCTGTTACAGCAAAAGACAATCATGACAAACGACATCGACAAACCGAAGCATCTCATGCATGACCAAAAACCGAAGCATCTCATGCATGACCAAAAACCGAATCAGCTTCACCGTGTTACGGAACTAGTAGTGATGTGGAGGCGGTGGGGACCTGAGCAGGTGTGTCGGAGCTGGTGACCAATGCTGTGTTGGAGGTGGTGGGGACTTGTATTTGTAAGTTGGAGGAGGCGGTGGTGACTTGTATTTGTAGGTTGGAGGAGGCGGTGGTGACTTGTATTTGTAGGTTGGAGGAGGCGGTGGTGACTTGTATTTGTAGGTTGGAGGAGGCGGTGGTGACTTGTATTTGTAGGTTGGAGGAGGCGGTGGTGACTTGTATTTGTAGGTTGGAGGAGGCGGTGATGACTTGTATCTGTAGGTTGGAGGAGGCGGTGGGGTTTGATGACCGTAAGGGTCGTTCGCTGTCGTTGCCTGAGGCAGTAAGAGGTAAACAGTGGCCGTCAGTAGGCAGTAAGCGAGAGAAGCAGCCGTAGAGAGACCCGCCATCTGAACTCTGAAGTCTGTGTAGATCGCTGCTGTTCAGAGCGAATCGGGGTTTGTGTTTTGCCGAACTCCTGGACTGCTTGTTCATTTTCTTTTCTCCCATTTATATAGTGCAACAGCTTGGCCTGGGCAAAGTGTGTACAATTTTAAGTCAAACAGAAATAGCTTCCACTGTCAAACAGCCTGTCAAATATAATTTGTTACTCAGATAATTGGAACCAGCCCGTAAAGGTTGACAATATAATTCATCAGTCAACATTTTGGTATGATAAATATAAAATAAAGTTTTGTACGGAACTAGTTTATTTAAAATAAAAAATATAAAATTTAATTCTTCATTTTTCAAAAATATGCCAAACTAGTACGCATGGAAACAATGGGACAAATTATTTTTTAATATACAAGTCACCATTATACCCCTCGACTCTCTTCGCCACTCGCCCCATGGCCCTAGAGGTGTCAAACGGGCCGGCCCGCCGGTTTTTTAGGATATGATCGTGCTACTGTCCCGGGCCGGGCACGACACTGTTACTATACCGTGCCGTGCCGGCCGGACACGGTTTAAAAACAGCCGGGCCCGGCCTGGCCATACAGGCCAGGGCAGAGGCAGACTAGAGACTTGAGAGGCAGAAATTTTTTTTTTAAAATTTTATATATTGTAATGCTTAAGTGTATAGACATACAGTATTAAATATAAATATTTTTAAAAATGTTAAAAATAAAAATTAAATAAAAAAATAAAGTTTAGAAATTTTTTTTATCAAATTCAGTTTAGTTTAACTGTTATTATATTTATTAATTATATATTAATGTTATTAATTTTTAAAATAAAATTTAAATCGTAAAAAAATGAATCAATACATTATGTTAGTAAAAATAAAAATTAAAAAAAAATTAAACAAGACAAATGAAAAATTACCAATCATCCATTTGAAAACGAAGATCCGAACAAAACATGTATCAGTTTCAAGTTTCAACACAACGTACAAACAAAGCGTACAAATAAAATCAATAAAAAAAATATCGAAAACAAAAAACAGCATATCATCATCAATCGTCAATCGGCATATCATGAGAATCATCAGCCGCAACATCAAGATTAGTATCATATGGATCATCATCATCGGCAATCAACTCCTCCGCCATCGTAGTGGATGTGGATGCGACTGCAGTGCCTGTCCCAGTCCCAGCTCCTGCACGATGATGGATGCTAAACCTCGATTCCTCCTAATCTTTCAAACATGCCAAGGCCTCAACCATATCTGGACGTAATCTCGATCTCCTATCCGAAATCATGTTCACAGCAACAGAAAAAGCAGACTCCGATGCTACGCTCGACACCGGAGGAGTCAGTAGATCCCGTGTGATCCTAGATGGCACGTGATAGGTGGACTCATATGATTTCCACCACTGTAATAAATCAAGATTCTTAGTATCAGAATGTGATATGATTGAGCAGTAATCGGTATCTAAGTACCGAGACAGCTCGCTCCTATGTGATGGTCCACTACTACGTTTCCCCATCTCTAGCTGAATGGAATAATCGTCATCTCCGAACAAGGTATCAATGTCCGTAATCACGGTCTCACTACTACCACAACCATACCTAGTATAATAGTATGTGAATACGTCAGTCAACTTCTCGTGAATGAACCCTTCAGGTGGCTCTTCCAGGTTCATGCACGAGGAAATGAAAGTCAGGGTGTTTTCTATCCCTTACACCTTAACCCTAGGGTCCATGCATGCAGCGAGACAATAAAGAGAGAACGGTGGACCAGTACTACAAGTACTTGGTCTCCATCTCTGCAACCATATGGCTAAGCATCGGGTCAGCTCGATACTTCCTAAACATGCTACTAATGTTGCATATGCACCGGAGTGCAATGCAAGTGGTGGGCATATAAACCGACGAACACATGTTCGTCGTATCATAAAAAATCTTCAGGAATTTCATAAATGAAATTTCTGAAGCCCAGTCAGTGTCGTCAATAATAAGTTCGTCACTCTTACTATTGACTTAGTCGGATATCACGTGTTCGTATTCAACACATGATTCCAACATCAGGTACGTGTAATTCCAACGATGTCTCACATCCGATTGGAATTTCTTCTTTTTAAGATTCGCAGACAAACAGAGACTACCAAACTCTTATTATCTGCGAGGAGTGCGAATATATTTTAGTGCATTGTGTATATTATCCAACGCGGGGGAACACACCTTCATACCCGCTTGAACAATCAGGTTAATCACGTGACACATGCATCTGACATGAAATATCTATCCTAATGGTGCGTCTCTAATATTCCTAACAAACATATTGATCGCTACTCCATTATTAGAAGCATTATCGAATGTGACACTAAAAATTTTATTTTGAATTTTATATTCCTTAAAGATTTTCATCATACACTCAAAAATGGTCGGGCCATCATGAGGATAAAGAATCTCAGAGAATCCTAAAATTTTTTTATTGATTGTCCAGTTAGAATCTACATAGTGACTCGTGAGACATGCATAAGAAGAATCATCGTGACTTGTCCATATATCGGACGTCACGGACACCACTCCACTATATGCCATAAATTCCTTAATTATTTTTTGTTTTTCTAACTTATATATCTTTAGTATGTCATTCCTAGATGTGGACCTAGGAATCCTACAATAAGATGGCTGAAAATAAGTCTGCATGATGCACACTACCCTTGGATCTTCCGAAAATCTGATCGGAAGACCCATCAATGTGATGAGCCTAGTCATGCCGTCACTACCCAACTTGCTGGAGTATACGAAGGGAGTAAACTTTGAGATTGGACACGATCCAGTCTCAAAAAATATAGTGCCAAGTTGGGTTTGCCTAGGATCTAAGGGTCCATGATTTTTGGTGCATAATTCGACATGTCTCTTAAGGTGCCCAGTCTCAAATGAACTCTTGCATGTTAATAGTCCCATACAATATTTGCACTATGTCATTTCTTGTTCCTCACCCCTAACATTTTTTTGTGTTATGATTTTAAAATGAGTCTAAACTACAGAAGTCCTCCTAGTTTTTTATTTTTTAGAACTTTGGGTTGAGACGACTAGAGAAACCAAAGTTTCAGCAGCCTTAGACCTCTGTGTAATATTTTAATTTTCCAAGTTTAAATACGTGTCAGGTGTATTTGTCATTTTTTATGAATTTTATCTTTTCCTAATTTTATTAGAGAGAGAAACTATAGAGAGATAAAGTAAAAAAACATAAATAAATTACCCGGTAAAAGCAGTGAGGTCAGTCAAGTGCACGGTGCACCACAGCAAGCTCTAATGTTCAAAACTCAAGACGAGTTTCACGAAAATCCAAGCCGAAAGCAAAATCCCAAGACCCGAGAGAGAGATGCACGATTTATGTGAGAGAAAGAGAAAGTTTTGAGAGGATATATGTATTTGAAAAACATAAATGTTATAGGGAGGGGAATAGAATTTATAGATTAAAAATATTAATTTTTTATAAAAAAAGATATTTTTTTTATATTTTATTGAATTTTTAATAATTATTTAGGGGGCAGAATCACGAGGACCGTTGGATTCTGCCCCCTAGCCATTGGAGGCGAATCCAACGGCTGAAATTAATACTATTTGAATGAATTTTTTTTCCCGTTGGGATTAGGTTGGGAGTCGGGACGCGGGTCGGGTCCAATCAGACCCGACCAACGGTTTTTTTTCGGGAGTGGCCGGGTCCCGCCCACACGTGGCAGCGTGAAACTGGTACAAAAAGAACCCGTGCCGGCGTGCCGTGCCACGGGCCAAGCCGTGCCAGGTCAAGCACGGCACGGCTTGTGCATAACCCGGGCCCGGGCACGAGCCCGGGCACGGTTTTTTAACTTGCCGGGCCGGCCCAAGCACGGCCGAACCGTGCCGTGCCCCGGGCCGGGCCGGACCAGCCCGGCACGGTTGACACCTCTACATGCCCCTAGCATGGAGAATTATCTCAAAATGTTCCACTAATTTTTTAAAATTCATTTCCTTCCCCCAAATTATTTTTTTCCCCAAAATCTAAAAGAAAATTCTTACTGATTAATCTGATCTCCTTTTAAAACAACTATATGATATATCTCTTGTTCACATTTAATAAACCATGGGCATCTAGATAAAGGTCATCATTGTTAGCATTTATATACGTATCCCCATTATCTTCTATAATGAAAATTGATCCAAAACAATGACCACTATATCATCATTTGCAATTTAAAACATGTATTAAAACATATGACAATATAGTTATATCAACATTCATAATATGATTTTCAAAAAAAAAATTATGTACCCTATGAAGTTTCACAACAAAGTTTGAGTGCAAAGATATCATGGCATGCTATTTTAGGTTATTTCATATAATCTATTCAAATATAATATATATTGATACACAACATATTGATTTTTAGAATTTTTTCAATCTAAGTTGCATGAGATGAAATCATCAACATGATATGTTATCATAGGAATTAGACATGACATGATATTGATATTGGGGTATATTTGACATTGAAACTAAAATATAATACCTTAACATTTCATCAACTTATACTCACCCCTCATAAAGTTTGGCTTCCTGTTCAAATTTCCATTTCATGAAGTTTATCCAAGCAAAAATTTGTGAGTACAAACTCATAGTTCTCATCAGTCATAAAAATGTTTAGATTTATTTTCCAATATGTATAATTTCTTCTATCGAGTTTATTTTATTTGAAAATATTTGCGGTTTGATTGAAGGTTATTTTTTAAAACCTGAAAAATTATAATGAGCAGATTAATTTTAAATTCTACTTCAAGAATCCATTTCCTCTAATAATTCTTAAGTCAAATCAATCATCAATTTGAAATAATATGAATAATATGTCTCGATTGGATGACATCTACTATTCATCATTTCTCTAAACATGCTAATTACTGTTAACCTTGTTGTCTAGATAATAGTTCATATCAAGCAAGATTAAATAGATGACATAGCTTTGATCTTATAAATAATAGTAAAGACTTAGATAGATGGGGTACTATTCTTTTTAGCTAAGTATATACCATCATATAATTCTAAACTAATTATTTTTAAATGAATCATTCAAATGGTGAAGTGATTCATTTTAATAATTTCTAGAATTACCTCATGATGATTTTTACTTAGTATACCAACAAGTGAATTAGTTCGATAGGAGAAAATGTACGTAAACCAATAATCTAATTAACTCGCATCACTTACAAACTAGTGATGAAGACCATGATATTCATTCACAATGAACTCCCTTGCCCACTTTGGTATTTAGTAAGATTGGGGATAAATAAGAAATTAAAATGATTAATTCCCTCTACTAAATATATATCTTAAATGGGAAATATTTTACCCTATTTTCAATTTTGTGATCTTTTATTTGAACATGTATTCATATGAGCACGATGTAATTTTTTCAATACAATCATCACACAAGTTGTTACACATATTCACTATGCACATGAATGCCATCACTCCATTTATGATACATGCCAATACATTCATTCACTATACATGCCATCACATTCATTCAATAAACATGTCGTCATCACATCCATTCACGAAACATGCCATCACATCCATTCATGAAACATGCCATCACATCCATTCATGAAACACGCCATCACATGCATCTACGAAACATGCCATCACATCCATTCATGAAACATATAATCTCATCTATTTGATAAGTATACTTTCTCAAATAGAGCTGATACCAAAATTTTGTGTTATAGAGAGAGAAGTTAAATAATGATCTTTTTCCAGTGTCATTATTTCCCACCTGAAAATACACCTAGACACATAAGTATAAAAGTTGGAATTAGTTCTAATACAAAAAAAATGGGTTGTAAAAATGGTAAAAAATCGGGAAGATCATCGTGAAATTAAGATAGAGATGTCATGAAGCTGAGAAAAGTAAGAGGGATCCATGAGCAAGGAGAGATACAAGAGACAAGTCTAAACCATAAAAGGGGTTCATGATTTCGAACCCCCAATAAGGGGCAAATCAAGGTGCATGAAAACTGTGAGTTTATGATTTTGGATCCAAGATTCGCATGAGGGTTATCATTGGGAACCTGAAATTCACTCAAATTATCACATGTGAATTTCCCCACAATATTAGGCAAAATTGAGATCAAAGTTGGTGTATTTTGTTATGTGTGATGGATATATAATTGATGTACTTGATATTTGGTTTATGTCGTGGTTTGATTATTAATAGAAATGCTATTTACATAGAGCTGAAATTAATGTTTTACTATTGGTATGTTTTTACATGTTATTTTGGTGGATAATGATATATAAGTCACGAGGAACACTCATGCATAATAGTTGGAATAAAATTATAGTCATCCTTATCGTAATGTGTCATGTAAACCTATATGTTAAAACCCAAAATTTATGTATGTTTAATAATTATAAGTATGATACATATGAAGTCTAAAGCATAAATACTTTTAAAAGTCAATCAATTATGTATATCTTAGATGAACTAACACTCAATTGAAGTGAGGGTTTAAAAAAATATTTTTCTAATGATTTTACCTTTAGTATGAGAGGCGCGTGTTTTAGTTGTGGATGGTAATAGGTAAACATGAGACATGTATGAGTAGATGTGACTCATAAGGTGATAAAAGCCTTGTGAGGTACTTTATATCATATGATTGCTATCAGAGAGATTTTGATGGAAGTCATATGTTAATTATCATTAGTATAGTACTTATAAAGCTGAAATCACAAATATTTTAAATATCACATATATCCATGTCTTTATGATACACAAGGTTAGAGAATAAAAATATACATATGAAGTAATCATTATGGGTAGTTAACAAGTTGCCTAAAAGGGTGGAATTGTGAGTGACCCACAAAAATGGATGATTTATTATTTTAGTGATAAAGTAGTGAGGGGATGATTATTTGGGAGAACACAGTATCTGATAATCACCTTGTATACTAATAGGGAATTCAAGATTTCTCATAATAATCCATTCTTCATTCTATAATGATGGATAATAACAATCAAGCAACCAAGACATGTTATTATGAATAATTAAATGGACCAATCCTATAATCTAAGAGTCATACAAAAAACTCAACTTTATCTTATTGAATAATGTAACATTTTAATAACTATTGATTGATCGAGCTGCCTATACAATCCAAATGAGATAGTCCTCTAAACAAAAGTCTATTTTACTTCTTATATGACTTATATATTTCAGAACTATATTATACGAGAGATCATCACCCAACAAGTTTTTGGAATATTATTTAATCCTAAAAATTATGCATCATAATAAATTCACAACAATACACTTTTATTAATAGTCAAGGTTACACAAAATAACAAGAACTTACAACACAAAAAAAGAAAATTTTCGAATATTAATTTGAAATCTGGTTTCAAAATGTTCTTGCCTCTTTTTAATATTAATGGACATTCCAAAATCTTCTAGGATCTCAATAAAAATATGGCTCGGTTAGCTTTTATTCGAGTTATGGTTTACCAAATTGGTGGGACCATGACACGTTCACATGGTTTCCACTCCATATACTAATTTTTTCATCTATTATACCCCCTCCCACTCTTACATTAGTAATTTTGTGTACTGTAGCTTCATGTAATACTCCTTTTCATTGTCATAGAACCACAACCCTCCCCATAGATTCCATTCCTTTGCAATTTTTCCCCATTACCACAAATATAAATTAAAATTTAGCGAGATAAGGAAACACAAAAAATATAACATTCATATGAAATCTACCTAGGAAAAAATATTTATCCTCCACTTAGTAATTATCAAGCTAATAGCTCTCATGTGTATAAACTAACAAAGATATACCGAATGTAATTATAACACATTAGTTTAATGGATTAGAAAATCACATGAAATGATAATGATGTCTAAAATTCATGGATCCAACAAAGATTTTGTATAGTTTCTCATTAATGGTAATTGAGAAAAAAAAATGCATAGTCATATTCTTCATTTGCGTGAAATTATTTAGATTAGGAGTTCAAAACTAATGAAAAAGTTGCAAGTAAAAAAATGTGAAGTACAAATATTATTTTAAATGATTTAGTGTCATTACTACTAATGCCATTATTAAGGAATACATATATTATACATTATAAAAAATATGCAAAGAAATATATTATTGATGATTTAAAACAAAAATAATAAATATGGTTCAATAACTAATATGTGATATAAGTATTTATATTTTTGCTACTTAAGTATTATACTCGAATAATTAATATAAGCTTCCCTCAAATCTCAATAATGGGAATATATGAGTGAAAGTAATTCAAATGGCTATCAATAGTTTGTGAGTAAGTCTATAGATTACTTATCAGCCTCCTGCACAAAATGATGCGACTCTCATACTAAATGTAAAATTTTAGGATAATATTCTATAAAACATCCATATCAATCAAGGACTAGTTCTATTAAGATAAACATATAAGTTTGTTTGAAGCATTATAATCAAAAGGGGTGTTATGTACTTCGTACCATATATTTGAGTATTTATTATGGCTTACTTATCACCATCCACCACAATAACATAAAAAAATCCAACAATAGCCTAATTCTCAATTCAAGTTCTATTTAATCAAAATTTATATTAATTTCCATTCTACAATATAAATTAAATACATCAATTATTTATAAAATAATTTATACTTCACATAATCATAATTTCATAAATCCTAGATTTCAATTTAACCTGATATTGAGAAGAGATTCAAACTAGCCATAAAAGAAGTCTCATGAATCTTAGATTTCTAAAGGCAGCCCTCATGAGAATCTAGGATACAAATCCGAATCACATACTATTTTGTTTAATTTTTAAAATCCATCCTAGAGAGAGGGCATTTGAAAGTCCTGCTCTTCAACTCTATAATTTACTTTTTTTTTGTGTCTCTTGCTTGCTAGTAAATCTCCTAGGGAGTGCAAAAATTATTCGTAGAGTTATAGTTGTGCTTAACTTTTGTTGTTGTAGAGTGAAGAAGATTTAATTTTTAAAAGATTTCTAACTATTCGTGATTTTTTTTTGTTTTAAACTCCATAAATTTGGTATTTGTTTGAGTTTAAAGTTATAACTTTGAGAAGATGTTGCGACTTTGGTCTTGATCTATTGAGCTTGAGTTTAGGACTCTATGAAGTGGCTATGACTTGGGAATGTATCTTAATCTTTCTGTAGTTCAAATTCACGGTGTTGGAAAGTATCTATGACATGTGCATTTTGTCTCTGTAAGACAAAGTTATAGTGCTAGGAATGATGGTGACTTTTAATTTTGTTTTTCTTTTGTATCAAATGGTCGTGGCTCTGTAAATGGTCATGGCTCTAGATATAGTCATGGTTTTGACTTTGAGTATTAAATGCTAATGATCCTGGCAATGTCCATGACTATGACAATTAGTCCATAAATCCAAGTTACAACTTTGTCTTCTCTTGAGAGTAAAATTCAAGGCCTTGGGAAGTCGTGCTCAAGTAATATCCTCTATAAAATTACCTGTCAAAATTTCATGGCAATGAATAATTATTATAGGGCTTCAGTAATTTTGACTCTATAATTTTTTGCAGCTCTAAGTCTAAAGTCATAGTTTTAGAAAAAAGACGACAACTATAACTTGAGAATGCAAAGCCTTGGTAAAGATAACTCTATAGTGCTAGGAAATGGCTGTGATTTTTAATACTAGTGGAGTACTTGATTAGTATGACATGAAATTAATATTGTCATTTAATTGTTATAAGATAAATGTGGTTGCGACTCCGAGATAATATCACAGCCAAAAATAATGTGTTGCATAGTTGAAGAATTATGCTAATGAGATACTAGAGTCAAAGAATACAAAGATTACTATGACTAAATAAGTAGAATTTTAGCTAAGAATTAATACAGTAACTTCTCGATGATCCATACATCACCAAGTTGTCAGTTATCTTTAAAAACATACTGATTTTACAAATATTTATCAAACTCTAAAGTCATGAATTCTGTTTACTTATGGCTCATTCCATATTTATACATCATCTATTATAATCACAAATACACAAAAATATTCACTATTTTACATATTGAATAAACTCTCATATTAAAACTACTGCTCATCTCTGAGTAATAACTTCCCCCTCAACAAAATATATCCTACATCATCTCAAAAAATATATATTTTTATTTAAGACTAAATCTGAGTGTCAGTGTCTCAAGATAAAAGAGTAACTTCTCGTAAACAAATTGATAGTCATGATAGGGTTTGAATTCCATGATTATACCTATGAATAAGTTAGGTGTGTACAATAATTCATGTGATAGGAATACAATATATATTACATCACATATGCTATAGATTCTTAAGTTATTTTCCTAGCAGTGCTATACTTAACGTGCATAAATAGATCATGAATACTTTGTGAGCTCCATCAGTGATCTTTACCATCTATGATTGGTTTTCAATGTATGTTATTACTTTATTCATTCTTGCAACTCAATTCCTTTGTACATCAGTGACACTTTCTTCTTTGGGTCTTCCCTTTTTGGATGCCATGGCTTGAGAAATACTCTGGCTTCTTCTTCAGTTCTATCTTGGCCCTCCTCTTCATGTATCCTCAAAGCCACAACACTGAGCATGGTGATGACTTTGTCTTTGAGCTTTTTCTTAAAACTTTTTATACTACCTAATTTGTTGGTAAGGTGATTACCCAAAACATTGTTAAAGACAATATCTCATTAATGAAAATCTAAAAGTACATTGGTTGTATAAGTAGTAAAGAAGACTTTCTTTTAGATATCGATCCCATAAAAATTATATCAATAGTTTAGTTATTCAATAATGTGACAAATAATTTCTAGTAAAATAGATATTTTGATTGTGAGATCAATCATAAATTTATGAGCATATTCATTTAATTTAGGTGATATTTATTCAAATTAGCTTTAATTATATTATGTTTGGACATAGAATACATATTAAGGAATTGTGCAATGACTCCTTACTCAAATGATATACTAGATGGTTGTTATCATTGAATATATAAAAAATTATGGTCTGCTCATAGTTGTTCCCTCGATACACACCACAAAGACAAAAAATGATCACTGTTCGAGAGTCATTCATTATCTCATGCCTTTTAGGAAATTTATCAACTGTCATTTATATTTTTTTTGTATGCACAGTCTTATTTTCTGGCCTTATGTGTTATAAAGGCCAAGAATAAAATTGGTCAAAAAGATTTTATACATACGACTTTATAAGCATTATAATCACATAATTAACATATGCATTCTTTAAGTTTCACTAATGAGAACCATACGAGTCAAAGTAACTCATAAGGACTATCACCATCTTGTGAGTCATATTAAATTCATAAATATCATGAGGATTGCATGTCAACATCATTCTTGGTGATCATGTGATTCTCACACTAAATGTGGAACCCTTAGAAGAATATTCTATATAACATTCATCTCAATCAAAAACTAATTTTTCTAGAATGTTTATAATGGATTGACATGTAAAATTATTCCTACTTTTGGCTTCGTAAATACCATACTCACAATGATTAACATACTCAAATTTTAGGTTTTAACATTTAAGTTTATCTTGTGCATCATAGTTGGAAGGACTATCACTTTTCTCCTATTGTATTAATGAATGAGCCGCATAGTATACCTATCAACATTTAGCATGATAATCTGGCACAAAACTACTAATAATAAAAACTATAGTTCATGTTCTTATTGATCACTAATCTATCAATATCCAAAATATAATATAAAATAAACAGATTCATTAATATAAAATCCAATGTGACATCGCATAAAACAAATTACATAAATACTAGACAACGTTCTATTTTGATAAAAATTTTTGGATCTACTTTAGAGAGGGGTGGTTTCAGAGTCATGCCTTCTAACTCTAGAGATTAGTATTAATTCTTATGTTCCTTGCTTGCTTGTGAGCCTCCTAGAGGTGTGAAAATTTTCACTAGCATTTGGTAATTGTACAATAGCTTTTCTTGTTGCATGGAAGGAGAAGAATAAAAATGAGAGCTATCTGAAATTTTTCTTCTTCCACTTTTATATTCAGGTGATTATGCATTACTTTAAGAAGGATGTTATAACTTTTGTTTATATCTTTTAAACTTAAATTTTTGACTTTAGAAAATAGCTACTACTCTAGAATGCATACTAATTTTTTTGTAACACAAAGTTGTGGTACAGGGCAGTGACTGTGACTTTGGCATAGTTTCTTTGTAACACAAATTCATAGTGTTATGAATTAGCAATGACTTCATGCACCTATTTTCATTTTCTTCATAAAGGGCCATGGTACTAGAAACTCTCTCAACATTATGAATAACCTTTGATATTGTTATATGGATGCGGTGATATAAAATGACCATACCATTGGTATTAGTCTTTCTTGATCATTATAAGGCTGCAACATTATGGAATAGTCATGACTAAGAAAGTCACTCATATATATTTTATAGACAATATATTGGAAAATAACCACAACATAAAGAAATGGTGGTGGCACAAAAATTACCCTTCATATATCTAAGTGTCCGTGGCATTGTGATTGGTAATGATAATATTATCCACTTCTCTCATATATTATGTCATCGTGGTGCAATAAAGATGTCATAACATTGAAAATTAACTCATACATAAATTCATGGTTTTCCCTTCTTTTGAGGATGAGAGTCACACCCATGAAAAATAGTAATACATGAATAATATCTTTTGTAACATTTTGTGTTCCAAAAATTATGATAGTGATTAATTACTATTACTTTGGCCTAAATAGTTTTGACTCTATAATTTTTTGTAGCTCAAAAGTCATGGATATGTAAAAAGGTCACGACTCTGACTTGAAACAACTAAGCCATATTAAAAATAAAATTGTAGTGCCAAGACAAAGCCAAACTTTTAGTACTATTATGGTACTTGATTGCTGCAATATAAAATTAATGTGATAGTTATTTATATTTTATGAGATAAGTATAGTTACGACTCCATTATAATATTGCATCCACAAAAAATGTGTCATATAGTGGAAAAGATATCATAGCATACAAAGATTGACATAACCAATTAGGTATAGTTTCTGCTAAGAATAGGGATTGAAACTATATAAGACTCCATACTTTACATTTATGTCAAACACATCCAAAAACCTATTGATTTCATGACTATTCATCAAAACCCACAAAAACTTTAATATCATGAAATCAATCCATAATTATTTCCTTTTTATGCCTATATATAATCACACGTCAAAAAAAAACATAAAAAATATCTGGTAGCTTAAATATCAAATATTCTCTCACACCAAAAAATTTATTCATCCTCGAGCAATAACTTTCCCCTCCATAATAACAAAAAATCGATATCTCTAAGAATCTTGATGAATATGTTAGAGTGTCGTGGCAAAGTTTATGTTATTCGATTATACTCTTGGGCCATTAGACGTGTACATTCAATTATGTGATAGATATAGGTATTTATTACATCACACATGATAAAAAAAATCTTCAGTTTGCCTCTCAAGCAGTGCTATGTTTAACGTCTATAACTAGACTATCAAAACTTCTTTGTCTTCATGAAAGATCATTGATGTTCATGCTAGCTTCTCATTATACTATTTTTCCTCCTTATTTATTTCTTCCTTTGGTCCTACTTTAGTTATAGTTGTTTCTTGGACCTTTTCTATGTTGGTTGTTGCAACTTTGGTGAATGTCACAACTTCTTTTTCTTTGTTAGCTTGTCCCTTTTCTTCTTGGATCCTCAAAATCACGATGCTGAGTATAGTCACAGTTTTTGCCTTTAAGATTTTTTATTTTTTTTACTTCTTAGATCCCAAAAGTCACGTCATTGAGTAAAGCTATGGTTTTGTCCTAATGCTTTTCCATACACTTTCCATTCCCTGACTCTAACGTCACGGATCTATGCATAATTACAACTTTATCCCCAAGCTTTTGACAGATTAATTCATTTTATATCTCCAAATTCATGATACTATGCATAGTCATGGCTTTGTCTTCAAGTGTCCTACCACCCCCATTCTATAACATCAAAGCCATAGCATTGGGCACAATCTCGGCTTTGTCATTGATTGGTTCCTCTATGGTTTATGTCTCAACCATGTAATATTTCAGCCTTTTTCAATTTATCTTAAAATTTCTTCTATTTTTTGACTTTATTGAGATTTCAACTTTTAGGAGAATAATTTCAACTAAGAATTAAAAACTATCTTATAAGGTGTCATGGATATTATTTCAAATAGATCATTCCATCGAGATTTCAACTCTCAGATGAATAATTTCAGCTGAGAATAAAAACTAAGATTTTTTTTTCTGACTTTGAACTCTCTCCTTTATAAATTCTTGTCGTGCTATTTTCTTAGTTTCTCTTTATAAATGTGTGAGTTGTTGTATATTTCATTTATCAAAATCTTCTAATTTGTTCATTTGTAGAATCATTCTTTCCTTTTCATCATTTAAATCATAATTTAACCTTTTGATAGCCCACTATGTTTTATGTTCAAGTTCAATAAGCAGGTGACAAATATTCCTAAAGATGAGTTGAAAGGGAGACATTCCCAACAATATCTTGAAAGTAGTTTTATATACCTATAGTAGCTCCTCTAAACATGGAGGTCAATCTTTCCTAAAAGAATTGATTATCTTCTCCAAATTTTTTTTATCTCCCTATTTTAGATATTTGATTGCTCATTTGTTTGCGGATGATATGTGAGCCCTTTTTTATATTTCATTCAATGTTTTGCCTAATATGCTTTAAACATTTTATTATAGAAATGGATTCCACTATCACTTATGATACATCACAGTGCTTTAAATTAGGTGAAAATGTTCTTGCATAAGAACTCCAAGACTATATTTGCTTCATTTTTTGTATTATTTCAACTTTCACCCATTTTTATATATAATTAGTTTCCAGTATGATAATTTTTTTCTCACAAGATACTAGAAAAGGTCTCCTAAAGTATATTCCTCATATATCAAAGATTTCTATTTCTAAAATATCTTTTAATGACATTTCATGTTTTCAAGACATATTCCCTCAACATTAGTATTTATCACATCGTCATTCCATACTTTGATAATCATGAAATAATGTTGTCTAATAAAACTATGTTTTAATACTTTCTGAGAAGTTTTATTCCCTCTAAAATACTTCTAGATGGCATTAATGGTATTTGAGGGCAAAACACCACATACTAAATAATTAGTGAAATTGACATACAAGGGATGTCAAGTCTATCTATTCATGATAAATAATTGGCTATTACATCGTCGCTCCCCTTCTTTTCTCTAAATTCAAAATCAAATTTTTGAAGAAATAGTATCCACCTTATGAGTCTAGGTTTATACTCTTTTTTTATCAAGTATCATACTATTACATGATCCATATAGATAATCACCTTTACTCCAAGGTTATATGGTCAGAATTTTTTGTATGAGAAGACTACGACTAACATTTTTTTTCTTTGCCATTGTATAATCTTATTTGGACTTCATTTAATGTATGACAGGAATAAAAGATATTTTATCTCACCTCTCTCCCGATACAACTCCTAAGGCATATGCATTTGGCATGATCATATATCTTATTGTGACATGATCAACTCCAAATAAAACTCCCAATACTTGCTCTAAAATTTATGACTGGCATGATCATATAAAAAATAGTTTTTCATATTGTCGCATGATCATGATTGAACTTTTAACTAATTTTCTTTTAAACTCTTCAAAGACATTTATGCAATCTTGATCATAATTAAACATTGTATCTTTATCAAATTATTTGCATAATGGTTTTTCTTTTTACAAAATGTTATGGTTGAATCACCTGTAAAACCCCATGTGTCTGAGAAAACTCCTCACCCCTTTTATGTTAGTAGGGTGGGGTAAGTATTTGATAATGAATAGTTTTGTGTCATCGATTTACAATACTCTAGTTGACACTAAATGTCCAAATATTATTATTTTTTTAATCATGAAGTAATATTTTTCCTAGTTTAAGACAATTTATTATTTTACATATGTTCAACACAACTTCTAAATTATACAAATATTCTTCGAGAAATCTCTAAATATTTAGAAATTATACATGAATATTTCCATCATCTATTTGTTAAGATCTGTTAAAGATTATACCAATGCATTCCCAAAATATAGTCATGCATTATAAAGTCCAAATGACATTCTTCAAAAGAAAAATATCCGATATATTCAAATGAATATTTCTTTGTATATGTAGGATCAATCAAAATTTGATTATTACCTAAATATCTATCTAAAAAATAGTAAAAATTGAAGAAGATATTATCTAATATTTTTTTTGATAAGTAATACCATTAATAATCAAAATTCTATCCAATCTAAAGATCTAAACTATTACATTCAGCTTTGTATACAATAAAAATTTCTATTTTGATCTTTCTTAAGTATCATGTTTGGATTTTGCGACTTTCCTTCATGTCATCTTCTATTTCTTTCACTCCATATGTAGTATATGACTGTAGTGAATGTGCCTTTTCGTATTCTATTTAGTGGCATATTGGCAGCATGATGAGATTTTATCATTCTGAATCTTGCAGGAATAGACTTTATCTCTTCCGATATTTTCGTCTAGCTTTTTAGGGCAACCCAAATCTCCATGGAGAACTTGCACTTGAAAAAATGTTCTTAAAAGATTCCGTGCTTAAGCAGAATTCACAATTCAGATTCTTGGGAGTTGCAAATAATTTGTCTTTGGTTCAGAACTTTCTCCGCTTGGATATGCATAAGAATTAAGCATGCTTGGGGATGTGATTTGGAAACCAAATGATTGAGATCTATTTCTTCTTTTTAGTTGCATTATTTCCAGCAAAGAAGTTTTACGCATTTGATACTATTCACCCATCCTCGGCCCAGTTGATGATTGCTTCTTTGAATTTATATATATTTCCAACTTTTTTTCACAAGAAAGTTTCTAATATTTAGTAAAAATTTCTAAAAAAGAGGATCCTCTTTTGTTATTTGAACCTCCCAAATATTTTGGGAGTTAAAATAAGAATGGTGAACCCATTTGATCAAAAGAGAGTCATATTTATTGTTAATTTTCCCCAATGTTTTTACAAAAAAGGCTTTATCCTAGAAATTTAAGTTTCGGGTACTCAACTCACCATGAGAGGTGGGCTTGCATACATCACCCATGAAGCTTTTGGCCTAAACCTTCCGGTTTGGGGAGCTCCCCATAAAAATCTTCTGCAAAAACTTTCAATTGCATTTATAATGGAAGGCAACAGTGGGAAAATTGAGAACCGATAGCCTTCGATGCCTTGAATTACCATGAACAATAGTTTCAACCCCTCCGCCATTAATAAAATTTTGCTTTCCCATTGGTGAATGACCAAATTTAATTTTCTCAATAAGATAGATAATTGTGAGGTGAGCTGCTGGGAATTTGCTAATGGAACTCCTAAAATCACAAAGGGAGGGAACCCTCTGCAAATCTAGTGCATTTTAGTAGTTCTCCTCTGTGTTTAAGAGCAACTCCTCCAAAGAAGTTGCTCGATTTGGAGGAGTTGATATTTAAGCCTGATGTTGCCGTAAATTCTTTAAGCACATTCATAATAATCTCAATCGAGGGAAACATTCATTTTGAAAATATGATAATATCATTGGCGTACATAAGATGTGTGATTTTTAGCGTCAAACATCTGAGACCTAATGAGAAATGTTCCAATTCCCTTGCAATAAAAAGATGCCTAGATAGATATTTCATGCACAATAAAAATATATATGGTGATAAGGGGTCTCCTGGTCTCATCGCTTTTTTACCCTTGAAATAGCTTGGTAATTGAGTAGGAAGTTATAGACACACATTCTTAAATTATTTAGTTGAATTTTTGAAAAAAAATTAGGGCCTTCATAACTTCATTTAAGAAATCCCAATTTATAGTGTCGAAAACATTTTGGAGATCGATTTTGAGAAAATAACTTGAGAATATTCTCATCCTCGCATATCTCCTTATTAAGCTTTAAGCTAGGAGAAAGTTATCTGATATTAAACACCCTTTTATGATTGTACCGTGAGCAGAATTTACAATGTTCCCAAGAATAGAACTTATCTAATATTTGATCAACATGAGAGTGGATAATGATCTTATTTTGTTCCTTTGTTTAATTTCCTATAATAAATGCATAATCTCCATCTGGTTGTTTTGCACAAAGAAATATCTTCACCATTTATATTTGTCATTATGATCATTCCTCTTTTCTTTAGCACAAGATGTATGGAAGTCCTTCATGGGTTATCAAATCTCGCATAGATAATGCCTATGTTCAACCATTTAACAATCTTTTTTAATAATGTCTTTCATAATTAGATTTAATCATCATAGGGGTTTAATCACCATTTTCATATTATCTTTAAAAAGTATCTTATAATGCATGTTGACAGGCTGATTCCTTTGATATTGTCCAATGACCATATAAGAATGGCTTCATAATTATTTATGAAATTAACTACATGAGTCCCGATATCATCCATTAGTAATATTGAAATGATAACTAGCTTTGTCATATTCTTCACTAAAAAAGCATAATGGAGGTGATTAGGTAATGCCTTCAAAATAAACTCATCTAGGGCTTCTATTCTATTAATAGCTGTCCTCCTAAAGTTGTGGCTTTGTCAAAAGTCTTAGTACTATATGAGATATCTTTATGTTAAATATCATGACATTTATGTTTGAAATGGCTTTTATTTCCTCAACCATGATTTATTTTTTGCAATTCATCAAAATCTTCATTAGATCTCCATGTCTCTATCTTCATTACCAACAAGTTTTCTCCTGGAGATAGAGGTGACAAATGGGTCGGGCCGGGCCAGCCTTGCTTGGGTTTTGGCCAAATCAGGCCATTGTGTCATGCCTAGCATGGCCCAACTTGAGAAAGTCTTAGCTTGGCATGGCCCACTAGCACAACAAGTACCAGGTTAGGGTAGGGTCGTGCTGGCACATGCTGGGTCGGGCCTAATTTGGGCTAGGTTGGACTATTTCATGCTTGGTTCAAGCTGTTTTGGCCCATTATGAATTGTGTCATAGCAAAATTAAAAAATAAAAAAAATTATAAAATTTAATACTAAATTAAATTATTAATTAATTATTTAATTAAATTAATAAAACAAAAAAAATAAAAATTACTATCACAAGTCACAACTCACAATTAACAACTAACAACAAACAATTAAAAACACATATATATTAAAAAATAACAAAGCAAGATTAAATCTTTAAAAGATAAAAATCTCATTTACAAAGTAATACCCGTAATACATAAAATCTCATTTACTTTATGATATCTACACAACAATCGACACTATGATGTACACACTCAACATCCGACTCCCGAAAGTAAAATTTAAAACTTGAAATGAGAGACCGAGGGAGAAAGAGAAGAGAGCCGAGAGGTAGACCCGTAGACGAAGAGAAAATTCGATATAGTATAAAAATTATGAAGATGGGTGGGGTAATATATTTATTTAAAAAATGTAACTTTTTTAAAATAAAATAAATTTTTAAAAATTTTTTTTGTTATTTAAAGGGGCGGAATCTGACGGCTGTCATGATTCTGCCGCTTTAAATAACAAAAAATCCTAAAAATTGCAAAAAAAAAAATGATTTTTTACCAATTGGGATCGAAAATCCAATGGCTAAGATTAAAAATAACAATTTTATCTTTTTACCATTGGGTCAGTATTGGTTCGACTGTCGAACCAACCCAACAATCTTATATTACAAAAGCTTCAATTTTTGGAATAAGTAGGCCGACTGTTAGCTTCGGGTCAGGTCATCGGGCCCGACATTGGGGCATCCGGCTCGGGGTTGAGTTTGGAGTTTGGTCGGGCATACTTCAGACTCCGAAGTCCACAAATTGGGCCGAGATCCTTGACTGGCCATTCAGAATATGGATCTGGGTCTGGAGAGTGGAGTCTGATTCGGTTTGTGTCAAGAACCATTCCTTTGGGCTAGGGTACTGGGCCGTGCCTAGCCCAACATGAGGCTCAGGTTCCCTTAGCACAGATTGGAATGAGTCGTGCCTCGAGCCAGCTTGGCACGGGCCTAGGCATGGTGTTGTACCATGCCAGGCTAGGCACGACTGACTAGGGCCATGCCTTGGGCTGGGTCAGGTCTACAGGTTCATTTGATACCTATACCTAGAGATTCTTTTCAATCCTTCACTCATTTTCCTTAGTTGATCATCATGCACATCATTCTTTTGATTGATTTTTTTTCGAAGTCACAAATTATCAGCTCATTCCTATAATTTTGGCTCATAAAAGGGTGCATAAAAGAAAAAATATAAAAAGAAAACAAGCAAAAATATAAATATAATTATTCTCCTTCCCAACAAGTTAACAAGATTAAGTATTTTGATTTCAAAAAGATTTATCAAACACAACACCATCTAAATTATTAAAAAAGAATTATTCTTTGACAAGGATAAATATGTCAATTTATCATGTCTAATCAAACTAAATAATCTCTGGTAATGGTACCAAAAACTTCTTGGACTTTATTATACTACTTAATTTGATGGTTAGGCGATGTCTCAAAATCTTGTCGTTGAGAGCATCTCTCATTAATAGAGATTTGCAATTATATGAGTTGTATAAGTAGTAAAAACTATTTTTATTTAGATATCGATTTCAAAGAGAAAGTATCAATAACTTAGTTATTCAATAGAAAGATAACTCAATTTTAGTAAAATGAATATAAATTATGAGATCAATCTTATATCTATGGGTTTATTCATTTAATTTAGGTGATGTTTATTCAAATTAACTCAAATTATATTATGTTTGGATCCATAATATAAGTTGGGTGTTGTGCGTGACTCATTTTGCTAATCGCATATAACATAGTTATCACCATTGAGCCCATCCTAATGGTGGTCTCCTAATAACTATCCATTTGGTATGTCATCATCGAGATGACAAATCATCTCTACTTGAGAGTCATTTAGAATCTTATACCTTTTAGGGAACTTTGTCAATTATCCTTGATTGTTGCTTCAAATATATATTTTTATTCTTCAATCTAAAGTATTATAAAGACTAAGAATTGACATGGTTTGTAAAATATTTATACTTTCAGGTTCATAAACACAATAATCACATAATTAACATTTCTTTTTCTTTAATTTCATCAGTGAGAACCAGAGAAGCGAAAGTAACTCTTAAAGGTTATCACCATCTTGTGAGTCACAACAAATACGTGCATGTCTCAAGGATTGCATATCACCATCTTATGTGATGATGTGACTCTCATTTTAAAGGTGAAACCCATAGAAAAATATTCAATATAATATCTATCTCAATCAAGATTTAATTTTTATGAGACAAGTTCAATGGATTAGCATGTAAATGTATTCTTACTTGCAGCTTCATAAGCATCATACTTATAATGTTTGACCTATTAAAATATCGAGTTTTAACATAAGTTTATCTCACCTATAATGTTGAAAGAGCTTTCACTTCCTTCTAATGTGTGCATGAGTAAGCCTTGTACCTTACCTATTACTGTCTATTATGACAATTTTGTATAATTCTATCAAATAGTCAAAATTTTAATTCAAGTTCTATTTAATCATCCATTTATCAATATCCATAACACAATATAAATTAAACATAATTATTAATGTAAAATTTAGTATCACATCACTTAAAATAAATTACATAAATCCTTGACAACATGATATTTTGATAAAAATTCCCAAATGTATCATAAAGAGTGGAATTTGAGAGTAATGGTCTAGAAAGATAATCGTACTCAAGTAATGATCTATGTGATATTTAATATCCTAAAATTCATGGTGTAGAATAATTACATTGGTTTAGATTGAGTTAGTATGAATAAATACTTTTTTATAGTTTAAAAGTCATGAATTTCTAAAAAAGTCTTGGCTCTAACTTGAGAATATTAGGCCATATTAAAGATAAGTTGTAGTTTTAAGATATGTTCATGACTTTTAGCAACTATGGAGTACTTAGTTGTTGTGATATAAAATTAATATCATAGCTATTTATATTTTATGAGATAAATATGACAATGATTTCATATTAATATTACAGCAACAAAGAATATGTTGCATAGTGGAAGGATTATGCTAACAAGTTGATAGAGTCATGACAAATAAAGATTGTCATAATCAATTAGGTAGAGTTTCAACCAAGAATAGATATCAAAAATATGGAAGACTCCATACACTACCCTTTAGTCAAACACCTCTAGAAAACTATCAATTTCATGACTATTAATTAAAACTCACAAAAACTCCAAAATCATGAAATCAATCTATAATTACTCAATTTTCATGACTACACATTTTAACAAATCACCAAAATACAAAAGAATATTTAATAGTTTGAATTTTAAATATTACTCTTGGCTCATTTTTTATGTAACAACAAAGTCATAGTGTTATGCATTACCATGGCTTTCACAATGAGTTTTGATGGGAAAATTTTTTCTGTAACACCAAAGTCATAGTGTTGTATTTGGTTATAGATTTGTCATTGAGATTTTAATGGATACTTTCATTCTGTAAAACCAAAAGCACTATGATGTGCATGGCCATCGCTTTGTCATGTTATGGATCCTTCAAAGATTCTATCTCGATCATGTCTTCCTCTCTTATTTCTTTAGATTTCTTGAAGTTGTTAGCATTAGATTCCTCCAAAATTGTGGTTTTAAAGAATGTCATGATCTCATAATAATCATTTTTCTCATCTTCATTACTTTCAAAACTCCAGAGTAACTCTTCCATGTCATCTTTTTTATTTTTATCACTTTCGCAACATAAAGTTAATCTTATGTTATCTCTCTCATCTTCATCTTGCTAGAAGTCCTCAACAAAATATTCATTGAAATTCAAATTTTTGTTTCATCGTCACACGGAAAAGATCATCTGCTCTCTAATACCCCATCTCATCATTATTTGGACTTCATAAGAATTTATAAAGATTAAACTTTACTTGCTCCACACCAATATTAGAGTAAAATCCTCTTTCTTGACTTTAATAATGGCTTTTCTAGTAACCAAAAATAATTGTCCCAAGATCAAAACATAATGATATTCCTCCATATTTAATACAATAAAATTTATTAGAAAAATAAAGATACTGACCTTATCCAATTGGTCATTTGGATAGGAAGGAGGTTGGAGTAATTATTATGAGATGTGTGATCATCTCAGAATATGTGATCTTTCCATGTTAACTTTTTCACAATTGATAAGGGTATCAAATTGACATTTAATTGCAAGTCACAAAATATCTTTTGAAATATGTGATCTCTTATTATACAAGGTATAGTAAAACTTTATAGATCTATAAATTTCCTTGGAAGTATTAGTTGAAGAATTATATTAAACTTATCAGTCATTTTCATAGTCTCATTCGTCTTCAATTTCATTTTACTACTAATGATATCATTCATTAATTTCACATAATTTGGTATTTGAACTAGAGTTTTGGAAAATAGTATATTTACTTCAATTTCTGAAAGAAGTATTGAGAAATTTCTTAAACTATTCATTCAATTTTATCTTCCTAAAATATTGTGAAAATAGAAAATTAATCAAAAACTAACGTTTAGTTTCAACTTAATTTACTTCTCTCTTTCCATAGTCTTGGGTAATCTCCATTTTCTTATTTATTTCTTTATGTTCTTCATTCACAACTAGAAGTATCAAAAGGGTCGTGCTGGGTCGGGCTAGCCCTGTTTTAGGTGGCCTAATCGGGCCACCATGCCATGCATGGCACAACCCGACTTGAGAAAGTGTTAGCCCGGCATGGCCTACCGGCAAGACTTGTACCAGGTTCGGGCCGGGTCGTGCTTTCACATGATGGGTCGGGTTGGGTCGAACCATTCCGGCTTGATTTGGGCCATTTTGGCCCATTATGAATCATGTCATTGTAAAATTCAAAAAAAAGAAAAATTATAAATTTAATACTAAATTAAATTATTAATTATTTATTTATTTTAATTAATAAAAGAAAAAAACAAAAATTACTATCACAAGTAGATGTGTCAAACGGGCCGGGCCGGCCCGGCCCGGCACGAGGCACGGCACGGTTCGGCCGTGCCTGGGCCGGCCCGGCACGATAAAAAAACGTGCCCGGGCCCGGGCCGGGCCCGGGCGAACAAACCACGTGCCGTGCCGTGCCTGGCACGAGCCGAGCCGTGCCTTGGCACGGCACGCCAGCCCGCGTGCCTGCGTCGTGACTCGTGAGTCGCGACTCACGAGTCACGACTCACGGTCACGACTCACTGAGTCGTGACTCGTGACCCAACCGGGCCCCGCCCCCGGTAAAAAGACCGCGGGTCGGGTCCAAACAGACCCGCCCCGCCCTGCCTGCCCTGCCTCGCCGTGCGCCCGTGCCCGAGCGGGCAGGCACGGCACGGCACGGCCTTGCCGTGCCCGAATTTAAAAAACCGTGCCGTGCCCGGCACGGCACGGCAGCAAGGCTGGGCACGTGAAAAACGGGCAGTGCCGTGCTGGGCCGGCCCGTTTGACACCTCTAATCACAAGTCACAACTAACAACTAAAAATACGTACAAATTAAAAAATTACAAAGTAAGATTATATCATAAAAAGATAAAAAATAATACATCAATTCAAAGAAAAATAGAATTCATAAATATTAAAGTTAAACATGAATCACATAACTAACTATCTAAATAAATAAAAACCATAATATGAAAAAAAGCACGAAGATTAACCTCAAAGTCAAATCACAAATGATAAAAATAAATTAAACAAAGAAAATCCAAAAATAATAAATCTCATCAACATATGATGGTATCAGTATTACTAGCGGTAGGCCATAGAGAGTACAGTAGGCTTAATCTTAGTCATCAATCATAATCAAAATTCCACAAATCATCATTAGGAACTAACTTCTCCGCTCTTGCTGCAATTACAAGATGATCCTAGATGCACAAGCTTGAATCCTTCTAATCTTTTATACATGCTAATGCCTCAAAAATATCTAACCATAAACTAGATCTCCTATCTGCAATCACATTCACTATAAAAGATAAAGTATGTTCCTATGCTATACTCTACATCGGATGAGTTAGTAGATCCCATGTCATCTTAGACAACACAGGATAGGCGGACACATATGATTTCTACTATTATAAAATATCAAAATTCTTATTAACGGTATTTGACAAAATTTAATAAAAATTGGTATCTAAGTATTGAGATAGCTCACTCCTATTCGACATTCCAACTCATCGTTTCCCCATTGCTAACTAAATGGAAAAGTAATCTTCTCCGAATATGGTATTCATGTCCATACACGGAGTATCACTAATACTACCACCATACCTAGTATTGTAGTATGTAAATAACTCAATCAACTTCTCATGATTGTACCCTTTAGGTTGGTCTTACTAGTTCACTCACAAGAATATTTATGTCAAAACATTCTCCACCCCTTCCACCTTAACCATAGCGTCCATGTAGGCAGCCATATAATAAAGAGATGGAATGTTAGACTAGTAATTTAAATACTTAGTTTCCATCTCTATAACCATTTCGCTAAATGTCGGGTCATCTCTAAACTTCCTAAACAAGCTACTAATGTTACATATGTACCTGAGTACAATGCAAGTGTTGGGAATATAAACTGACGAATACATGTTTCTCATGTCATAAAAAATCTTCAACAATTTCATAAATCAAATTCATGTAGTCCAATTAGTATCTTCTATAATAAATTAGTCACTCTTACTATTGACATAGTCAGATATCATGTGTTTGTATCCAACATATGACTCCAACATAAGGTATGTGTAATTCCAATAGTGTTTCACATATGGATGGATTTTCTTATTCTTTAAACCCGCAGATGAACAGATACTACCAAAATTTTATTCTCCAAGAGACATACAAAGAAATTTTAGTGAGTTATGTATGTTTTCTAAAGCAAGAGAAATAACCCTCATCCCTATTTGTACTATGTGGTTAATACAATGTCACATGCATCTAACGTAAAAAATCTCTCCTAATGTCTTGTCTCTAATAGTCTATCAACCATGTTAATCGTTATTCCATTATTAGAGGCATTATCGAATGTGATATTATATTATTTTGAATATTATATTCTCTAAAGATTCTCATAATGTGCTCATAAATGGCCGGACCATCATGAGAATGAAGAATCTCTGAGAATCCTATTATTTTTTTTATTTAGTGTCCATTTAAATTCTACATAGTAGGCGGTGAGGCATTCATAAGATACATAATCATGACTAGTATAGATATCGGATGTCATGGACACTACTCCACTATATTCCCTGAATTCATTAATTATTATTTCTTTTTATATCTTATAGTATCTTAGTATCTCGTTCATAGATGCGGACTTAGGAATCCTATGATATGCATACTAAAAATAAGTCTGCATGATACTGACTACACTTGAATCCTCCAAAAAATCTAATTGGAAGACCCATCGTGGTGATCTGTTCGACCATACTTTTCCTCAAAAATTTGTTGCAGTATATGAAGGTGGTTAACATTGAGGCTGGACTAGATCCAGCCTCAACGAACCTATCATTGAGTTGGGTTTGCCTACAATATAATGCATAATATTTTTTGGTGTATTGTTTGGCATGCCTCTTAAGGTGGTCAGTCCCATATGAACTTATACAGGTTAATATTTTTTTTATAATATTTATATAGCGCCGATTCTTCTTCGGTACCCCTAATATTTAAATATTATATTATATTAAACTGAGTCCAAACTATTAATGTTCTTCTAGTTTTTTATTTTTTAGATGTTCGAGCCAATGAGACTAGGTGAATTATTATTAGTGTAGTGACATTGTAAGGTTAAATTAAGAAAGAAAAACATTAATTGACTATGATTGGTGCAATGAAAAAAATATCACGACTAGGTGGATTATTTTCTTTGTACAGAATTGTTTTTGGTAGAAGGTTTTTTTTTTATTGGGTGGAGTTTCGATTTTCTTCTCTCTTTTCTGCTCATTGTTTTAAAGTGTTTTTATCCTCTTCTTAGAGCAAGGATTACTATGCGGCTGTGTAGATGAATAGGATTTGTCCTCTTCTTGTCTCCTCTTTCTCATACTCATTTGATCTTTGAAATTTATTTACATAGATATATTTTCAGTTGCAATCTATTGTCTATAGTATGTGTATTATTGTGTGATTTATTTTTGTACACTATGTGCATATTATATGCAATCTATGTTATTTATAATTTTGAGTATTTTGTTTGTGTTTATTGTTTGTTTCTCTATGTGAGTGCAGATTATATACAATGTGGATTACAGCTAGGAAGTAACTGAAAAATTAAAAGGTATCTAAAAGGAATCACCTCTTTGGTCCATCAATCAAAATATAACCATTTTACTAATTCTAAGCCAAGAAGCAAATGAATTGATTCTATCATCTATAGAATAACACGAAACATATTTGGAGTTTTCACCCCATAATCTTAAATTTATATGATTTTACTGAATTTGAGTTTTCTATGATTTTATATCTTTAAGAAAAGATATTCTAGTCTAAAGCTTAATTTTAAGCATTGTATACTTTACTAACTTTCTGTAAATATGAAGACAATTTTAGCACGCATTTTTTTTATAGTATTATAATTTTGACTTTGATTTTTATTATATTGGATTTTTAGAGTTTTACATTCTGATTTTTTGAATTTTTGTGTCTTTTAATTTTTATATTTCCATTGCTTAAATAACAAAACATCATTCCTAATACTTTATGATTTTGAATAAATAATCGTTTGACTGGATTATCCCAACAATTGTTATAATTGGAAGGTTCTCAATATCACTTAAAAAGAAATATCTAAGATTATGTCGAGGAGGTTATTTTTTATGATATCTAGTTTATTCATTATTATTATATTTATATTTGATTATTCAAATATCAAGATAATAATTTTAGATATATTTTGAGATATTTTTGTTTGTGTTGGTTATTTATGATCAACATTATTTTTTGTTATTATGGAATGTAGGACCAATTATTCTATTTAGAAAAATCATATAACTATTGTGTGGTCAAATAAAAATAGAAAGTGGTGTAAGGAAACTATAGTTTATGTTCCAAAAAAATGTTTAGAAATAAAAAAGTATTCATTTGATGCGTAGTTGACCTAAAGTTCAAGGATGCTAGTTTATAGTTAATGCTCATCAACATCTTCAATGACCAGGGAATTAGTTTTTATCAATGAAGTTGGTATTTGAAGATGAACTTTTAGCTTGTCTAATACTGAGATCACTTCCGAACAAGATAATTTGTCATTTCATATAGTATATCACCACCTATAGGTGTTGTGCCAAACTGTCAATGCATAATTTGTAGTTTCATGATATTCTTTTTTTTCAAGGGTGTGGTATGAGGACAACAATACACATAGATTTGTGGAAAAAATTCATCCTTCAAAAATCAAGTTGCAAGATTGAAAAATAGTCAAAGTGTTATTTCTATAATAATATATAACACATAAAAAACGAATGATATTCTTTTAAAAGACTACGACAATATTGCACGAAAGCAGATGGAAACAATACACCATTTAGCAGTGAGAATTCTATTAAATAAGTATCTCATAAGAATAATTGACTTATTAACAAAAAAATATCATTTCATAACACTCTACCCATTGATTTATTTATTTTTTATACACATGATATGATATAATAAAGATGTATAATAGTAGAACAATACAGATTTTAAGCTTTCGTTTTGCAATGCTTTTTTTTTTCTTAACAATAGAGGGGGTTAAATATAACCAAGGATATTTAGAAATTATTCTATTTTAATATACCAAATTTTAATTTATTAAGAGTTTGATGTTATTTATTTACAAATCTAAAAAGTTAATGATATATTGTTCAAAAATATTGTGTGAAGTGAACCAAAACACAATTAACTCGAATTTTTTTTCTTATAGAATTGTTTTTGGTAGAATACCCTTATGTTGTTTTTATTGTGTGGTTTCTATCTCTTATTCTTGGCTGATAAAAATATATAAAAATAAAAAGAGAAATAAACAATAATTTTTTTTTTAATTCACAAACCAAAAAATTCATACCATTCAAATGGCAAGAAGCATTGAAGGACAAATGATAACAAATCAACGTTAAGCAAAGAAACACCATTTTTTATTTATCTGTTACAGCAAAAAGACAATCATGACAAACGACATCGACAAACCGAAGCATCTCATGAATGACCAAACACCGAATCGGCTTCACTGTGTTACGGAACTAGTAGTGATATGGAGGCGGTGGGGATTTGTACTGGTAAGTTGGAGGTGGGGACCTGTGCTGGTATGTCGGGGTTGGAGGCCAATGCTGGTGTGTTGGAGGTGGTGGGGACTTGTGTTTGTAAGTTGGAGGAGGCGGTGGTGACTTATGTTCGTAGGTTGGAGGCGGTGGTGACTTGTATTTGTAGGTTGGAAGAGGCGGTGGTGACTTGAGTCTGTAGGATGGAGGAGGCGGCGGTGAGTTGTATTTGTGGGTTGGAAAAGGGGGTGAGGTTTGATGACCGTAAGGGTCGTTCGCTGTCGTTGCCTGAGGCAGTAAGAGGTAAACAGTGGCCGTCAGTAGGCAGTAAGCGAGAGAAGCAGCCGTAGAGAGACCCGCCATCTGAAGTCTGTGTAGATCGCTGCTGTTCAGAGCGAATCGGGGTTTGTGTTTTGCCGAACTCCTGGACTGCTTGTTCATTTTCTTTTCTCCTATTTATATAGTGCAACAGCTTGGCCTGGGCAAAGTGTGTACAATTTTAAGTCAAACAAAATAGCTTCCACTGTCAAACAGCCTGTCAAATATAATTTGTTACTCAGATGATTGAAACCAGCTCTTAAATATAACTCATCAGTCAACATTTTGGTATGATAAAAATAAAATAAAGTTTTGTACGGAACTGGTTTTTTTAAAATAAAAAATTTAAAATTTAAGTATTCTTTATTCAAAAATATGCCCAATCTAGTACGCATGAAAATAATGTGTCAAATTATTTTTTAAAATACAAGTCACCATTATACCCCTCGACGCTCTTCACCACTTGCCCCATGCCCCTAACATGGGGAATTATCTCAAAATGTTCATTCCCTTCCCAAAAATTTTTTAAAATTCATTTCCTTCCCCCAAATAATTATTCTTCTCAAAACCTAAAAGAAAATTCTTCGTGATTAA
Source organism: Sapria himalayana (assembly GCA_029783825.1). Classification (NCBI taxonomy): domain Eukaryota; kingdom Viridiplantae; phylum Streptophyta; class Magnoliopsida; order Malpighiales; family Rafflesiaceae; genus Sapria; species Sapria himalayana. The sequence continues at coordinate 502,411 of JAREIK010016554.1, read as the reverse complement.
TATGATCTCCTTTTAAAACAACTATATTATATATCTCTTGTTCACATTTAATAACCCATGGGCATCTTGATAAAGGTCATCATTGTTAGCATTTATATACGTATCCTCATTATCTTCTATAATAAAAATTGATGATCCAAAACAATGACCACTATATATAATCATTTGCAATTTAAAGCACTTATTAAAACATATGACAATATAGTTACATCAACATTCATAATATGATTTTCAAAAAAAAAAATTATGTACCCTATGAAGTTTCACAACAATGCTTGAGTGCAAATATATCATGGCATGCCATTTTTGGTTATTTCATATAATCTATTCAAATATAATATATATTGATACACAACACATTGATTTTTAGAATTTTTTCAATCTGAGTTGCATGAGATGAAATCATCAACATGATATGTTATCATAGGAATTAGACATGACATGATATTGATATTGGAGTATAATTGACATTGAAACTAAATTATAATACCTTAACATTTCATCAACTTATACTCACCCCTCATAAAGTTTGGCTTCCTGTTCAAATTTCCCTTTCATGAAGATTATCCAAGCAAAAATTTGTGAGTACAAACTCATAGTTCTCATCAGTCATAAAAATGTTTAGATTTTTTTTTCCAATATGTGTAATTTCTTCTATCGAGTTTATTTTATTTGAAAATATTCGTGGTTTGATTGAAGATATTTTTTTAAAACCTGAAAAATTATAATGAGCAGATTAATTTTAAATTCCACTTCAAGAATCCATTTCCTCTAATAATTCTTAAGTCGAATCCATCATCAATTTGAAATAATATGAATAATATGTCTCAATTGGATGACATCTACTATTCATCATTTTTCTAAACATGCTAATTACTGTTAACCTTGTTGTCTAGATAATAGTTCATATCAAGCAAGATTAAATAGATGACATAGCTTTGATCTTATAAATAATAGTAAAGACTTAGATAGAGGGGGTACTATTCTTTTTAGCTAAGTATATACCATCATATAATTCTAAACTAATTATTTTTAAATGAATCATTCAAATGGTGAAGTGATTCATTTTAATAATTTCTGGAATTACCTCATGATGATTTTTACTTAGTATACCAACAAGTGAATTAGTTCGATAGGAGAAATGTACGTAGACCAACAATCTAATTAACTCGCATCACTTACAAACTAGTGATGAAGACCATGAGATTCATTAACAATGAACTCTCTTGCCCACTTTGGTATTTAGTTAGATTGGGGATAAATAAGAAATTAAAATGATTAATTCCCTCTAAAGAATATATATCTTAAAATGGGAAATAGTTTACTTTATTTTCCATTTTGTGATCTTTTATTTGAACATGTATTCATATGAGCACGATGTAATTTTTTACATACAATCATCACACAAGTTGCTACACATATTCACTATACACATGAATGTCATCACATCCTTTTATGATGCATGCCAATACATTCATTCACTATACATGCCATCACATTCATTCAATAAACATGTCATCATCACATCCATTCACGAAACATGCCATCACATCGATTCATGAAACATGCCATCACATCCATTCATGAAACACGCCATCACATGCATCTACGAAACATGCCATCACATCCATTCATGAAACATATAATCTCATCTATTTGATAAACATACTTTCTCAAATACAGCTAATACCAAAATTTTGTGTTATAGAGAGAGAAGTTAAATTCATGATCTTTTTCCAGTGTCATTATTTCTCACCTGAAAATACACCTAGACACATAAGTATAAAAGTTGGAATTAGTTCTAATACAAAAAAAATGGGTTGTAAAAATTATAAAAAATCGGGAAGATCATCGTGAAATTAAGATAGAGATGTCATGAAGCTGAGAAAAGTAAGAGGGATCCATGAGCAAGGAGAGATACAAGACATAAGTATAAACCATAAAAGAGGTTCATGAATTCGAACCCCCACTAAGGGGCAAATCAAGGTGCATGAAAACTGCGAGTTTATGATTTTGGATCCAAGATTCTCATGAGGGTTATCATTTGGAACCTGAAATTCACTCAAATTATCACATGTGAATTTCTCCGCAATATTAGGCAAAATTGAATAAAGTTGGTGGTAGTTTTGTTATGTGTGATGGATAGATAATTGATTATACTTGATATTTGGGTTATGTCGTGGTTTGATTATTATAGAAATGCTATTTACCTAGAGCTGAAATTATATTTTACTATTGGTATGTTTTACATGTCATTTGGTGGACATGATATATAAGTCACGAGGAACACTCATGCATAATAAGTTGAATAAAATTATAGTCATCTTGATCATAATGGTGTCAGTAAACCGATATTTAAAACCCAAAAAAATTATGTATGTTTATAATTAATTATAAGTATGATACTTATGAAGTCTAAAGCATAAATACTTAAAAGTCAAGCATTATGTATATCTTAGATGAACTAACACTCAATGGAAGTGAGGGTTTAAAAATATTTTCTAATGATTTACCTTTAGTATGAGAGGCGCGTGTTTTAGTTGTGGATGGTAATAGGTAAACATGAGACTTGTATGAGTAGATGTGACTCAATAAGTGATAAAAGCCTTGTGAGGTACGTTATATCATATGATTGCTATCAGAGAGATTTTGATGGAAGTCATATTTTAATTATCATTAGTATAGTACTTACAAAATGAAATCCAAATATTTTTTAAATACACATATCCATTCTTATATACACAGGTCAGAGAATAAAAATATACATATAAAGTAATCATTATGGGTTGTTAACAAGTTGCCTAAAAGGGTTGAATTGTGAGGTCCCACAAAAATGGATGATTTATTATTTTAGTGATAAAGTAGTGAGGGGATGATTATTTGGGAGAACACAGTATCTGATAATCACCTGTATACTAATAGGGAATTCGGGATTTCTGATAATAATCCATTCTTCATTCTATAATGATGGATAATAACAATCAAGCAACCAAGACATGTTATTATGCAATAATTAAATGGACCAATCCTATAATCTAAGAGTCATACAAAAAACTCAACTTTATCTTATTGAATAATGTAACATTTTAATAACTATTGGTTGATCGAGCTGCCTATACGATCCAATTAGGATAGTCCTCTAACAAAAGTCAATTTTACTTCTTATATGACTATATATTTCAGAACTATATTAGATAAGAGATCATCACCCACAAGTTTTTGGAATATTATTTTAATCCTAAAATTATGCATCATAATAAATTCACAACAATACCTTTTCATTAATAGTCAAGGTTACACAAAATCAAGAACTTACAACACAAAAAAAAAATTTTCGAATATTAATTTGAAATCGGTTCAAAATGTTCTTGCCTCTTTTTAATATTAATGGACATTCCAAAATCTTCTAGGATCTCAATAAAAATATGGCTCGGTTAGCTTTTATTCGAGTTATGGTTTACCAAATTGGTGGGACCATGACACGTTCACATGGTTTCCATCCTATACTAATTTTTTCATCTATTATACCCCCTCCCACTCTTACATTAGTAATTTGTGTACTGTAGCTTCATGTAATACTCCTTTTCATTGTCATAGAACCACAACCCTCCCCATAGATTCCATTCCTTTGCAATTTTTCCCATTACCACAAATATAAATTAAAATTTAGCGAGATAAGGAAACACAAAAAATATAACATTCATATGAAATCTACCTAGGAAAAAATATTTATCCTCCACTTAGTAATCATCAAGCTAATAGCTCTCATGTGTATAAACTAACAAAGATATACCGAATGTAATTATAACACATTAGTTTAATGGATTAGAAAATCACATGAAATGATAATGATGTCTAAAATTCATGGATCCAACAAAATTTTGTCTAGTTTCTCATTAATGGTAATTGAGAAAAAAAATCCATAGTTATATTCTTCATTTGCGAGAAATTATTTAGATTAGGAATTCAACTAATGAAAAAGTTGCAAGTAAAAAAATGTGAAGTACAAATTATTTTAAATGATTTAGTGTCATTACTACTAATGCCATTATTAAGGAATACATATATTATACATTATAAAAAATATGCAAAGAAATATATTATTGATGATTTAAAACAAAAATAATAAATATGGTTCAATAACTAATATGTGATATAAGTATTTATATTTTTGCTACTTAAGTATATACTCGAATAATTAATATAAGCTTCCCTCAAATCTCAATAATGGGAATATATGAGTGAAAGTAATTCAAATGGCTATCAATAGTTTGTGAGTAAGTCTATAGATTACTTATCAGCCTCCTGCACAAAATGATGCGACTCTCATACTAAATGTAAAATTTTAGGATAATATTCTATAAAACATCCATATCAATCAAGGACTAGTTCTATTAAGATAAACATATAAGTTTGTTTGAAGCATTATAATCAAAAGGGGTGTTATGTACTTCGTACCATATATTTGAGTATTTATTATGGCTTACTTATCACCATCCACCACAATAACATAAAAAAATCCAACAATAGTCTAATTCTCAATTCAAGTTCTATTTAATCAAAATTTATATTAATTTCCATTCTACAATATAAATTAAATACATCAATTATTTATAAAATAATTTATACTTCACATAATCATAATTTCATAAATCCTAGATTTCAATTTAACCTGATATTGAGAAGAGATTCAAACTAGCCATAAAAGAAGTCTCATGAATCTTAGATTTCTAAAGGCAGCCCTCATGAGAATCTTGGATACAAACCGAATCACATACTATTTTTTTAATTTTTAAAATCCATCCTAGAGAGAGGGCATTTGAAAGTCCTGCTCTTCAACTCTATAATTTACTTTTTTTTGTGTCTCTTGCTTGCTAGTAATCTCCTAGGGAGTGCAAAAATTATTCGTAGAGTTATAGTTGTGCTTAACTTTTGTTGTTGTAGAGTGAAGAAGATTTAATTTTTAAAAGATTTCTAACTATTCGTGATTTTTTTTTGTTTTAAACTCCATAAATTTGGTATTTGTTTGAGTTTAAAGTTATAACTTTGAGAAGATGTTGCGACTTTGGTCTTGGTCTATTGAGCTTGAGTTTTGGACTCTATGAAGTGGCTATGACTTGGGAATGTCTTAATCTTTTGTAGTTCAAATTCACCTTTTGGAAAGTATCTATGACATGTGCATTTTGTCTCTGTAAGACAAAGTTATAGTGCTAGGAATGATGGTGACTTTTAATTTTGTTTTTCTTTTGTATCAAATGGTCGTGGCTCTGGAAATGGTCATGGCTCTAGATATAGTCATGGTTTTGACTTTGAGTATTAAATGCTAATGATCCTGGCAATGTCCATGACTATGAAATTAGTCCATAATCCAAGTTACAACTTTGTCTTTCTTGAGAGTAAAATTCAAGGCCTTGGGAAGTCGTGCTCAAGTAATATCCTCTATAAAATTACCTGTCAAAATTTCATGGCAATGAATAATTATTATAGGGCTTCAGTAATTTTGACTCTATAATTTTTTGCAGCTCTAAGTCTAAAGTCATAGTTTTAGAAAAAAGACGACAACTATAACTTGAGAATGCAAAGCCTTGGTAAAGATAACTCTATAGTGCTAGGAAATGGCTGTGATTTTTAATACTAGTGGAGTACTTGATTAGTATGACATGAAATTAATATTGTCATTTAATTGTTATAAGATAAATGTGGTTGCGACACCGAGATAATATCACAGCCAAAAATAATGTGTTGCATAGTTGAAGAATTATGGTAATGAGATACTAAGTCAAAGAATACAAAGATTACTATGACTAAATAAGTAAATTTTAGCTAAGAATTATACAGTAACTTCTCGATGATCCATATGACCAAGTTGTCATTATCTTTAAAAACATACTGATTTTACAAATATTTATCAAACCTAAAGTCATGAATTCTGTTTACTTATGGCTCATTCCATATTTATACATCATCTATTATAATCACAAATACACAAAAAATATTCACTATTTTACATATTGAATAAACTCTCATATTAAAACTATGCTCATCTCTGAGTAATAACTTTCCCCTCAACAAAATATATCCTACATCATCTCAAAAAAATATTTTTATTTAAGACTAAATCTGAGTGTCAGTGTCTCAAGATAAAAAGTACTTCTCGTAAACAAATTGATAGTCATGATAGGTTTTGAATTCCATGATTTATACCTATGAATAAGTTAGGTGTGTACAATATTCATGTGATAGGAATACAATATATATACATCACATATGCTATAAGATTCTCAAGTTTTTTTCCTAGCATGATATACTTAACGTGCATAAATAGATCATGAATACTTTGTGAGCTCCATCAGTGATCTTTACCATCTATGATTGGTTTTCAATGTATGTTATTACTTTATTCATTCTTGCAACTCAATTCCTTTGTACATCAGTGACACTTTCTTCTTTGGGTCTTCCCTTTTTGGATGCCATGGCTTGAGAAATACTCTGGCTTCTTCTTCAGTTCTATCTTGGCCCTCCTCTTCATGTATCCTCAAAGCCACAACACTGAGCATGGTGATGACTTTGTCTTTGAGCTTTTTCTTAAAACTTTTTATACTACCTAATTTGTTGGTAAGGTGATTACCCAAAACATTGTTAAAGACAATATCTCATTAATGAAAATCTAAAAGTACATTGGTTGTATAAGTAGTAAAGAAGACTTTCTTTTAGATATCGATCCCATAAAAATTATATCAATAGTTTAGTTATTCAATAATGTGACAAATAATTTCTAGTAAAATAGATATTTTGATTGTGAGATCAATCATAAATTTATGAGCATATTCATTTAATTTAGGTGATATTTATTCAAATTAGCTTTAATTATATTATGTTTGGACATAGAATACATATTAAGGAATTGTGCAATGACTCCTTACTCAAATGATATACTAGATGGTTGTTATCATTGAATATATAAAAAATTATGGTCTGCTCATAGTTGTTCCCTCGATACACACCACAAAGACAAAAAATGATCACTGTTCGAGAGTCATTCATTATCTCATGCCTTTTAGGAAATTTATCAACTGTCATTTATATTTTTTTTGTATGCACAGTCTTATTTTCTGGCCTTATGTGTTATAAAGGCCAAGAATAAAATTGGTCAAAAAGATTTATACATACGACTTTATAAGCTTATAATCACATAATTAACATATGCACTTCTTTAAGTTTCACTAATGAGAACCATTACGAGTCAAAGTAACTCATAAGGACTATCACCATCTGTGAGTCATATTAAATTCATAAATATCATGAGGATTGCATGTCAACATCATTCTTGGTGATCATGTGTGATTCTCACACTAAATGTGGAACCCTTAGAAGAATATTCTATATAACATTCATCTCAATCAAAACTAATTTTTCTAGAATGTTTATAATGGATTGACATGTAAAATATTCCTACTTTTGGCTTCGTAAATACCCTACTCACAATGATTAACATACTCAAATTTTAGGTTTTACACATTTAAGTTATCTTGTGCATCATAGTTGGAAGGACTATCACTTTTCTCCTATTGTATTAATGAATGAGCCGCATAGTATACCTATCAACATTTAGCATGATAATCTGGCACAAAACTACTAATAATAAAAACTATAGTTCATGTTCTTATTGATCACTAATCTATCAATATCCAAAATATAATATAAAATAAACAGATTCATTAATATAAAATCCAATGTGACATCGCATAAAACAAATTACATAAATACTAGACAACGTTCTATTTTGATAAAATTTTTGGATCTACTTTAGAGAGGGGTGGTTTCAGAGTCATGCCTTCTAACTCTAGAGATTAGTATTAATTCTTATGTTCCTTGCTTGCTTGTGAGCCTCCTAGAGGTGTGAAAATTTTCACTAGCATTTGGTAATTGTACAATAGCTTTTCTTGTTGCATGGAAGGAGAAGAATAAAAATGAGAGCTATCTGAAATTTTTCTTCTTCCACTTTTATATTCAGGTGATTATGCATTACTTTAAGAAGGATGTTATAACTTTTGTTTATATCTTTTAAACTTAAATTTTTGACTTTAGAAAATAGCTACTACTCTAGAATGCATACTAATTTTTTTTGTAACACAAAGTTGTGGTACAGGGCAGTGACTGTGACTTTGGCATAGTTTCTTTGTAACACAAATTCATAGTGTTATGAATTAGCAATGACTTCATGCACCTATTTTCATTTTCTTCATAAAGGGCCATGGTACTAGAAACTCTCTCAACATTATGAATAACCTTTGATATTGTTATATGGATGCGGTGATATAAAATGACCATACCATTGGTATTAGTCTTTCTTGATCATTATAAGGCTGCAACATTATGGAATAGTCATGACTAAGAAAGTCACTCATATATATTTTATAGACAATATATTGGAAAATAACCACAACATAAAGAAATGGTGGTGGCACAAAAATTACCCTTCATATATCTAAGTGTCCGTGGCATTGTGATTGGTAATGATAATATTATCCACTTCTCTCATATATTATGTCATCGTGGTGCAATAAAGATGTCATAACATTGAAAATTAACTCATACATAAATTCATGGTTTTCCCTTCTTTTGAGGATGAGAGTCACACCCATGAAAAATAGTAATACATGAATAATATCTTTTGTAACATTTTGTGTTCCAAAAATTATGATAGTGATTAATTACTATTACTTTGGCCTAAATAGTTTTGACTCTATAATTTTTTGTAGCTCAAAAGTCATGGATATGTAAAAGGTCACGACTCTGACTTGAAACAACTAAGCCATATTAAAAATAAAATTGTAGTGCCAAGACAAAGCCAAACTTTTAGTACTATTATGGTACTTGATTGCTGCAATATAAAATTAATGTGATAGTTATTTATATTTTATGAGATAAGTATAGTTACGACTCCATTATAATATTGCATCCACAAAAATGTGTCATATAGTGGAAAAGATATCATAGCATACAAAGATTGACATAACCAATTAGGTATAGTTTCTGCTAAGAATAGGGATTGGAAACTATATAAGACTCCATACTTTACATTTATGTCAAACACATCCAAAAACCTATTGATTTCATGACTATTCATCAAAACCCACAAAAACTTTAATATCATGAAATCAATCCATAATTATTTCCTTTTTATGCCTATATATAATCACACGTCAAAAAAAAACATAAAAAATATCTGGTAGCTTAAATATCAAATATTCTCTCACACCAAAAAATTATTCATCCTCGAGCAATAACTTTCCCCTCCATAATAACAAAAAATCGATATCTCTAAGAATCTTGATGAATATGTTAGAGTGTCGTGGCAAAGTTTATGTTATTCGATTATACTCTTGGGCCATTAGACGTGTACATTCAATTATGTGATAGATATAGGTATTTATTACATCACACATGATAAAAAAAATCTTCAGTTTGCCTCTCAAGCAGTGCTATGTTTAACGTCTATAACTAGACTATCAAAACTTCTTTGTCTTCATGAAAGATCATTGATGTTCATGCTAGCTTCTCATTATACTATTTTTCCTCCTTATTTATTTCTTCCTTTGGTCCTACTTTAGTTATAGTTGTTTCTTGGACCTTTTCTATGTTGGTTGTTGCAACTTTGGTGAATGTCACAACTTCTTTTTCTTTGTTAGCTTGTCCCTTTTCTTCTTGGATCCTCAAAATCACGATGCTGAGTATAGTCACAGTTTTTGCCTTTAAGATTTTTTTATTTTTTTTACTTCTTAGATCCCAAAAGTCACGTCATTGAGTAAAGCTATGGTTTTGTCCTAATGCTTTTCCATACACTTTCCATTCCCTGACTCTAACGTCACGGATCTATGCATAATTACAACTTTATCCCCAAGCTTTTGACAGATTAATTCATTTTATATCTCCAAATTCATGATACTATGCATAGTCATGGCTTTGTCTTCAAGTGTCCTACCACCCCCATTCTATAACATCAAAGCCATAGCATTGGGCACAATCTCGGCTTTGTCATTGATTGGTTCCTCTATGGTTTATGTCTCAACCATGTAATATTTCAGCCTTTTTCAATTTATCTTAAAATTTCTTCTATTTTTTGACTTTATTGAGATTTCAACTTTTAGGAGAATAATTTCAACTAAGAATTAAAAACTATCTTATAAGGTGTCATGGATATTATTTCAAATAGATCATTCCATCGAGATTTCAACTCTCAGATGAATAATTTCAGCTGAGAATAAAAACTAAGATTTTTTTTTCTGACTTTGAACTCTCTCCTTTATAAATTCTTGTCGTGCTATTTTCTTAGTTTCTCTTTATAAATGTGTGAGTTGTTGTATATTTCATTTATCAAAATCTTCTAATTTGTTCATTTGTAGAATCATTCTTTCCTTTTCATCATTTAAATCATAATTTAACCTTTTGATAGCCCACTATGTTTTATGTTCAAGTTCAATAAGCAGGTGACAAATATTCCTAAAGATGAGTTGAAAGGGAGACATTCCCAACAATATCTTGAAAGTAGTTTTATATACCTATAGTAGCTCCTCTAAACATGGAGGTCAATCTTTCCTAAAAGAATTGATTATCTTCTCCAAATTTTTTTTATCTCCCTATTTTAGATATTTGATTGCTCATTTGTTTGCGGATGATATGTGAGCCCTTTTTTATATTTCATTCAATGTTTTGCCTAATATGCTTTAAACATTTTATTATAGAAATGGATTCCACTATCACTTATGATACATCACAGTGCTTTAAATTAGGTGAAAATGTTCTTGCATAAGAACTCCAAGACTATATTTGCTTCATTTTTTGTATTATTTCAACTTTCACCCATTTTTATATATAATTAGTTTCCAGTATGATAATTTTTTTCTCACAAGATACTAGAAAAGGTCTCCTAAAGTATATTCCTCATATATCAAAGATTTCTATTTCTAAAATATCTTTTAATGACATTTCATGTTTTCAAGACATATTCCCTCAACATTAGTATTTATCACATCGTCATTCCATACTTTGATAATCATGAAATAATGTTGTCTAATAAAACTATGTTTTAATACTTTCTGAGAAGTTTTATTCCCTCTAAAATACTTCTAGATGGCATTAATGGTATTTGAGGGCAAAACACCACATACTAAATAATTAGTGAAATTGACATACAAGGGATGTCAAGTCTATCTATTCATGATAAATAATTGGCTATTACATCGTCGCTCCCCTTCTTTTCTCTAAATTCAAAATCAAATTTTTGAAGAAATAGTATCCACCTTATGAGTCTAGGTTTATACTCTTTTTTTATCAAGTATCATACTATTACATGATCCATATAGATAATCACCTTTACTCCAAGGTTATATGGTCAGAATTTTTTGTATGAGAAGACTACGACTAACATTTTTTTTCTTTGCCATTGTATAATCTTATTTGGACTTCATTTAATGTATGACAGGAATAAAAGATATTTTATCTCACCTCTCTCCCGATACAACTCCTAAGGCATATGCATTTGGCATGATCATATATCTTATTGTGACATGATCAACTCCAAATAAAACTCCCAATACTTGCTCTAAAATTTATGACTGGCATGATCATATAAAAAATAGTTTTTCATATTGTCGCATGATCATGATTGAACTTTTAACTAATTTTCTTTTAAACTCTTCAAAGACATTTATGCAATCTTGATCATAATTAAACATTGTATCTTTATCAAATTATTTGCATAATGGTTTTTCTTTTTACAAAATGTTATGGTTGAATCACCTGTAAAACCCCATGTGTCTGAGAAAACTCCTCACCCCTTTTATGTTAGTAGGGTGGGGTAAGTATTTGATAATGAATAGTTTTGTGTCATCGATTTACAATACTCTAGTTGACACTAAATGTCCAAATATTATTATTTTTTTAATCATGAAGTAATATTTTTCCTAGTTTAAGACAATTTATTATTTTACATATGTTCAACACAACTTCTAAATTATACAAATATTCTTCGAGAAATCTCTAAATATTTAGAAATTATACATGAATATTTCCATCATCTATTTGTTAAGATCTGTTAAAGATTATACCAATGCATTCCCAAAATATAGTCATGCATTATAAAGTCCAAATGACATTCTTCAAAAGAAAAATATCCGATATATTCAAATGAATATTTCTTTGTATATGTAGGATCAATCAAAATTTGATTATTACCTAAATATCTATCTAAAAAATAGTAAAAATTGAAGAAGATATTATCTAATATTTTTTTGATAAGTAATACCATTAATAATCAAAATTCTATCCAATCTAAAGATCTAAACTATTACATTCAGCTTTGTATACAATAAAAATTTCTATTTTGATCTTTCTTAAGTATCATGTTTGGATTTTGCGACTTTCCTTCATGTCATCTTCTATTTCTTTCACTCCATATGTAGTATATGACTGTAGTGAATGTGCCTTTTCGTATTCTATTTAGTGGCATATTGGCAGCATGATGAGATTTTATCATTCTGAATCTTGCAGGAATAGACTTTATCTCTTCCGATATTTTCGTCTAGCTTTTTAGGGCAACCCAAATCTCCATGGAGAACTTGCACTTGAAAAAATGTTCTTAAAAGATTCCGTGCTTAAGCAGAATTCACAATTCAGATTCTTGGGAGTTGCAAATAATTTGTCTTTGGTTCAGAACTTTCTCCGCTTGGATATGCATAAGAATTAAGCATGCTTGGGGATGTGATTTGGAAACCAAATGATTGAGATCTATTTCTTCTTTTTAGTTGCATTATTTCCAGCAAAGAAGTTTTACGCATTTGATACTATTCACCCATCCTCGGCCCAGTTGATGATTGCTTCTTTGAATTTATATATATTTCCAACTTTTTTTCACAAGAAAGTTTCTAATATTTAGTAAAAATTTCTAAAAAAGAGGATCCTCTTTTGTTATTTGAACCTCCCAAATATTTTGGGAGTTAAAATAAGAATGGTGAACCCATTTGATCAAAAGAGAGTCATATTTATTGTTAATTTTCCCCAATGTTTTTACAAAAAAGGCTTTATCCTAGAAATTTAAGTTTCGGGTACTCAACTCACCATGAGAGGTGGGCTTGCATACATCACCCATGAAGCTTTTGGCCTAAACCTTCCGGTTTGGGGAGCTCCCCATAAAAATCTTCTGCAAAAACTTTCAATTGCATTTATAATGGAAGGCAACAGTGGGAAAATTGAGAACCGATAGCCTTCGATGCCTTGAATTACCATGAACAATAGTTTCAACCCCTCCGCCATTAATAAAATTTTGCTTTCCCATTGGTGAATGACCAAATTTAATTTTCTCAATAAGATAGATAATTGTGAGGTGAGCTGCTGGGAATTTGCTAATGGAACTCCTAAAATCACAAAGGGAGGGAACCCTCTGCAAATCTAGTGCATTTTAGTAGTTCTCCTCTGTGTTTAAGAGCAACTCCTCCAAAGAAGTTGCTCGATTTGGAGGAGTTGATATTTAAGCCTGATGTTGCCGTAAATTCTTTAAGCACATTCATAATAATCTCAATCGAGGGAAACATTCATTTTGAAAATATGATAATATCATTGGCGTACATAAGATGTGTGATTTTTAGCGTCAAACATCTGAGACCTAATGAGAAATGTTCCAATTCCCTTGCAATAAAAAGATGCCTAGATAGATATTTCATGCACAATAAAAATATATATGGTGATAAGGGGTCTCCTGGTCTCATCGCTTTTTTACCCTTGAAATAGCTTGGTAATTGAGTAGGAAGTTATAGACACACATTCTTAAATTATTTAGTTGAATTTTTGAAAAAAAATTAGGGCCTTCATAACTTCATTTAAGAAATCCCAATTTATAGTGTCGAAAACATTTTGGAGATCGATTTTGAGAAAATAACTTGAGAATATTCTCATCCTCGCATATCTCCTTATTAAGCTTTAAGCTAGGAGAAAGTTATCTGATATTAAACACCCTTTTATGATTGTACCGTGAGCAGAATTTACAATGTTCCCAAGAATAGAACTTATCTAATATTTGATCAACATGAGAGTGGATAATGATCTTATTTTGTTCCTTTGTTTAATTTCCTATAATAAATGCATAATCTCCATCTGGTTGTTTTGCACAAAGAAATATCTTCACCATTTATATTTGTCATTATGATCATTCCTCTTTTCTTTAGCACAAGATGTATGGAAGTCCTTCATGGGTTATCAAATCTCGCATAGATAATGCCTATGTTCAACCATTTAACAATCTTTTTTAATAATGTCTTTCATAATTAGATTTAATCATCATAGGGGTTTAATCACCATTTTCATATTATCTTTAAAAAGTATCTTATAATGCATGTTGACAGGCTGATTCCTTTGATATTGTCCAATGACCATATAAGAATGGCTTCATAATTATTTATGAAATTAACTACATGAGTCCCGATATCATCCATTAGTAATATTGAAATGATAACTAGCTTTGTCATATTCTTCACTAAAAAAGCATAATGGAGGTGATTAGGTAATGCCTTCAAAATAAACTCATCTAGGGCTTCTATTCTATTAATAGCTGTCCTCCTAAAGTTGTGGCTTTGTCAAAAGTCTTAGTACTATATGAGATATCTTTATGTTAAATATCATGACATTTATGTTTGAAATGGCTTTTATTTCCTCAACCATGATTTATTTTTTGCAATTCATCAAAATCTTCATTAGATCTCCATGTCTCTATCTTCATTACCAACAAGTTTTCTCCTGGAGATAGAGGTGACAAATGGGTCGGGCCGGGCCAGCCTTGCTTGGGTTTTGGCCAAATCAGGCCATTGTGTCATGCCTAGCATGGCCCAACTTGAGAAAGTCTTAGCTTGGCATGGCCCACTAGCACAACAAGTACCAGGTTAGGGTAGGGTCGTGCTGGCACATGCTGGGTCGGGCCTAATTTGGGCTAGGTTGGACTATTTCATGCTTGGTTCAAGCTGTTTTGGCCCATTATGAATTGTGTCATAGCAAAATTAAAAAATAAAAAAAATTATAAAATTTAATACTAAATTAAATTATTAATTAATTATTTAATTAAATTAATAAAACAAAAAAAATAAAAATTACTATCACAAGTCACAACTCACAATTAACAACTAACAACAAACAATTAAAAACACATATATATTAAAAAATAACAAAGCAAGATTAAATCTTTAAAAGATAAAAATCTCATTTACAAAGTAATACCCGTAATACATAAAATCTCATTTACTTTATGATATCTACACAACAATCGACACTATGATGTACACACTCAACATCCGACTCCCGAAAGTAAAATTTAAAACTTGAAATGAGAGACCGAGGGAGAAAGAGAAGAGAGCCGAGAGGTAGACCCGTAGACGAAGAGAAAATTCGATATAGTATAAAAATTATGAAGATGGGTGGGGTAATATATTTATTTAAAAAATGTAACTTTTTTAAAATAAAATAAATTTTTAAAAATTTTTTTTGTTATTTAAAGGGGCGGAATCTGACGGCTGTCATGATTCTGCCGCTTTAAATAACAAAAAATCCTAAAAATTGCAAAAAAAAAAAATGATTTTTTACCAATTGGGATCGAAAATCCAATGGCTAAGATTAAAAATAACAATTTTATCTTTTTACCATTGGGTCAGTATTGGTTCGACTGTCGAACCAACCCAACAATCTTATATTACAAAAGCTTCAATTTTTGGAATAAGTAGGCCGACTGTTAGCTTCGGGTCAGGTCATCGGGCCCGACATTGGGGCATCCGGCTCGGGGTTGAGTTTGGAGTTTGGTCGGGCATACTTCAGACTCCGAAGTCCACAAATTGGGCCGAGATCCTTGACTGGCCATTCAGAATATGGATCTGGGTCTGGAGAGTGGAGTCTGATTCGGTTTGTGTCAAGAACCATTCCTTTGGGCTAGGGTACTGGGCCGTGCCTAGCCCAACATGAGGCTCAGGTTCCCTTAGCACAGATTGGAATGAGTCGTGCCTCGAGCCAGCTTGGCACGGGCCTAGGCATGGTGTTGTACCATGCCAGGCTAGGCACGACTGACTAGGGCCATGCCTTGGGCTGGGTCAGGTCTACAGGTTCATTTGATACCTATACCTAGAGATTCTTTTCAATCCTTCACTCATTTTCCTTAGTTGATCATCATGCACATCATTCTTTTGATTGATTTTTTTTCGAAGTCACAAATTATCAGCTCATTCCTATAATTTTGGCTCATAAAAGGGTGCATAAAAGAAAAAATATAAAAAGAAAACAAGCAAAAATATAAATATAATTATTCTCCTTCCCAACAAGTTAACAAGATTAAGTATTTTGATTTCAAAAAGATTTATCAAACACAACACCATCTAAATTATTAAAAAAGAATTATTCTTTGACAAGGATAAATATGTCAATTTATCATGTCTAATCAAACTAAATAATCTCTGGTAATGGTACCAAAAACTTCTTGGACTTTATTATACTACTTAATTTGATGGTTAGGCGATGTCTCAAAATCTTGTCGTTGAGAGCATCTCTCATTAATAGAGATTTGCAATTATATGAGTTGTATAAGTAGTAAAAACTATTTTTATTTAGATATCGATTTCAAAGAGAAAGTATCAATAACTTAGTTATTCAATAGAAAGATAACTCAATTTTAGTAAAATGAATATAAATTATGAGATCAATCTTATATCTATGGGTTTATTCATTTAATTTAGGTGATGTTTATTCAAATTAACTCAAATTATATTATGTTTGGATCCATAATATAAGTTGGGTGTTGTGCGTGACTCATTTTGCTAATCGCATATAACATAGTTATCACCATTGAGCCCATCCTAATGGTGGTCTCCTAATAACTATCCATTTGGTATGTCATCATCGAGATGACAAATCATCTCTACTTGAGAGTCATTTAGAATCTTATACCTTTTAGGGAACTTTGTCAATTATCCTTGATTGTTGCTTCAAATATATATTTTTATTCTTCAATCTAAAGTATTATAAAGACTAAGAATTGACATGGTTTGTAAAATATTTATACTTTCAGGTTCATAAACACAATAATCACATAATTAACATTTCTTTTTCTTTAATTTCATCAGTGAGAACCAGAGAAGCGAAAGTAACTCTTAAAGGTTATCACCATCTTGTGAGTCACAACAAATACGTGCATGTCTCAAGGATTGCATATCACCATCTTATGTGATGATGTGACTCTCATTTTAAAGGTGAAACCCATAGAAAAATATTCAATATAATATCTATCTCAATCAAGATTTAATTTTTATGAGACAAGTTCAATGGATTAGCATGTAAATGTATTCTTACTTGCAGCTTCATAAGCATCATACTTATAATGTTTGACCTATTAAAATATCGAGTTTTAACATAAGTTTATCTCACCTATAATGTTGAAAGAGCTTTCACTTCCTTCTAATGTGTGCATGAGTAAGCCTTGTACCTTACCTATTACTGTCTATTATGACAATTTTGTATAATTCTATCAAATAGTCAAAATTTTAATTCAAGTTCTATTTAATCATCCATTTATCAATATCCATAACACAATATAAATTAAACATAATTATTAATGTAAAATTTAGTATCACATCACTTAAAATAAATTACATAAATCCTTGACAACATGATATTTTGATAAAAATTCCCAAATGTATCATAAAGAGTGGAATTTGAGAGTAATGGTCTAGAAAGATAATCGTACTCAAGTAATGATCTATGTGATATTTAATATCCTAAAATTCATGGTGTAGAATAATTACATTGGTTTAGATTGAGTTAGTATGAATAAATACTTTTTTATAGTTTAAAAGTCATGAATTTCTAAAAAAGTCTTGGCTCTAACTTGAGAATATTAGGCCATATTAAAGATAAAGTTGTAGTTTTAAGATATGTTCATGACTTTTAGCAACTATGGAGTACTTAGTTGTTGTGATATAAAATTAATATCATAGCTATTTATATTTTATGAGATAAATATGACAATGATTTCATATTAATATTACAGCAACAAAGAATATGTTGCATAGTGGAAGGATTATGCTAACAAGTTGATAGAGTCATGACAAATAAAGATTGTCATAATCAATTAGGTAGAGTTTCAACCAAGAATAGATATCAAAAATATGGAAGACTCCATACACTACCCTTTAGTCAAACACCTCTAGAAAACTATCAATTTCATGACTATTAATTAAAACTCACAAAAACTCCAAAATCATGAAATCAATCTATAATTACTCAATTTTCATGACTACACATTTTAACAAATCACCAAAATACAAAAGAATATTTAATAGTTTGAATTTTAAATATTACTCTTGGCTCATTTTTTATGTAACAACAAAGTCATAGTGTTATGCATTACCATGGCTTTCACAATGAGTTTTGATGGGAAAATTTTTTCTGTAACACCAAAGTCATAGTGTTGTATTTGGTTATAGATTTGTCATTGAGATTTTAATGGATACTTTCATTCTGTAAAACCAAAAGCACTATGATGTGCATGGCCATCGCTTTGTCATGTTATGGATCCTTCAAAGATTCTATCTCGATCATGTCTTCCTCTCTTATTTCTTTAGATTTCTTGAAGTTGTTAGCATTAGATTCCTCCAAAATTGTGGTTTTAAAGAATGTCATGATCTCATAATAATCATTTTTCTCATCTTCATTACTTTCAAAACTCCAGAGTAACTCTTCCATGTCATCTTTTTTATTTTTATCACTTTCGCAACATAAAGTTAATCTTATGTTATCTCTCTCATCTTCATCTTGCTAGAAGTCCTCAACAAAATATTCATTGAAATTCAAATTTTTGTTTCATCGTCACACGGAAAAGATCATCTGCTCTCTAATACCCCATCTCATCATTATTTGGACTTCATAAGAATTTATAAAGATTAAACTTTACTTGCTCCACACCAATATTAGAGTAAAATCCTCTTTCTTGACTTTAATAATGGCTTTTCTAGTAACCAAAAATAATTGTCCCAAGATCAAAACATAATGATATTCCTCCATATTTAATACAATAAAATTTATTAGAAAAATAAAGATACTGACCTTATCCAATTGGTCATTTGGATAGGAAGGAGGTTGGAGTAATTATTATGAGATGTGTGATCATCTCAGAATATGTGATCTTTCCATGTTAACTTTTTCACAATTGATAAGGGTATCAAATTGACATTTAATTGCAAGTCACAAAATATCTTTTGAAATATGTGATCTCTTATTATACAAGGTATAGTAAAACTTTATAGATCTATAAATTTCCTTGGAAGTATTAGTTGAAGAATTATATTAAACTTATCAGTCATTTTCATAGTCTCATTCGTCTTCAATTTCATTTTACTACTAATGATATCATTCATTAATTTCACATAATTTGGTATTTGAACTAGAGTTTTGGAAAATAGTATATTTACTTCAATTTCTGAAAGAAGTATTGAGAAATTTCTTAAACTATTCATTCAATTTTATCTTCCTAAAATATTGTGAAAATAGAAAATTAATCAAAAACTAACGTTTAGTTTCAACTTAATTTACTTCTCTCTTTCCATAGTCTTGGGTAATCTCCATTTTCTTATTTATTTCTTTATGTTCTTCATTCACAACTAGAAGTATCAAAAGGGTCGTGCTGGGTCGGGCTAGCCCTGTTTTAGGTGGCCTAATCGGGCCACCATGCCATGCATGGCACAACCCGACTTGAGAAAGTGTTAGCCCGGCATGGCCTACCGGCAAGACTTGTACCAGGTTCGGGCCGGGTCGTGCTTTCACATGATGGGTCGGGTTGGGTCGAACCATTCCGGCTTGATTTGGGCCATTTTGGCCCATTATGAATCATGTCATTGTAAAATTCAAAAAAAGAAAAATTATAAATTTAATACTAAATTAAATTATTAATTATTTATTTATTTTAATTAATAAAAGAAAAAAACAAAAATTACTATCACAAGTAGATGTGTCAAACGGGCCGGGCCGGCCCGGCCCGGCACGAGGCACGGCACGGTTCGGCCGTGCCTGGGCCGGCCCGGCACGATAAAAAAACGTGCCCGGGCCCGGGCCGGGCCCGGGCGAACAAACCACGTGCCGTGCCGTGCCTGGCACGAGCCGAGCCGTGCCTTGGCACGGCACGCCAGCCCGCGTGCCTGCGTCGTGACTCGTGAGTCGCGACTCACGAGTCACGACTCACGGTCACGACTCACTGAGTCGTGACTCGTGACCCAACCGGGCCCCGCCCCGGTAAAAAGACCGCGGGTCGGGTCCAAACAGACCCGCCCCGCCCTGCCTGCCCTGCCTCGCCGTGCGCCCGTGCCCGAGCGGGCAGGCACGGCACGGCACGGCCTTGCCGTGCCCGAATTTAAAAAACCGTGCCGTGCCCGGCACGGCACGGCAGCAAGGCTGGGCACGTGAAAAACGGGCAGTGCCGTGCTGGGCCGGCCCGTTTGACACCTCTAATCACAAGTCACAACTAACAACTAAAAATACGTACAAATTAAAAAATTACAAAGTAAGATTATATCATAAAAAGATAAAAAATAATACATCAATTCAAAGAAAAATAGAATTCATAAATATTAAAGTTAAACATGAATCACATAACTAACTATCTAAATAAATAAAAACCATAATATGAAAAAAGCACGAAGATTAACCTCAAAGTCAAATCACAAATGATAAAAATAAATTAAACAAAGAAAATCCAAAAATAATAAATCTCATCAACATATGATGGTATCAGTATTACTAGCGGTAGGCCATAGAGAGTACAGTAGGCTTAATCTTAGTCATCAATCATAATCAAAATTCCACAAATCATCATTAGGAACTAACTTCTCCGCTCTTGCTGCAATTACAAGATGATCCTAGATGCACAAGCTTGAATCCTTCTAATCTTTTATACATGCTAATGCCTCAAAAATATCTAACCATAAACTAGATCTCCTATCTGCAATCACATTCACTATAAAAGATAAAGTATGTTCCTATGCTATACTCTACATCGGATGAGTTAGTAGATCCCATGTCATCTTAGACAACACAGGATAGGCGGACACATATGATTTCTACTATTATAAAATATCAAAATTCTTATTAACGGTATTTGACAAAATTTAATAAAAATTGGTATCTAAGTATTGAGATAGCTCACTCCTATTCGACATTCCAACTCATCGTTTCCCCATTGCTAACTAAATGGAAAAGTAATCTTCTCCGAATATGGTATTCATGTCCATACACGGAGTATCACTAATACTACCACCATACCTAGTATTGTAGTATGTAAATAACTCAATCAACTTCTCATGATTGTACCCTTTAGGTTGGTCTTACTAGTTCACTCACAAGAATATTTATGTCAAAACATTCTCCACCCCTTCCACCTTAACCATAGCGTCCATGTAGGCAGCCATATAATAAAGAGATGGAATGTTAGACTAGTAATTTAAATACTTAGTTTCCATCTCTATAACCATTTCGCTAAATGTCGGGTCATCTCTAAACTTCCTAAACAAGCTACTAATGTTACATATGTACCTGAGTACAATGCAAGTGTTGGGAATATAAACTGACGAATACATGTTTCTCATGTCATAAAAAATCTTCAACAATTTCATAAATCAAATTCATGTAGTCCAATTAGTATCTTCTATAATAAATTAGTCACTCTTACTATTGACATAGTCAGATATCATGTGTTTGTATCCAACATATGACTCCAACATAAGGTATGTGTAATTCCAATAGTGTTTCACATATGGATGGATTTTCTTATTCTTTAAACCCGCAGATGAACAGATACTACCAAAATTTTATTCTCCAAGAGACATACAAAGAAATTTTAGTGAGTTATGTATGTTTTCTAAAGCAAGAGAAATAACCCTCATCCCTATTTGTACTATGTGGTTAATACAATGTCACATGCATCTAACGTAAAAAATCTCTCCTAATGTCTTGTCTCTAATAGTCTATCAACCATGTTAATCGTTATTCCATTATTAGAGGCATTATCGAATGTGATATTATATTATTTTGAATATTATATTCTCTAAAGATTCTCATAATGTGCTCATAAATGGCCGGACCATCATGAGAATGAAGAATCTCTGAGAATCCTATTATTTTTTTTATTTAGTGTCCATTTAAATTCTACATAGTAGGCGGTGAGGCATTCATAAGATACATAATCATGACTAGTATAGATATCGGATGTCATGGACACTACTCCACTATATTCCCTGAATTCATTAATTATTATTTCTTTTTATATCTTATAGTATCTTAGTATCTCGTTCATAGATGCGGACTTAGGAATCCTATGATATGCATACTAAAAATAAGTCTGCATGATACTGACTACACTTGAATCCTCCAAAAAATCTAATTGGAAGACCCATCGTGGTGATCTGTTCGACCATACTTTTCCTCAAAAATTTGTTGCAGTATATGAAGGTGGTTAACATTGAGGCTGGACTAGATCCAGCCTCAACGAACCTATCATTGAGTTGGGTTTGCCTACAATATAATGCATAATATTTTTTGGTGTATTGTTTGGCATGCCTCTTAAGGTGGTCAGTCCCATATGAACTTATACAGGTTAATATTTTTTTTATAATATTTATATAGCGCCGATTCTTCTTCGGTACCCCTAATATTTAAATATTATATTATATTAAACTGAGTCCAAACTATTAATGTTCTTCTAGTTTTTTATTTTTTAGATGTTCGAGCCAATGAGACTAGGTGAATTATTATTAGTGTAGTGACATTGTAAGGTTAAATTAAGAAAGAAAAACATTAATTGACTATGATTGGTGCAATGAAAAAAATATCACGACTAGGTGGATTATTTTCTTTGTACAGAATTGTTTTTGGTAGAAGGTTTTTTTTTTATTGGGTGGAGTTTCGATTTTCTTCTCTCTTTTCTGCTCATTGTTTTAAAGTGTTTTTATCCTCTTCTTAGAGCAAGGATTACTATGCGGCTGTGTAGATGAATAGGATTTGTCCTCTTCTTGTCTCCTCTTTCTCATACTCATTTGATCTTTGAAATTTATTTACATAGATATATTTTCAGTTGCAATCTATTGTCTATAGTATGTGTATTATTGTGTGATTTATTTTTGTACACTATGTGCATATTATATGCAATCTATGTTATTTATAATTTTGAGTATTTTGTTTGTGTTTATTGTTTGTTTCTCTATGTGAGTGCAGATTATATACAATGTGGATTACAGCTAGGAAGTAACTGAAAAATTAAAAGGTATCTAAAAGGAATCACCTCTTTGGTCCATCAATCAAAATATAACCATTTTACTAATTCTAAGCCAAGAAGCAAATGAATTGATTCTATCATCTATAGAATAACACGAAACATATTTGGAGTTTTCACCCCATAATCTTAAATTTATATGATTTTACTGAATTTGAGTTTTCTATGATTTTATATCTTTAAGAAAAGATATTCTAGTCTAAAGCTTAATTTTAAGCATTGTATACTTTACTAACTTTCTGTAAATATGAAGACAATTTTAGCACGCATTTTTTTTATAGTATTATAATTTTGACTTTGATTTTTATTATATTGGATTTTTAGAGTTTTACATTCTGATTTTTTGAATTTTTGTGTCTTTTAATTTTTATATTTCCATTGCTTAAATAACAAAACATCATTCCTAATACTTTATGATTTTGAATAAATAATCGTTTGACTGGATTATCCCAACAATTGTTATAATTGGAAGGTTCTCAATATCACTTAAAAAGAAATATCTAAGATTATGTCGAGGAGGTTATTTTTTATGATATCTAGTTTATTCATTATTATTATATTTATATTTGATTATTCAAATATCAAGATAATAATTTTAGATATATTTTGAGATATTTTTGTTTGTGTTGGTTATTTATGAGCAACATTATTTTTTGTTATTATGGAATGTAGGACCAATTATTCTATTTAGAAAAATCATATAACTATTGTGTGGTCAAATAAAAATAGAAAGTGGTGTAAGGAAACTATAGTTTATGTTCCAAAAAAATGTTTAGAAATAAAAAAGTATTCATTTGATGCGTAGTTGACCTAAAGTTCAAGGATGCTAGTTTATAGTTAATGCTCATCAACATCTTCAATGACCAGGGAATTAGTTTTTATCAATGAAGTTGGTATTTGAAGATGAACTTTTAGCTTGTCTAATACTGAGATCACTTCCGAACAAAGATAATTTGTCATTTCATATAGTATATCACCACCTATAGGTGTTGTGCCAAACTGTCAATGCATAATTTGTAGTTTCATGATATTCTTTTTTTTCAAGGGTGTGGTATGAGGACAACAATACACATAGATTTGTGGAAAAAATTCATCCTTCAAAAATCAAGTTGCAAGATTGAAAAATAGTCAAAGTGTTATTTCTATAATAATATATAACACATAAAAAACGAATGATATTCTTTTAAAAGACTACGACAATATTGCACGAAAGCAGATGGAAACAATACACCATTTAGCAGTGAGAATTCTATTAAATAAGTATCTCATAAGAATAATTGACTTAAATAAAAAAATATCATTTCATAACACTCCACACATTGATTTATTTATTTCTTATACACATGATATGATATAATAAAGATGTATAATAGTAGAACAATTCAGATTTTAAGCTTTCGTTTTGCAATGCTTTTTTTTTTCTTAACAAGAGAGGGGTTTTAAATATAACCAAGGATATTTAGAAATTATTCTATTTTAATATACCAAATTTTAATTTATTAAGAGTTTGATGTTATTTATTTACAAATCTAAAAAGTTAATGATATATTGTTCAAAAATATTGTGTGAAGTGAACCAAAACACAATTAACTCGAATTTTTTTTCTTATAGAATTGTTTTTGGTAGAATACCCTTATGTTGTTTTTATTGTGTGTGGTTTCTATCTCTTATTCTTGGCTGATAAAAATATATAAAAATAAAAAGAGAAATAAACAATAATTTTTTTTTTAATTCACAAACCAAAAAATTCATACCATTCAAATGGCAAGAAGCATTGAAGGACAAATGATAACAAATCAACGTTAAGCAAAGAAACACCATTTTTTATTTATCTGTTACAGCAAAAAGACAATCATGACAAACGACATCGACAAACCGAAGCATCTCATGAATGACCAAACACCGAATCGGCTTCACTGTGTTACGGAACTAGTAGTGATATGGAGGCGGTGGGGATTTGTACTGGTAAGTTGGAGGTGGGGACCTGTGCTGGTGTGTCGGGGTTGGAGGCCAATGCTGGTGTGTTGGAGGTGGTGGGGACTTGTGTTTGTAAGTTGGAGGAGGCGGTGGTGACTTATGTTCGTAGGTTGGAGGCGGTGGTGACTTGTATTTGTAGGTTGGAAGAGGCGGTGGTGACTTCAGTCTGTAGGATGGAGGAGGCGGCGGTGAGTTGTATTTGTAGGTTGGAAAAGGGGGTGAGGTTTGATGACCGTAAGGGTCGTTCGCTGTCGTTGCCTGAGGCAGTAAGAGGTAAACAGTGGCCGTCAGTAGGCAGTAAGCGAGAGAAGCAGCCGTAGAGAGACCCGCCATCTGAAGTCTGTGTAGATCGCTGCTGTTCAGAGCGAATCGGGGTTTGTGTTTTGCCGAACTCCTGGACTGCTTGTACATTTTCTTTTCTCCCATTTATATAGTGCAACAGCTTGGTCTGGGCAAAGTGTGTACAATTTTAAGTCAAACAGAAATAGCTTCCACTGTCAAACAGCCTGTCAAATATAATTTGTTACTCAGATAATTGGAACCAGCTCGTAAATATAACTCATCAGTCAACATTTTGGTATGATAAAAATAAAATAAAGTTTTGTACGGAACTGGTTTTTTTAAAATAAAAAATTTAAAATTTAAGTATTCTTTATTCAAAAATATGCCCAATCTAGTACGCATGAAAATAATGTGTCAAATTATTTTTTAAAATACAAGTCACCATTATACCCCTCGACGCTCTTCACCACTTGCCCCATGCCCCTAACATGGGGAATTATCTCAAAATGTTCATTCCCTTCCCAAAAATTTTTTAAAATTCATTTCCTTCCCCCAAATAATTATTCTTCTCAAAACCTAAAAGAAAATTCTTCGTGATTAATATGATCTCCTTTTAAAACAACTATATTATATATCTCTTGTTCACATTTAATAACCCATGGGCATCTTGATAAAGGTCATCATTGTTAGCATTTATATACGTATCCTCATTATCTTCTATAATAAAAATTGATGATCCAAAACAATGACCACTATATATAATCATTTGCAATTTAAAGCACTTATTAAAACATATGACAATATAGTTACATCAACATTCATAATATGATTTTCAAAAAAAAAAATTATGTACCCTATGAAGTTTCACAACAATGCTTGAGTGCAAATATATCATGGCATGCCATTTTTGGTTATTTAATATAATCTATTCAAATATAATATATATTGATACACAACACATTGATTTTTAGAATTTTTCAATCTAAGTTGCATGAGATGAAATCATCAACATGATATGTTATCATAGGAATTAGACATGACATGATATTGATATTGGAGTATAATTGACATTGAAACTAAAATATAATACCTTAACATTTCATCAACTTATACTCACCCCTCATAAAGTTTGGCTTCCTGTTCAAATTTCCCTTTCATGAAGATTATCCAAGCAAAAATTTGTGAGTACAAACTCATAGTTCTCATCAGTCATAAAAATGTTTAGATTTTTTTTTCCAATGTGTAATTTCTTCTATCGAGTTTATTTTATTTGAAAATATTTGTGGTTTGATTGAAGATATTTTTTTAAAACCTGAAAAATTATAATGAGCAGATTAATTTTAAATTCCACTTCAAGAATCCATTTCCTCTAATAATTCTTAAGTCGAATCCATCATCAATTTGAAATAATATGAATAATATGTCTCAATTGGATGACATCTACTATTCATCATTTCTCTAAACTTGCTAATTACTATTAACCTTGTTGTCTAGATAATAGTTCATATCAAGCAAGATTAAATAGATGACATAGCTTTGATCTTATAAATAATAGTAAAGACTTAGATAGAGGGGGTACTATTCTTTTTAGCTAAGTATATACCATCATATAATTCTAAACTAATTATTTTTAAATGAATCATTCAAATGGTGAAGTGATTCATTTTAATAATTTCTGGAATTACCTCATGATGATTTTTACTTAGTATACCAACAAGTGAATTAGTTCGATAGGAGAAATGTACGTAGACCAACAATCTAATTAACTCGCATCACTTACAAACTAGTGATGAAGACCATGAGATTCATTAACAATGAACTCTCTTGCCCACTTTGGTATTTAGTTAGATTGGGGTTAAATAAGAAATTAAAATGATTAATTCCCTCTAAAGAATATATATCTTAAAATGGGAAATAGTTTACTTTATTTTCCATTTTGTGATCTTTTATTTGAACATGTATTCATATGAGCACGATGTAATTTTTTACATACAATCATCACACAAGTTGCTACACATATTCACTATACACATGAATGTCATCACATCCTTTTATGATGCATGCCAATACATTCATTCACTATACATGCCATCACATTCATTCAATAAACATGTCATCATCACATCCATTCACGAAACATGCCATCACATCGATTCATGAAACATGCCATCACATCCATTCATGAAACACGCCATCACATGCATCTACGAAACATGCCATCACATCCATTCATGAAACATATAATCTCATCTATTTGATAAACATACTTTCTCAAATACAGCTAATACCAAAATTTTGTGTTATAGAGAGAGAAGTTAAATTCATGATCTTTTTCCAGTGTCATTATTTCTCACCTGAAAATACACCTAGACACATAAGTATAAAAGTTGGAATTAGTTCTAATACAAAAAAAATGGGTTGTAAAAATTATAAAAAATCGGGAAGATCATCGTGAAATTAAGATAGAGATGTCATGAAGCTGAGAAAAGTAAGAGGGATCCATGAGCAAGGAGAGATACAAGACATAAGTATAAACCATAAAAGAGGTTCATGAATTCGAACCCCCACTAAGGGGCAAATCAAGGTGCATGAAAACTGCGAGTTTATGATTTTGGATCCAAGATTCTCATGAGGGTTATCATTTGGAACCTGAAATTCACTCAAATTATCACATGTGAATTTCTCCGCAATATT
The DNA here is from genome assembly GCA_029783825.1 of Sapria himalayana. NCBI lineage: Eukaryota > Viridiplantae > Streptophyta > Magnoliopsida > Malpighiales > Rafflesiaceae > Sapria > Sapria himalayana. The sequence continues at coordinate 474,117 of JAREIK010016554.1, read as the reverse complement.
AGGCAAAATTGAGATAAAAGTTGGTGTATTTTGTTATGTGTGATGGATATATAATTGATATACTTGATATTTGATTTATGTCGTGGTTTGATTATTGATAGAAATGCTATTTACATAGAGCTGAAATTAATATTTTACTATTGGTATGTTTTTACATGTCATTTTGGTGGACAATGATAGATAAGTCACGAGCAACACTCATGCATAAAAGTAGAAATAAAATTATAGTCATCTTGATCATAATGTGTCAGGTAAACCTAGATGTTAAAACCAAAAAAAATTATGTATGTTTAATAATTATAAGTATGATACTTATGAAGTCTAAAGCATAAATACATATAAAAGTCAATCCATTATGTATATCTTAGATGAACTAACACTCAATGGAAGTGAGGGTTTTAAAGAATACTTTTCTAATGATTTTACCTTTAGTATGAGAGGCACGTGTTTTAGTTGTGGATGGTAATAGGTAAACATGAGACTTGTATGAGTAGATGTGACACATAAGGTGATAAAAGCCTTGTGAGGTACGTTATATCATATGATTGCTATCAGAGAGATTTTGATGGAAGTCATATTTTAATTATCATTAGTATAGTACTTACAAATCTGAAATCACAAATATTTTTAATATCACACATATCCATATCTTTATGATACATGCAGTCAGAGAATAAAAATATACATATAAAGTAATCATTATGGGTTGTTAACAAGTTGCCTAAAAGGGTTGAATTGTGAGTGTCCCACAAAAATGGATGATTTATTATTTTAGTGATAAAGTAGCGAGGGCATAACTATGAGGGGATGATTATTTGGGAGAACACAGTATGTGATAATCACCTTGTATACTAATAGGGAATTCGGGATTTCTGATAATAATCCATTCTTCATTCTATAATGATGGATAATAACAATCAAGCAACCAAGACATGTTATTATGCATAATTAAATGGACCAATCCTATAATCTAAGTGTTATACAAAAAACTCAACTTTATCTTACCGACTAAAGTAACATATTAATAACTATTGGTTGATCGAGCTGCCTATACGATCCAAATGGGATCGTCCTTTAAACAAAAGTCAATTTTACTTCTTATATGACATGATATTTCAGAACTATATTAGATGAGAGATCATCACCCAACAAGTTTTTGGAATATTATTTAATCCTAAAAATTGTGCATCATAATAAATTCACAACAATACTCTTTCATTAATAGTCAAGGTTACACAAAATATCATGAACTTACAACACAAAAAAAGAAAATTTTCGAATATTAATTTGAAATCGGGTTTCAAAATGTTCTTGCCTCTTTTTAATATTAATGGACATTCCAAAATCTTCTAGGATCTCAATAAAAATATGGCTCGGTTAGCTTTTATTCGAGTTATGGTTTACCAAATTGGTGGGACCATGACACGTTCACATGGTTTCCATTCCATATACTAATTTTTTCATCTATTATACCCCCTCCCACTCTTACATTAGTAATTTTGTGTACTGTAGCTTCATGTAATACTCCTTTTCATTGTCATAGAACCACAACCCTCCCCATAGATTCCATTCCTTTGCAATTTTTCCTCATTACCACAAATATAAATTAAAATTTAGCGAGATAAGGAAACACAAAAAATATAACATTCATATGAAATCTACCTAGGAAAAAATATTTATCCTCCACTTAGTAATCATCAAGCTAATAGCTCTCATGTGTATAAACTAACAAAGATATACCGAATGTAATTATAACACATTAGTTTAATGGATGAGAAAATCACATGAAATGATAATGATGTCTAAAATTCATGGATCCAACAAAAATTTTGTCTAGTTTCTCATTAATGGTAATTGAGAAAAAAAATCCATAGTTATATTCTTCATTTGCGAGAAATTATTTAGATTAGCAGTTCAAAACTAATGAAAAAGTTGCAAGTAAAAAAATGTGAAGTACAAATATTATTTTAAATGATTTAGTGTCATTACTACTAATGCCATTATTAAGGAATACATATATTATACATTATAAAAAATATGCAAAGAAATATATTATTGATGATTTAAAACAAAAATAATAAATATGGTTCAATAACTAATATGTGATATAAGTATTTATATTTTTGCTACTTAAGTATCATACTCGAATAATTAATATAAGCTTCCCTCAAATCTCAATAATGGGAATATATGAGTGAAAGTAATTCAAATGGCTATCAATAGTTTGTGAGTAAGTCTATAGATTACTTATCAGCCTCCTGCACAAAATGATGCGACTCTCATACTAAATGTAAAATTTTAGGATAATAATCTATAAAACATCCATATCAATCAAGGACTAGTTCTATTAAGATAAACATATAAGTTTGTTTGTAGCATTATAATCAAAAGGGGTGTTATGTACTTCGTACCATATATTTGAGTATTTATTATGGCTTACTTATCACCATCCACCACAATAACATAAAAAAATCCAATAATAGTCTAATTCTCAATTCAAGTTCTATTTAATCAAAATTTATATTAATTTCCATTCTACAATATAAATTAAATACATCAATTATTTATAAAATAATTTATACTTCACATAATCATAATTTCATAAATCCTAGATTTCAATTTAACCTGATATTGAGAAGAGATTCAAACTAGCCATAAAAGAAGTCTCATGAATCTTAGATTTCTAAAGGCAGCCCTCATGAGAATCTTGGATACAAACCCGAATCACATACTATTTTATTTAATTTTTAAAATCCATCCTAGAGAGAGGGCATTTGAAAGTCCTGCTCTTCAACTCTATAATTTACTTTTTTTTTGTGTCTCTTGCTTGCTAGTAAATCTCCTAGGGAGTGCAAAAATTATTCGTAGAGTTATAGTTGTGCTTAACTTTTGTTGTTGTAGAGTGAAGAAGATTTAATTTTTAAAAGATTTCTAACTATTCGTGATTTTTTTTTGTTTTAAACTCCATAAATTTGGTATTTGTTTGAGTTTAAAGTTATAACTTTGAGAAGATGTTGCGACTTTGGTCTTGGTCTATTGAGCTTGAGTTTTGGACTCTATGAAGTGGCTATGACTTGGGAATGTCTCTTAATCTTTTTGTAGTTCAAATTCACCTTGTTGGAAAGTAGCTATGACATGTGCATTTTGTCTCTGTAAGACAAAGTTATAGTGCTAGGAATGATGGTGACTTTTAATTTTGTTTTTCTTTTGTATCAAATGGTCGTGGCTCTGGAAATGGTCATGGCTCTAGATATAGTCATGGTTTTGACTTTGAGTATTAAATGCTAATGATCCTGGCAATGTTCATGACTATGAAAATTAGTCCATACATCCAAGTTACAACTTTGTCTTTTCTTGAGAGTAAAATTCAAGGCCTTGGGAAGTCGTGCTCAAGTAATATCCTCTATAAAATTACCTGTCAAAATTTCATGGCATTGAATAATTATTATAGGGCTTCAGTAATTTTGACTCTATAATTTTTTGCAGCTCTAAGTCTAAAGTCATAGTTTTAGAAAAAAGACGACAACTATAACTTGAGAATGCAAAGCCTTGGTAAAGATAACTCTATAGTGCTAGGAAATGGCTGTGATTTTTAATACTAGTGGAGTACTTGATTAGCATGACAAGAAATTAATATTGTCATTTAATTGTTATAAGATAAATGTGGTTGCGACACCGAGATAATATCACAGCCAAAAATAATGTGTTGCATAGTTGAAGAATTATGGTAATGAGATACTAAAGTCAAAGAATACAAAGATTACTATGAGTAAATAAGTCAAATTTTAGCTAAGAATTGATACAGTAACTTCTCGATGATCCATACATGACCAAGTTGTCAATTATCTTTAAAAACATACTGATTTTACAAATATTTATCAAACTCTAAAGTCATGAATTCTGTCTACTTATGGCTCATTCCATATTTATACATCATCTAATATAATCACAAATACACAAAAATATTCACTATTTTACATATTGAATAAACTCTCATATTAAAACTATTGCTCATCTCTGAGTAATAACTTTCCCCTCAACAAAATATATCCTACATCATCTCAAAAAAAATATTTTTATTTAAGACTAAATCTGAGTGTCAGTGTCTCAAGATAAAACAGTAACTTCTCGTAAACATATTGATAGTCATGATAGGTTTTGAATTCCATGATTATATACCTATGAATAAGTTAGGTGTCTACAATAATTCATGTGATAGGTATACAATATATACTACATCACCTATGCTATAATTCTCAAGTTGTTTTCCTAGCAGTGATATATTTAACGTGCATAACTAGATCATGAATAATTTATGAGCTCCATCGGTGATCTTTACCATCTATGATTGGTTTTCAATGTATGTTTTTACTTTCTTCATTCTTGCAACTCCATTTCTTTATACATCAGTGACACTTTCTTCTTTGGATCTTCTCTTTTTGGATGCCATGGCTTGAGAAATACTCTGGCTTCTTCTTTAGTTCTATCCTGGCCCTCCTCTTCATGTATTCTCAAAGCCACCGCACTGAGCTTGGTCATGACTTTGTCTTTGAGCTTTTTCTTAAAACTTTTTTATACTACCTAATTTGTTGGTAAGGTGATTTTCCAAAACTTTGTTAAAGAGAATATCTCATCAATAAAGATCCAAAATTACATGGGTCGTATAAGTAGTAAAGAAGACTTTCTTATAGATATCGATCCCATAAAAATTATATCAGTAGTTTAGTTATTCAACATTGTGACAAATCATTTCTAGTAAAAAAGATATTTGGATTGTGAGATCAATCTTAATTTTATGAGCATATTCATTTAATTTAGGTGATATTTGTTCAAATTAGCTTGAATTATATTATGTTTGGACATTGAATGAATATTAAGGTATTGTGCGATGACTCCTTACTCATAGTTGTTCTACTCATGCCTTTTATAAAATTTATCAACTGCCATTGATAATTTATTTGCATGTACAGTCTTATTTTTTGGCCTTATGTGTCATAAAGGCCAAGAATTAACTTGGTATATAAGCTTTTATACATTCAACTTTATAAGCATTATAGTCACATAATTAACATATGCATTCTTTAAGTTTCACTAATTAGAACCATACGAGTTAAAGTAACTCATAAAGACTATCACCACCTTGTGAGTCATAGTAAAATTATGAATATCTCGAGGATTGCATGTCACCATCATTCTTGGTGATCATATGACTCTTATACTAATGGTGGAACCCTTAGGAGAATATTCTATATACCATTCATCTCAATCTAGAATTAATTTTTCTAGCATGTGTATAATGGATTGATATGTAAAATTATTCAATATTTGGCTTCATAAATACCATACTCACAATAATTAACATACTCAATTTTTAGGTTTTAATATTTAAGTTTATCTTGTGCATCATAGTTGAAAGGACTATCACTTTTTTACTATTGTATTTAAGAGTAAGCCTCAAAGTATACCTATCAACATTTAGCATGATAATCTCACACAAAATTACTAATAGTAAAAACTCTAGTTCAAGTTCTTATCGATCACTCATCTATCAATATCCAAAGCATAATATAAATCAAACATATTCATTAATATAAAATCCAATGTCACATCACATAAAACAAATTACATAAATACCAGATTATACTCTATTTTGATAAAAATTTTTGAATCTAATATGGGGGGGGGGGGGGTTTCAGAGTCATGCCCCCCAACTCTAGATATTAGTATTAATTCTTATATTCCTTGCTCTCTTGAGAGCCTCCTAGGAGTATGAAAAATTTTCCCTATCATTTGGTAATTGCACAATATCTTTTCTTGTTGCATGGAAGGAGAAGAATAAAAATGAGAGCTATCTGAAATTTTTCTTCTACCACTTTTATATTCGGGTGATTATGCATTACTTTAAGTAAGATATCATATCTTTGGTTTTTATCTCTTAAACTTGAATTTTCGACTTTAGAAAATGTCTACAACTCTAGAATGCATACTAATTTTTTTGTAACACAAAGTTGTGGTACAGGGCAGTGACTACAACTTGGGCCTTGTTTCTTCGTAACAAAAATTCATAGTGTTGTGAATTAACAATGACTTTATGCACCTATTTTCTTGTTCTTCATAAAGGGCCATGGTACTAGAAACTCTCTCAACCTTATGAATAACCTATGATATTGTTATATGGATGCGGTGATATAAAATGACCATGACATTGGTATTGGTCTTTCTTAATCATTATATGGCTGCAATATTATAGAATAGTCAAGACACTAAGAAAGTTTCTCATATATATTTTATAGCCATGATATTTGAAAATAACCACAACATAGAGAAATGGTGGTGGCACAAAAATTGCTTTTCATATATCTAAGTGTCCATGGCATTGTGATTGATAATGATACTTTCATCCACTTCTCTCATATATTATGTCATCGTGGTGCTATAAAGATGTCATAACATTGAAAATTAGCTCATACATAAATTCATGGTTTTGCCTTATTTTAAGGATGAGAGTCACACCCCCTGAAAAAAAGTAATTCATGAATAATATATTCCGTAATTTTTTGTGTTCCAAAAATTATGATACTGATTAATTACTATGACTTTGGCTTAAGTAGTTTAGACTCTATAATTTTTTGTAACTAGAAAGTCATTGATATATAAAAAGGTCAGGACTCTGACTTGAAACTACTAAGCCATATTAAATATAAATTTATAGTGCAAAGACAAAGCCATGACTTTTAGTACTTTTATGGTACTTGGTTGCTGCAATATAAAATTAATGTGATAGTTATTTATATTTTATGAGATAAGTATAGTTATGACTCCATTATAATATTACATCCACAAAAAATGTGTCATATAGTGGAATAGGGATCATAGCATACAAAGATTGACATAACTAATTAGGTATAGTTTTTACTAAGAATATAAATTGAAACTATATAGGACTCCATACTTTACATCTATGTCAAACACATCCAAAAACCTATTAATTTCATGATTATTCATCAAAACCCACAAAACTTTAATATCATGAAATCAATCCATAATTATTTCTATTTCATGCCCATACATAATCTCACATCAAAAAAAACATAAAAATATTTGGTAGTTTAAATATCAAATATTCTCTCACACTAAAATAATTATTCATCCCCGAACAATAACTTTCCTCTCCATAATAACAAAAATTCAATATCTCTAAGAAACTTGATGAATATGTTTGAGTGTTGTTGCAGAGTTTAAGTTATTCGATTATACTCATGGGTCATTAAACATGTATATTCAATATTGCGATAAATATAGGTATTTATTACATTACACATGAAAAAAAAATCTTCAGTTTGCCTCTCAAGCAGTGCTATGTTTAACGTCTATAGCTATACTTCAAATTTTCTTTTTCTTCATCAAAGATCATTGATGTTCATGCTATCTTCTCATTATACAATTTTACCTCCTTATTTATTTCTTCCTTTAGTCTTACTTTAGTTATAGTTATTTCTTGGACCTTTTATATGTTGGTTGTTGTAACTTTGGTGAATGTCACAACTTCTTCTTCTTTGTTAGCTTGTCCATTTTCTTCTTGGATCCCCAAAATCACGATGCTGAGTATAGTCACGGCTTTTTCCTTTAACCTTTCTATTCTTTTTACTTCTTAGATCCCCAAAGTCAAATCTTTGAGTAAAGCCATGGTTTTATTTTCCTAAAGCTTTTCCATGCCATTTCCATTCTCTAACTCCAACGTCACGGACCTATACAGAATTACAACTTTATCCCCAAACTTTTGATGGATTAATTCATTTTATATCTCCAAATTCATGATACTATGTATAGTTATGGTTTTGTCTTCAAGTTTTTTTTTTGTTATTTTTTATATGTATTACCAAAGTAGTGGTATTGTGCACAATCATGATTTTTTCTATAATCTTTCTCCTATCGCCCCCATTTAATAACATCAAAGACATAGCATTGGGCACAGTCTCGGCTTTGTATTTGATTTGTTACTCTATGGTTTATGTCTCATCCATGTAATATTTTACCCTTTGTCAATTTATCTTAAATTTTCTTCTATTTTTTGACTTTATCGAGATTTCAACTTTCAAGAGAATAATTTCAACTAAGAATTACTAACTATCCCAAAAGGTGTCATGAATATTATTTCAAATAGATCATTCCATCGAGATTTCAACTTTCAAAAGAATAATTTCAACTGAGAATTAACAACTAAGATTTTTTTTTTCTGATTTTGAACTCTCTCCTTTATAAATTCTTGTCATGCTACCTTCTTAGTTTCTCTTTATAAATGTGAGTTGTTGTATATTTCATTTTTCAAAATCTTCTAATTTGTTCATTTGTAGAATCATTATTTTCCTTTTCATCATTCTAATCATAATTTAACCTTTTGATATCCCACTATGTTTTTTGTTCAAGTTCAATAAGCAGATGACAAATATTTCTAAAGATCAGTTGAAAGGGAGACATTCCCAACAATATCTTGAAAGTAGTTTTATATATCTATAGTATCTCCTCCAAACATAGAGGTCAATCTTTCCTAGAAGAATTTACTATCTTCTCCAAAATTTTATTTATCTCCCTATTTTAGATATATGATTGCTCATTTGTTTGTGGATGATATCTGAGCCCTTTTTTATATTTCATTCAATGTTTTTCCAAATATGCTTTAAACATTCTATTATAGAAATGGATTTCATTATAACTTATGTTACATCACAGTGCTTTGAATTGGGTGAAAATATTATTGCATAAGAACTCCAAAATCATCTTGGCTTCATTTTTTTTGTATTGTTTCCACTTTCACCCATTTTGATATATAATTATTTTCCAATATAATAATCTTTTTCTTACAATATACTAGAAAAGGACTCCTAAAGTCTATTCATCATATATCAATGATTTCCATTTCTAAAATATATTTTAATGATATTTCATGTTTTCAAGACATATTCCCTCACCATTAGTATTTATCACATCGCCATTCCATACTTCGATAATCATCAAATAATGTTGGCTAATAAAACTAGGTTTTAATACTTTCTGAGCAGTTTTATTCCCTCTAAAATACTCCTTGATGTCATGAATGGTAAAAGAGGATAATTGCTTGTTGCTCATTTTTAGGGACACATCCTCTTATAATCTAATCAATGCATCTTTTATATAATAATAAATTATTCCAAGGATAATGAAAAATGGGGGCAAGACACCACATACTAAATAAATAGTGAAATTGGCATTCCATGGAAGTCAAGTCTACCTATTCATGATAAAAAATTGGCTATTACATTGTCGCTCCCGTTCTTATCTCTAAATTCAAGATCAAATTCTTGAAGAAATAGTATCCACCTTATGAGTCTAGGTTTATCCTCTCTTTTTTTATCAAGCATCATACTATTACATGATCCATATAGATAATCACCTTTACTCCAAAGATATATTATCAGAATTTTTTGCATGAGAAGACTACGACTAACATTTTCTTCTTTGTCATTGTATAATTTATCTGGTATTCATTTAATGCATGACGGTAATAAAAGATATTTTATCTCACTTCTCTCCCAATACTTCTAAGGCATGTGCATTTGGCATGATCATATATCCTATTGTGGCATGATCAACTCCAAATAAAACTCCCAATACTTGCTCTAAAAATTATGACTAGCATGATCATATAAAAAATAGTTTTTCATATTATCGCATGACCATGATTGGACTTTTAACTAATTTCCTTTTCAACTTTCCAAAGACATTTATGCATTTTTGATCATAATTAAGCATTGTATCTTTCTCAAATTATTTACAAAATGGTTTTGCTAATTTCAAAATGTTATGGTTGAATCACCTGTAAACCCCCATGTGTCTAAGAAAACTCTACGCCCCTTTTATGTTAGTAGGGTGGGGTAAGTTTTTCATAATGAATAGCTTTGTGTCATTGGTTTCCAATGCTCTAGTTGACACTAAATGTCCAAATATTATTTTCTTTTTTAATTTTGAGTAATATTTTTCCTAGTTAAAGACAAAATTTATCTCTTTACATATGTTCAACGCAACTTCTAAATTATACAAATATTCTTCGAATAAATCTTTATAAATTGAGAAATTATACATGAATATTTCCATCATCTAGTTGTTAAGATCTATTAAATATTATACCCATGCATCCCAAAAATATAGCAACGCATTATAAAGTCCAAATGACATTCTTCAAAAGGAAAATATCCCATATGTGCAAATGAATATTTTTTTGTATATGTAGGATTAATCAAAATTTGATTATTACCTAAATATCTATCTAAAAATAGTAAAAATTGAAGATGATCTTATCTATTTTTTTTTGATAAGTAATAACATTAATAATCAAAATTCTATACAATCTAAAGATCTAAACTATTACATTCAGCTTTGTATACAATAAAAATTCTATTTTGATCTTTCTTAAGTATAATGTTTGGATCTTGCGACTTCCCTTCATGTCATCTTCTATTTCTTTCACTCCATATGTAGTATATGGTTGTAGTGAATATGCCTTTCTGTATTCTATTTAGTGGCGTAATTGCAGCATAATGAGACTATCATTTTGAATTTTGCAGTAATAGACTTTATCTCTTTCAATATTATAGTTTAGCTTTTTAGGCAACCCAAATTTCAATGGAGAACTTGCACTTGAAAAAATGTGCTTGAAAGATTATGTGCTTGAGCATAATTCACAATTCAGATTCTTGAAAGTTACAAATAATATATCTTTGGTTCTAAACTTTCTCCGCTTGGCTATGCATAAGAATAAAGCATGCTTGGGGATGTGGTTTGGAATCCAAATGTTTGAGATCCATTTCTTCTTTTTAGTTGCATTATTTCCAGCAAAGAAGTTTTACGCATTCGACACTATTCTCACATTCTCGGCCCAGTTGATGATTGGTTCTTTGGATTTATATATATTTCCAGCTTTTTTCACATAAAAGTTTTTGATATTTAGTATGGATTTCTAAATAGGAGGATCCTCATCGGTTATTTGAACTTCACAAATATTTTGGGAGTTAAAATAATTAAGAATGGTGAACCCATTTGATCTAGAGAGAGTCATCTTTATTATTAATTTTCCACAAGCTTTTTACAAAAAAAAAAGGCTTTATTCTAGAAATTTATGTTTAGGATACTCAGCCCACCATGAGAGGTGGGCTTGCATACATCACACTCCATGAAGCTTTTGGCCTAAACCTTCCGGTTTGGCGAGCTCCCCATAGAAATCTTCTGCAATCACTTTCAATAGAATTTTAATGTAAGGCAAAAATAGGAAATTTGAGAACCAGTAGCCTTCGGTGCCTTAAATTACCATGCACAAAAGTTCCAATCTCTCCACTATTAATATAATTTTGCTTGCCGATTGGTGAATGGCCAAATTTATTTTCCTCAACAAGTTAGATAATTGTGAGGTGAGTAGCTAGGAATTTGCTAATGGAACTCCTAAAAACAAAAAGGGGAGAGAACCCTCTGCAAATCTTGTGCGTTTTAGTAGTTCTTTGTGTTTAAGAGCAACTCCTCCATAGAAGATGCTTGATTTGGATGATTTGATATTTAAGACTGATGTTGTCGTAAATTCTTTAAGCACATTCATAATAATCTCAACCGAAGAAAACTTCCCTTTTGAAAATATGATAAGATCATAAGCGTTCATAAGATGCAAGATTTTTAGCATCACATATCCGAGATGGAATGAGAAATATTCCAATTCTTTTGCACTAGATAGCTGCTTAGATAGATATTCAATGCACAATAAAAATATATAAGGCGATAAGGGGTCTCCTAGTCTCAACCCTCTTTTACCCTTGAAATAGCCAGGTAATTGGCCATTGATAAAAATTGAGTAGGAAGTTATATACACACATTCATGAATTATTTCGATGAATTTCTGAGGGAAATTTAGGGACTTCATAACTTCATTTAAGAAATCCCAATTTATAGTGTCGAAAGCTTTTTGGAGATCGATTTTGAGAAAACAACTTAAAGATATTCTCTTCCTTGCATATCTCCTTATTAAACTTTGAGCTAGAAGAAAGTTATCTGATATTAAACGCCCTTTTATGTATGCACTTTGAGCAGAATTTACAATGTTTCCAAGAATAGATCTTATCTAATATTTGATCAACATGAGAGTGAATAATGATCTTTTTTTGTTTCTTTGTTCAATTTCCAATAATCAATGCATAATCTCCAACTCGTTATTTTGCACAGAGAAATCTCTTCACCATTTATATTTGTCATTATGATCAACCATCTTTTCTTCAGCACAAGTTGTATGGAAGTCACTCATGGGTTATCAAATGTCACATAGATAAAGCCTATATTCAACCATTTCACAATCTTTTTTTATAATGACTTTCATAATTAGATATAATCATCATAGGGGTTTAATCGTCATCTTCATATTTTCTTCAAAAAGGATCTTATAATGCATGTTGACAGGCTGATCCCTTTGATATTGTCCAATGACCATGTAAGAATAGCTTCATAATATTATTTATGAAATTAAGTACATGAGTCCCAGTATCATCCATTAGTAATATTGAAATGATAACTAGCTTTGTCATGTTCTTCCATAAAAAAACATAACAGAGGTGATTAGGTAATGCCTAAAATAAACTCATCTAGGGTTTTCTATTTTATTAATAGCCGTCCTCCTAAAGTTGTGGCTTTGTCAAAAGTCTTGGTACTATATGTTATTGTCTTTGTATTAAATATCATGACATTTAGGTTTGTAATGGCTTTTATTTCCTCAGCCATTATTTTTTTTTTTGCAATTCATCAAAATCTTCTTTAAATCTTCATGTCTCTACCTTCATTACCAACCAGTTTTCCCCTAGAGATAGATGTGACAAATGGGTCAGGCGGGGCCAGCTCTACTTGGTTTTGGTGGCCCAATCGGGCCACTGTGCCATGCCTTCCATGACCCGACTTGAGAAAGCCTTAGCTTGGCATGGCTCACTGGCATGACTAGTACCAGGTTCACGTAGGGCCGTGCTGGCACATGCTGGGTCGAGCCTAATTCGGGCTTGGTTCGAGCCATTTTGGCCCATTATGAATTGTGGCATAAGAAAATTCAAAAATAAAAAAATTATAAAATTTAATACTAAATTAAATTATTAATTAATTATTTAATTAAATTAATAAAACAAAAAAAACAAAAATTACTATCACAAGTCACAAGTCACAATTAACAATGAACAACTAACAACTAAAAATACATATAAATTAAAAAATAATAAATCAAGATTAAATCTTTAAAAGATAAAAATCAATTCATCGATTCAAACATAAATAGGAACTCATAAATATTAAAGTTAAACAGGATTTCCTTAAGTAACTATCTGAATATACAAAGAACATAATAAAAAAAGCAGGAAGCTTAACCTCAAAGTCAAATCACAAATGACAAAACTAAATTAAACAAAGAAAATCCAAAAATTATAAATCTCATCAATATATAATGGTATTAGTATTACTAGCGATAGGCCATAGTCAGTACAATATGCTCAATCTCTATCATCAATCATAATCAAAATTCCACAAATCATCATTAGGAACTAACTTTTTTACTCTTGTTGTAGTTACAGCACGATCCAAGATGCCCAAGCTAGAATCCTCCTAATCCTTTATGCATGTTAATGCCTCAATAATATCTAACCATAATCTAGATCTCTTATTTGAAATTACATTCACTACAATAGAAAAAGTAGATTTCGATGTTATGCTTGACACCAGAGAGGTCAGTAGATCCCATGCGATCTTAGATAGTACAAGATAGGCATAATCATATTATTTTTATCATTATAAAATATCAAAATTATTATTATCGGTATGTGATAGGATTGAGTAGTAATATTTATCTAAGTACCGAGATAGCTCACTCCTATTTGATAGTCCACCTTAGGGTCCATGCGGGCAGCCATACAATAAAGAGATGGAATGGTGGACAAGTACATTTATGTACTTGGTTTCCATCTCTACAACCATATCACTAAATGTTGGGTCATCTCTAAACTTCCTAAACATGCTACTAATATTGCATATGTTTCTGGGTGCAATACAAGTGTTGAGAGTATAAACTGATGATCATATGTTTGTCATGTCATAAAAAATCTTCAGAATTTTCATAAAGTAAATTCATGTAGTCCAATCAGTATCATCAATAATAAGTATGTCACTCTTACTATTGACATAGTCAAAGTATAATCTGTTCGTATACAACATATGACTCCAACATAAGGTATGTGTAATTCCAATACTATTTCACATCCGATTAGAATTTTTATTTCTTTAGACCTGCAGATGAATAGAGACTACCAAACTCCTATTATTTACGATTTATACAAAAATTTTTACTGAGTTATGTATATTTTCAAAATCATGGGAAACAACCTTCATCCGCATTTCTACCATGAAGTTAATTCCATGACACTTGCATCTAACGTAAAAAATCTCTCCTGATTTTTCATCTCTAATAGTTCTAACAAACATGTTAATTGTTACTCCATTGTTAAAGGTATTATCAAATGTGATACTATTAATTTTATTTTGAATACTATATTCTCTAAAGATTCTCAACATGCACTCATAAATGACCGGACCATCATGAGAATAGAAAACCGCTAAGAATCCTAATATTTTTTTTTATTTAGTGTTCATTTAAAATCTACATAGTCGAAGGTGAGCCATGTTTAAGATGTATTGTCGTGACTAGTCCAGATATTGCACATCATGGATACCACTCAAATACATTCCCTGTATTTATTAATTATTATTTCTTTTTCTAACTTATAGTATTTTAGCATCTCGTTCCTAGATGTGGACCTAGGAATCCTACGATATGCAGGCTGAAAATAAGTCTGCATGATACTAAATAATCTTGGATCATTTGAAAATCTATTCATAATACCCATCATGGTGATCAGTTTGGTCATGTCTTGCATCCCAAACTCATTGTGGTATATGAAGGGAATCAAAATTTAGGCCGAACTGGATCCGTCCTTAAAGAACTAACTGCTGGGTTGGGTTTTTCTAAGATCTAATGCATCATATTTTTTTGGTGCATTGTCCGGCCTCTCAAGATGTCAAGTCTAACATGAACTCTTACATGTTAATAATCTTTTAAAATATTTATATTGTGCTGATTCTTCTTTGGCATGCCTAACATTTTTATGCTCTATTATATTAAATTGAGTATGAACTAATGATATTCTTCTAATTTTTTATTTTTTAGATGTTTAGGTAGAGGTGACGAAAAAAACCAAATTTTTTGCGGCCTCAGGCCTTTATGTAGGATTTTCATTATCTATAATATAATTTTCTATGTTTACCTTTAAATTATTTTCGTTATCAAAATTAAAATTACTATTTGTCATTTATATTTTTTTAGTATATTTATTATATAGTATTTTTTGTTTATAATTATATATTAATTAATATTAATTAAACTAAAAATGTAAACTAAAAGTGAACATTAATAACTAAATAAAACAAAATTCATAAAGTAATACCTATAATGCATAAAATTCCATTTGCTTTATGATATCTGCACAACAATCGACACCTTATAGTACACACTCAACACCCGAGTCCCGAAAGTAAAATTTAAAACCTGAAATGAGAGATCGAGATAGAAAGAGATGAGAGCTGAGAGGTAGACAGAAAGAAAATTTGAGAAAGATAGAGATAAGATAAAAAATATGAAAGAAAGGGGGGATTATATATTTATTTAAAAAATGTAACTTTTATTAAAAAATCAATTTTTTGAATTTTTTTTGTTATTTAAAACGGCAGAATCTGCCACTTTAAATAACAAAAAAAAAATTTTAAATTGCAAAAAAAAATTGATTTTTTACCGATTGGGGTCAAGAATCCAATGGCTAAGATTAAAAATAGCAGTTTTATTTTTTTACCAATGGGTCAATATTAGTTCGACCGTCGAACATACCCAACATTCTTATATTACAGAAGCTTCCGCTTCTGGAATAAGTAGTCCGACCATCAGCGTCGAGTCAGGTCTTTGGGCCTGGCCTCGGGGAGATTATATTAATAATTTAGTTATGCAATAGTAAGATAACTCAATTTTAGTAAACTGAATATAGATTATGAGATCAATCTTATATCTATGAGTTTATTCATTTAATTTAGGTGATATTTATTCAAATTAACTCAGATTATGTTATGTTTGGATACATAATATAAGTTGAGTGTAGTGCATGACTCCTTTTGCTAAAGGCATATAATATTATTATCATCATTGAGCACATCCCAATGGTGGTCTCCTTGTAACTATCCCTTTGGTACGTCATAATCTAGATAATAAATCATCTCAACTTGAGAGCCATTAAGAATCTCATACATTTTAGGGAATTTTTTCAATACTCTTGATTATTGCTTCAAATATATATTTTTATTCTTCAATCTCAAGTAATTTTTTTATAAAAAAAAGCAATTTTTTTTATTTTTTTTTTGTTATTTAAAGGCACAAAATCTGATGGCTGTCATTCTACCACTTTAAATAACAACAAAATTCTAAAAATTGCAAAAAAAAAATTGATTTTTTACCGATTAGGGTCGAGAATTCCATGGCTAAGATTAAAAATAACAATTTTTTTTATCGATGGGTCAGTATCAGTCTGGCCATCTAATCGACCATACAGTCTCATAATTCAAAAACTTCAGCTTCTGGAATAAGTTAGTTGACCAGCAGCATCATGTTGGGTCATCGGGCTCGGCCTCAGGGCATCGAGCTCGGCCTCAAGGAATGAGGCTCGGCCTTAGGGCATCGGGCTCGCAGTCATGTTCTAGGTTTGGTCAGTTGGACTTCGGACTCTGAAGTCCAAAAATCAAGCTGAGATCCATGTCCGGCCATCCTGAATCTGGATCCGGGTCTATGGAGTCGAGCACAATACAATTTTTGTCGAAGAACCATGCATTTGGGTTAGGGTACTAGGCCGTGCCTGGCTCGGCACGTGGCTTTGCTTACCTAAGCACGACACGAAATGAGTCGTGCCTCGAGCTAGCCTGGCACGTGCCTAGGAACCGTGTTGTACCATGCTAGGCTAGCACTGCTGACTCGGGCCATGATTTGGGTTGGGTCAGGGCTTTCTGGTCCATTTGACACCTCTACCTAGAGATTCCCCTCAATCCTTCCCTCATTTTCCTTAGTTGGTCATCATCCATATCATTCTTTTGATTGATTTTAGTTCTAGGTTCCAAATTCAGTCCTACAATTTTGGCTCATAAAAGGGCGCTTAAAAGAAAAAATATAAAAAGAATACAAGCAAAAATAGAAATATAATTATTCACCTTCCAAACAAGTTAACAAGATTTAAGTATTTTGATTTTAAAAAGATGTATCAAACACTACACCATCTAAATTATTAAAAAAGAATTATTCTTTTACAAGGATAAATATGTCAATTTATCATGTTTAATAAAACTAAATAATCTATGGTAATGGTACCAAAAATTTCTTGTACTTTATTATACTACTTAATTTGATGGTTAGACAATGTCCCAAAATCTTGTTAATAAGAGTATCTATCATTAATAGAGATTTGCAATTATATGAGTTGTACAATTAGTAAAAAGTAATTTTATATAGATATCGATCTCAGAGATTGTATTAATAATTTAGTTATTCAATAGTAAGATAACTCAATTTTAGTAAAATGAATATAGATTATGAGATCAAACTTATATCAATAGGTTTATTTATTTTATTTAGGTGATGTTTATTCAAATTAACTCAAATTATATTATGTTTGGATCCATTAATATAAGTTGAGTGTTGTGCATGACTCCTTTTCCTAATGGCATAAAATGTAGTTATCACCATTGAACCCATCCCAATGGTGGTTTCATAATAACTAACCATTTGGTACATCATCATCGAGATAATAAATCATCTCTACTTAAGAGTCATTCATAATCTTATACCTTTTAGGGAACTTTGTCAATTATCCTTAATTGTTGCTTCAAATATATATTTTTATTCTACATTCTCAAGTATTATAAAGACTAAGATTTGACATGGTTTGTAAAATATTTATACTTTTCGGTTCATAAATACAATAATCACATAATTAACATATGTTTCTCTTAAATTTCATCGGTGAGAACCATAGAAGTGAAAAAAAACTCATATGGGTTATCACCATCTTGTGAGTCACAACAAATGCGTGCATGTCTCGAGGATTGCTTATCACCATCCTCTGTGATGATGTGACTCTCACTTTAAAGGTGAAAGCCTTAGAAAAATAAGTAATATAATATCTATCTCAATCAAGATTTAATTCTTATGAGATATGTACAGTGTATTGGCATGTAAATGTATTTTTACTTACAGCTTCATAAGCATCATACTCATAGTGTTTGACCTATCAAAATATCGAGTTTTAACATAAAAGTTTATCTCACCTATCAAATTCGAAAGAGCTTTCACTTCCTTCTTATTTATGCATGAGTAAGCCTTGTACCTTACCTATTACCTTCTATTATGAAAATTTTGTACAAATCTACCAAATAGTCAAAATCCAAATTCAAGTTCTTTTTAATCATTATTTATCAATATTTATAACACAATATAATTAAAACACAATTATTAATGTAAAACTTAGTGTCACATCACATAAAGGAAATTACATAAACCATAGACCACATGCTATTTTGATAAAAATTCTCAAATCTATCATAAAGAGTGTAATTTGAGAGTAATGGTCTTGAAAGATAATCGTAGTCAAGTAATTATCTATGTGATATTTAATCTCCTAAAATTCATGGTGTAGAATAATTTCATTGGCTTTGGCTTGAATTATTATGACTTTATAATTTTTTATAGTTTAAAAGTCATGAATTTATAAAAAAATCTTGGCTTTGACTTGAGAATATTAGGCTATATTAAAGATAAAGTAATAGTTATATGATATGTTCATAACTTTTAGCAACTATGGAATACTTAGTTGTTGTGATATAAAATTAATATCATAGCTATTTATATTTTATGAGATAAGTATGATAATGATTTCATAATAATATTACAGCAACAAAGAATATGTTACATAGTGGAAGGATTATGCTAACTAGTTGGTAGAGTCATGACAAATAAAGATTATCATAATCAATTAGGTAGAGTTTCAACCAAGAATAGATATCAAAAATTTGCAAGACCCCATACAATACCCCTTAGCTAAACACCTCCAGAAAATTATCAATTTCATGACTATTAATCAAAACTCACAAAAACTCCAAAATAATAAAATCAATCTATAATTACTCAATTTTCATGACTACACATTATAACAAATTACCAAAATATATAAGAATATTTGATAGTTTGTATGTTAAATATTACTCTTGGCCCATTTCTTTATGTGACAACAAAGTCATAGTGTTATGCATCACCATGGCTTTGACATTAAGTTTTGATGAGAAATTTTATTCTGTAACACCAAAGTCATAGTGTTGTACATGGTCATAGATTTTTCATTGAGCTTCAAATGGATAATTTTATTCTGTAATACCAAAAGCACTATGTTGTGTATGGCCACAGCTTTGTCATTTTTTGGATCCTTCAAAGATTCTATCTAGGTCATGTCTTCCTCTCTTATTTCTTTAACTTTCTTGAAGTTGTTAGCATTAAATTCCTCCAAATTTGTGGTTTCAAAGAATGTCATGATCTTATAACAATCATCTTTCTCATCCTCATTACTTTCACAACTCCAAAGTAACTCTTCCATGTCATCCTTTTCATTTTTATCACTTTCACAACATAAAGTTAATCTTCTATGTTATCTCTCTCATCTCCACCTTGCTAGAAGTCCTCTACAAAATATTTTCATTAAAAGTCAAATTATTGTTGCATCATCACACGAAAAAGATTACTTGCTCTCTAATACTTCATCTCATCTTTATCTGGACTTCATAAGTATTTATAAAGATTAAATTTACTTACTCCTCACCAATACGTAGATTTGTGCTCATCTCAGAATATATGAAATTTCATGTCAACTTTTACACAATTGATATGGGTATTAAATTGACATTTGATTGCAAGTCACAAAATATCTTTTGAAATATGTCATCTCCTATTATACAAGATATAGTAAAACTTTAAGGATCTTTAAATTTCCTTGTAAGTATTAGTTGAAGAATTATATTAAACTTATCAGTCATCTTCATAGTCTTATACATCTTCAATTTCATTTTACTACTAATGCTATCATTCATTAATTTCACATAATTTGGTATTTGAACTAGAGTTTTGGAAAATAGTATATTTACTTCAATTTCTGAAAGAAGTAATGAGAAATTTCTTAAACTATTCATTCAATTTTATCTTCCTAAAATATTGTGAAAATAAAAAATTAATCGAAAACTAACCTTTAGTTTCAACTAAATTTACTTTTTTCTTTCCATAGTCTTGGGTAATCTCCATTCGCTTATTTATTTCTTTACTTTCTTCATTCACAACTAGAAGTATCAAATGGGTCGTGCTGGGTCGGGCTAGCCCTGTTTTAGGTGGCCCTATCGGGCCACCATGCCATGCCTGGCACAACCCGACTTGAGAAAGTCTCAGCCCGGCATGGCCTACCGGCAAGACTGGTACCAGGTTCGGGTAGGGTCGTGCCTTCACATGTTGGGTCGGGTTGGGTCGGACCATTCCGGGCTTGATTTGGGTCATTTTGGCCCATTATGAATCATGTCATCGCAAAATTCAAAAATAAGAAAAATTATAAATTTAATACTAAATTAAATTATTAATTATTTATTTATTTTAATTAATAAAAGAAAAAAACAAAAATTACTATCTCATGTCACAACTAACAACTAAAAATACGTACAAATTAAAAAATAACAAAGTAAGATTATATCATAAAAAGATAAAAATTAATACATCAAAAAAAAGAAAAATAGAAACTCAAAGATATTAAAGTTAAACATGATTCCCATAACTAACTATCTATATAAATAAAGAACATAATATCAAAAAAAACACGAAGATTAACCTCAAAGTCAAATCACAAATGATAAAAATAAATTAAACAAAGAAAATCCAAAAATAATAAATCTCATCAACATATGATGGTATCAGTATTACTAGCGGTAGGCCATAGACAGTACAATAGTCTTAATCTTAGTCATCAATCATAATCAAAATTCCAAAAATCATCATTAGGAACTAACTTCTCCGCTCTTGCTGCAATTACAAGACGATCCTAGATGCACAACCTTGAATCCTTCTAATATTTTATACATGTTAATGCCTCAAAAATATCTAACCATAAACTAGATCTCATATCTGCAATCGCATTCACTATAAAAGATAAAGTAGGTTCCTATGCTATACTCTACATCGGATGAGTTAGTAGATCCCATGTCATCTTAGACAGCACAGGATAGGTGCACACAAATAATTTCTACCATTATAAAATATCAAAATTCTTATTAGCGGTATCTAACAGGATTGAATAGAAATTGGTATCTAAGTACTGAGATAGCTCACTCCTATTCAACAATCCAACTCATCGTTTCCCCCTTTCTAACTAAATGGAAAAGTTATCTTCTCCGAATATGGTATTCATGTCTATACACCGAGTATCACTAATACTATCACCATACCTAGTATTGTAGTATGTAAATAACTCAATGAACTTCTCATGGTTGTATCCTTTAGGTTGGTCTTACTAGTTTATTCACAATAATATGTATGTCAAAACATTCTCCATCCCTTCCACCTTGACCATAGTGTCCATGTAGGCAGCCTGATAATAAAGAGATGGAATGGTAGACTAGTACTTTAAGTACTTGGTTTCCATCTTTCTAACCATGTCATTAAATGTCAGGTAATCTCTAAACTTTCTAAACATGCTACTAATGTTACATATATAATTGAGTGCAATGCAAGTGGTGGGAGTATAAACTGATGAACACATGTTTGTCATATCATAAAAAATCTTCAAGAATTATATAAATCAAATTCATATAGTCCAATTAGTATCATCGATAATAAGTTCGTCACTCTTACTATTGACCTAGTTAGATATCATGTGTTTGTATCCAACATATGACTCCAACATAAGGTATGTGTAATTTCGAATGGTGTTTCACATCTGATTGAAATTTCTTTTTCTTTAAACCCATAGATGAACAAAGATTACCAAACTCCTATTTTCTATGAGGCATATAAAGAAATTTTAGTGAGTTATGTATGTTTTCTAAAGCAGGGGAAATAACCTTCATCCCCATTTGTAATATGAGATTAATATCGTGATACATGCATCTAACATAAAAAATCTTTTCTAATGTATTGTATCTAATAGTCTTAACAACCATGTTAATTGTTATTCCATTGTTAGAGGCATTATTGAATGTGATACTATATTATTTTGAATATTTTATTCTCTAAAGATTCTCATAATGCACTCATAAATGGCCAGACCATCATTAGGTTGAAGAATCTCAGAGAATCCTAATATTTGTTTATTTAGTATCCATTCTACATAGTTGGCGGTGAGGTATGCATAAGATGCATCATCGTGACTAGTCCAAATATTGGATGTCATGGACACCACTCCACTATATTCTCTGAATTCATTAATTATTATTTCTTTTTCTAACTTATAGTATTTTAGTATCTCGTTCCTAGATGTGGACCTAGGAATCCTATTATATGCCTACTAAATATAAGTCTGCATGATACTGACTACACTTGAATCCTCCAAAAAATTAATTGGAAGACCCATTGTAGTGATTTGTTTTACCATACTCCCTAATTTGTTGCGGCATATGAAGATGGTTAGCATTGAGGTTGAACTAGATCCAGCTTCAAAAAAATTACCGCTCAGTTGGGTTTGCATATAATATAATACATAATATTTTTTGGTGTATTATTTGGCATTCCTTTTAAGGTGCCCAGTCTAATATGAACTTTTACAAGTTAATATTTTCTTTTAATATTTGTATTGTGCCGATTCTTCTTCAGTATCCCTAATATTTATATGTTGTATTATATTAAAGTGAGTCCAAACTATTGATGTTCTTCTAGCTTTTTGTTTTTCAAATGTATGAGTTGAGGCGACTAGGTGAATTATTATTGGTGTAGTGAAAAAAAAATACCTTTAGTTTAGAAAAACATTAATTGACTATGATTGGTGTAGTGAAACAAATATCGCGACTAGGTGGATTATTTTCTTTGTGCAAAATTGTTTTTGGTAGAAGGTTTTTTTTATTGTGTGGAGTCTCACCCCTATTCTCTCTTTTCTCCTCATTGTTTTAAAGTGTTTTTATCCTCTTCTTAGTGCAAGGATTACTATGAAGCTGTGTAGATGAATAGGATTTGTCCTCTCCTTGTCTCCTCTTTCTCATACTCATTTGATCTTTGAAATTTATTTACATAGATATATTTTCAGTTGCAATCTATTGTCTATAGTATGTGTATTATTGTGTGATTTATTTTTGTACACTATGTGCATATTATATACAATCTATGTTATTTATAATTTTGAGTATTTTGTTTGTGTTTATTGTTTGTTTCTCTATGTGAGTGCAGATTATATATTATGTGGATTACAACTAGGAAGTAACTGAAAAATTAAATGGTATCTAAAAGGAATCACCTCTTTGGTCCATCAATCAAAATATAACCATTTTACTAATTCTAAGCCAAGAAGTAGATGAATCAATTCTATCATCTATAGAATAACATGGAAAAAGATTTGGAGTTTTCCCCCTAGAATCTTAAATTTATATGATTTTACTGAATTTGAGTTTTCTATGATTTTATATCTTTAAAAATATATATTTTAGTCTAAAGCATAATTTTAAGCTTTGTATACTTTACGAACTTTCTGTAAATATGAAGAAAATTTTAGCACACATTATTTTTGTTTATAGTATTGTAATTTTGACTTTGATTTTTATTATATTGGATTTTTAGAGTTTTACATTCTGATTTTTTGAATTTTTGAGTCTTTTAATTTATTATTTCCATTGCTTGAATAACAAAATATCATTCTTAAAATTTTATGATTTTGAATAAATAATCGTTTGACTGGCTTATCCCAAGTCCCAACAATTGTTATAATTGGAAGGCTCTCAATATCACCCAAAAAGAAATATCTAAAATTCTATCAAGGAGGTTATTTTTTATGATATCTAGTTTATTCATTGTTATTATATTGATATTTGATTATTCCAATATTAAGATAGTGTTTTTAGATATATTTTGAGATATTTTTGTTTGTGTTGATTATTTATGATCAACATTATTTTGTGTTATTATGGAATGCCACTCTATGATAATAAAGTTAACTTGGATTAATTATTCTTTTTAGAAAAATAAAATAAGTGACTATTGTGTGGTCAAATAATGGTAGAACATTGTGGGAGAAACTCTAGTTTATGTTCCAAAAAATTATTTAGAAATGTAAAAGTACTCATTAGATGCCTAGTTGACCTAAAGTTCAAGGATGATAGTTTATAGTCAATGCTCATCAACATCTTTCAATGACCAGAGAAAAGTAATAATACTTAGATTACTTCTGAACAAGGATAATTTATCGTTTCATATAGTATATCACCACCTATAGGTGTTGTGTCAATGCATATTGACTCAGAAAATTTATTTTTCGAAAAAGTAATAATAAATGAGAAGTGGGGATCTTCTCATGGTATTATTTTTTTTTAGAAATATGATACAAGGACCACAAGGCACGCATAGATTGATGGAAAAATTCATCCTTCCAAAAGCAAGTTGCAAGGTAGAAAAATAGTTAAGTGTTAGTTCTATAATAACATAAAACATATGAAAAATGAATGATATCCTTTTAAAAGACCACTAATATTGCACGAAATCAAATAGAACAGAGAGAAAGGCAAACATCACAGATGGTGAGTTGATACTAGTTAGCACTAAGAATTCTATTAATAAGTATCTAATAAGAATGAATGACTTATTAACAAAGAAGTATCATTTCATATCACTCCACATTGATTTCTTTAATTCTTATACATATGATAATTATGGTATAATAAAGATGGCTAATAATGGAATATTGTAGATTTGAGCTTTTGTTTTGCTGTGCTTTCATTTTTCTTAATAAGATTTGGGGGGATTAAATATAACCAATGAAAATTTGAAATTATTTTATTTGAGTATATCAAATTTTAATTTATTAAGAGTTTGATATAATTTATTCAAATATAAAAAGTTTAGGTTATGTTTTTCAAAATATTTTGTATGAAGTGCACCAAAACACAATTACCCCAATTTTATTCCTATAGAATTGTGTTTTTGGTAGAATATTTTTTTAATGTTTTTATTGTGTGGGTTTCTCTTATCTTCTTCTTGGCTTATCATCGTTTGATAGTATTTTTCCTTTCCCAGAGCTAGGATTACTGTGTACTTGTGCTGAATAATACGAATTGTCGTCTCCTCCGTACTTGTTTGATCTTTGTAATTTATTTATTTAGATATAATTCCAAATGCAATCTATCATGTGCACAACACATGCTTTACTGTGATTTATTTTTTAAGATAGTCACAATCTGACATTTTTAAACGAATATATACAAATAAAATGAGAAATAAACAATACTTTTTTTTTTAATTCACAAACCAAAAAATTCAGACCATTCATATTGCACGAAGAATTGAGGGACAAATGATAACAAATCAACGTTAAGCGAAGAAACACCATTTTTTATTTATCTGTTACAGCAAAAAGACAATCATGACAAACGACATCGACAAACCGAAGCATCTCATGCATGACCAAGCACCGAATCAGCTTCACTGTGTTACGAAACTAGTAGTGATGTGGAGGCGGTGGGGACCTGAGCAGGCGTGTCAGAGTTGGTGACCAATGCGGTGTTGTAAGTTGGAGGAGGCGGTGGTGACTTTGTTAGGTTAATTTAGTTTTGTGGAGCAAAATCAATAAGAAGAAAATCTATTTTTTAGAAGGAGGAAGAGTAGAGGATATACTTCAGCGCCTTTCGTTTCTCATACGATGCGCCGATTACAACACACACAACCCTTAAAACACTTAACCCTATAAAATTACATTTTTACCCCTTAATTTAAAACATTAATTTTAACACTCCCCCTTAATGTTTTTGTTGGTCATTCCCAACAAGTCTCGCAAATAGACAAACTTGTCACAAGGAAGTGTTTTCGTGAAGATGTTCGCTAGTTGATCATCAGTCTTCACGTGTTTGATCATCACTTCTTCATCATCTACTACTTCTCGAATGTAGTGATGCTTGAGGTTGATATGTTTTGTTCGGCAATGAAATACCGAATTCTTTGACATAGCAATTGATGATTTTTTGTCGCAAAAGAGAACTGTTGTCATGTCTTGTTTCTCTCCCATATCTTCTAAAATCTTCCGTAACCAAACCACTTGTTTGGTTGCTTCGCTTGCCGATACATATTCGGCTTCGGTGGAGGAATGTGCAACTCTCTCTTGCTTCTTCGACGCCCATGAGAAAATACCCGTACCGAGTGAAAAACAATATCCGGACGTACTTTTCATGTCGTCCATACTTCCAACCCAATCGCTATCACAAAAACCAAACAACTCGATATCTTCTCTTCCATTTCTTTCAAACATGAGACCATACTCCATGGTCCCTCTTATATATCGCAACAATCTTTTTCCAACCCCAAGATGAATCTTGCTCGGTCGGTGCATAAATCGAGATAATAGACCCGTAGCATACATGATATCGGGTCTTGTATTGGTAAGGTACAGTAACATCCCAACCAAACTTCTATATTGTACCGCATTAGCATCACCACTACCATCGTCTTTCACCAACTTCTCATTCACCACCAACGGAGTCATCACGGGATTACTATTCTCCATTTTGAATTTTGAGAGAATATTTTCGGCATACTTCTTTTGACAAATAAAAACACCTTCTTCACATTGATCAATTTCAATGCCCAAGAAGTAATGCAACAATCCCAAATCATTCATCTCATATTTCTTCATCATATCAGTTTTGAATTCATGCATCATTTTTTCATCACTCCCGGTAAAAATCAAGTCATCAACATACTGAGAGACAATGAGCATACCGGATTCTCCATGTTTGATGTAGAGTGTCGGCTCGCTAGGGCTCCTGATAAAGCCTCGTTCGGTGAAGTACCCATTGATATTTCCATTCCAAGCACGAGGTGCTTGTTTCAACCCATACAATGCTTTCTTCAGCTTGTACACTTTTTCTTCTTCACCTTCAACTTTGAACCCTTGTTGTTGTACCACATACACCTCTTCTTTCAGAACACCATTCAAGAAAGCCGATTTCACATCAAGTTGGTGGAGCATCCACCCTTTGTGTGCGGCTAATGCAATCAACATTCTTATTGTCTCATGCCTAGCAACGGGTGCAAATGTCTCATTATAATCAACTCCTGGTTGTTGAGAATACCCTTTTGCAACCAATCTTGCTTTGCATTTTTGAACGGAACCATCGGGGTTCATTTTCTTCTTATAAATCCACTTCAACCCAACCACATCTTTTTCTTTGGGCTTCTCAACCAACTCCCAAGTTTCATTTTTTTTAATCATGTTTATTTCCTCTTCCATTGCATCCACCCAAACCTCTTCTTGAATTGCCTGTTCAAAGCTCTCGGGTTCAACTACACAAAAATTTCACCTAGCATATACATCACTCAACCTTCTCATTTTTACTGGAGTAGAGCTCGGTGATGATGAACTCGACCCAGGTTGCATTGTCGGAGATTGTTGATGTTCATTTTCTTCAATTCCACCTTCATTGACTCCACTCGATTCCTTCCTCGGATCCTCTTCGTAAACCGGCATTGACACATTCTCAACATCTTTCTCTTTCCTATCACATTGTTCTTTTTCATTGAAAATCACATCCCGACTTTCAATCACTTTGTTCTTCTTCAAGCTAAAAAGTTGATATTTCTTCGACTTAGTGTTATGGCCGACGAAAACACATTTCTCCCATTTATCTTCAAGCTTGTTTCTTATTTCTTTCGGGACATGAGCATAGCAAATGGATCCGAACACTTTTAAATGATTCACCGATGGTTTTCTACCCCCGGTTCATGCCTCGAATGGCGTCTTGTTTTCAACCGCCTTTGTCGGGCATCGGTTCAACAAATAAACCACTGTATAAGTTGCTTCTGCCCAGAAGGTCAATGGTAACCCTCTTGCATTCATCATTGTCCTCGCCATCTAGACAATTGTGTGATTCTTTCTTTCAGCAACGCCATTTTGCTCTGGCGTAAAACTCATCGTCAATTGTCTCTCAAGCCCAATATCTTCACAAAATTTTCCAAACTCTTTTGAGTTGTATTCTCCACCTCTATCACTTCTTAGCCTTTTAATCAATTTTTCATTCTGTCTCTCAGCCATTCTTTGAAACTTCTTGAAGACACACAATGCTTCCGATTTTTGTCTCAAAAAGTAGACCCAACACATTCTTGAGAAGTCGTATATGAAAGTGATAAAGTATCGATTTCCTCCGTGAGAATTAGTTGACCTCGGACCACAAATGTCAGTGTGAACAAGCTCCAATGGTGCCTTTGCTCTCCAGGCTTTCTCTTTAGGAAATGTCTCTCGATGGATTTTACCGAGAGCACACGCTTCACAAATATCATGTTTACCTTCAATATTCGGTAAACCATATACCATGTTTCTCTTACTCATCAACTTCAAGCTCTCAAAGTTCACATGACCTAACCGTTTGTGCCATAGCCATGACAAATCTTCCATGTCGACTTTCAACAATAACCCACTTGTGGGTTTGAGAGTAAGAGGAAAATTTCGATTCCTCTCCATCTCGACAACTGGCCATTAATTTTCTCTTATTTTCTTTCTTGTCAAAGATCTTGCAAGAATCATTATCGAAGTGAAGCGCATGACCTCTTACCATAAGTTGTCCGACACTTAGCAAATTTTGAGCTATGTCTGGAACAAACAACACATCATGAATCAACAATCTGCCTTTCTTTGAGGCTACGGCAATTGTACCGTTCCCATTTGATTTTACTACAGCACCATTACCCATTGTGATTCGTGTTGTGTCGCTCTTGTCGAGTTTGCAGAAAACCGACTCGTCTCCGGTCATGTGATTGCTACACCCACTATCAACATACCACTCGTTGTCATTTTTCCCGATGGCCGTTTGACACTCATAGAATGTACTTCCATTACTTTCACACTTCATTTCCTCCTCGGTATAATTGGCATGTTCTCTACTTATATCTCGACAATCTCTTTTTATATGACCAAACCTCTTGCAATTATAACATTGAGGCTTTCCTTTGTGATAACAATTTTCTTCAATGTGACCTGGCTTCTTACAATGATGACAAAATTTGTTATCACCAGAGTTTCTTCCTCCTCCTCGGCCTCGGCCACGACCTCTTGCATAACTTCCATCGCCATGAAAATATTGTCGTTTACTCGAGCTTCCGGTAGAATCTTCTTTTACGCTCACTTTTGATTGAAAAACACTTTCAAGAAAAGCTTCACTATGTCGATTCATCCGTTGTTCATGCATCTCGAGAGAACCCATCAAGTCATGGACACTAAGTGATGAAAGGTCTTTTGTTTCTTCAATAATGGCGACAATATTATCATATTTCAAAGAAAGACTTATCAATATCTTCTCACAAACTGACTTGTCAGTCAAGATGTCGTCCAAACTCTTGATTTGGTTCACAACTTCGATCACCCTCGAGAAATACTCATGTAGAGTATCTTTCTCCTTCATCCTGAGATTTTGAAATTCTCGTTTGAGCTTCAAGAGCTTCACCGTCTTCATCTTGTCGGTCCCTTGAAACTCCTTTTGAAGTATATTCCAAGCTTCTTTTGATGTTCCTGCTCCAATTATTCTTGGAAATAATTTACGAGAGATACTTTGTTGAATAATGAACAAAGTCTTCGCATCTTTCCTCTTGAAATCCTTTAACATTTCATCGAAAACTTTTCGGTCATCCGGTGATAATGTGTCTTTCGGTTCTTCTTCATACTTATTCTCCATCAATTCCCACAAATCTTGTGATATCAATAGTGTCTTCATCATCACACTCCAATAATCATAATCTTCTCCATCGAAAATGATTTGGGCTCCTCGCATCGGCCAAGTTTCTCCTTGCATTAGTTTTGTTCTTCGCGCAGCTTCGAAAATTTACTGCAAAAATCACTAGATTGGTCCTTGAACCAACCTCCTCTGATACCATTTATGTTAGGTTAATTTAGTTTTGTGGAGCAAAATCAATAAGAAGAAAATCTATTTTTTTAGAAGGAGGAAGAGTAGAGGATATACTTCAGCGCGTTTCATTTCTCATACGATGCGCCGATTACAACACACACACAACCCTTAAAACACTTAACCCTATAAAATTACATTTTTACCCCTTAATTTAAAACATTAATTTTAACAGACTTGTAGGTTGGAGGAGGCGGTGGGGTTTGATGACCGTAAGGGTCGTTCGCTGTGGTTGTCGGAGGCAGTAAGAGGTAAACAGTGGCCATCAGTAGACAGTAAGCGAGAGAAGCAGCCGTAGAGAGACCCATCATCTGAAGTCTGTGTAGATCACTGCTGTTCAGAGTGAATCAGGGTTTGTGTTTTGCCGAACTCCTGGACTGCTTGTTCATTTTCTTTTCTCCTATTTATATAGTGAAACAACTTTGCCTGGGCAAAGTGTGTACAATTTTAAGTCAAACAGAAATAGTTTCCACTGTCAAAGAGCCTATCAAATATAATTTGTTACTCAGATAATTGGAACCAGCTCGTAAAGGTTGACAAAATTGAGTTTTGTACGGAAATAGATAGTTTTAAATAAAATATCTAAAATATAATAATATTTTTTCAAAATTATGCCCAAACTAATATGTCTAAAAATAATATGTCAATAATCATCATTGTGAAGTGCGGTCATTGTCATGCTGTTAATTTTTTAAGCATTGTGAATGCCAGCTATTGAAAATATTGTAGTTATCTCATTACTCCCCTCGTCTGATGCCCCTCGCCCCATGCCACATGCCCCTCGCCCCATGCCACATGCCCCTCGCCCCTCGCTCCTCACTCCTCACCCCACTCTCCTTCTTGGAGTTCACTTTAGCTCCGTCGAGCTCGACGGAGCTCCACGAAGGAGCTCACTGGAGCTCCTCGTCGAGCTCCACTTCAAGCTCGTTGGAGCTCAACAGAGTTCCACGAAGGAACTCACTGGAGCTCCATCGTAAAGCTCGATGGAGCTACTCGAGCTCCACGTCAAGCTCCAGTGAGCTCAAAATGGAGCTTGAGGAGTTCTAGTGAACACCTTTGTGGAGCTCCAGTGAGCTCCTTTGTTTAGCTACATCGAGCTCAAAGTGGAGCTCGACGGAGCTACTCTAGCTCCATGAATGAGCTCGAGGAGCTCTATCGAGCTCCATGAATGAGCGAGGGGCAAGGGGGGTGGGCGAGGGGCGAGGGGCAGGGGGCATAATGGGATCCCTACAATGTTTTCAATAGCCGGCATTCACAATGCCGAACAATGATTTTAAAAAATTAATATTTAGATATACAAAATAAATTAACATATATATAAATTGACAAACATATATGTGTGTATGTGTGTGTGTTTATATGTTTATATAGATATATATAAATGTGTGTCTATATATATAAATATATTTATTTATTTATATCTACTATAAGACAAGGAAAAACGGGGGTATCTTTGTATCCCAGGAGGCATATACAAAGGAGATTTTGAAGAAGTACATGATGGAGTCTTGCAATCCGGTTTCAACACCAATGGAACCAGGTGCAAAACTCTCTAAGTTTGATGGAAGAGAATGAGTCAACGCAACCAAATACCAGAGTTTAGTAGGAAGCATTCGCTATCTCACATGCACAAGGTCGGACATTGCATTATGTAAAAATTAAAAATTATTATCATTCGTAAAAGTAACTACTGACTCTTGACATTTCATCTTCCGTATTAAAAATAAACATTTAATATTTATTTAACAAGACTCCCCCATAAACTTAAATGCTTCTGCCATTTTTTATGCCGAGCAATCTTTTGCAGCTATCGAGTAGTATTGTAGGAAGCGGTTTCGTGAAGATATCCGACTTGATCCCGATTTTCACGTATATTAATTCTATATTTCCTTCTTTTACTTGATCTCGAATAAAGTAAAAATGAACGTCAATATGTTTGCTTCTCTCATGATTCACTGGTTTCTTGCTCAACTCAATTGCTGATTTGTTAACTCATATCTCAGTCACACTGAGTTGTTGCTCCATCTTGCCCAACAAATTTTTGAGCCATATCGCATGGCGTACACACAAAGATGCTGCCACATATTCAGCTTCACATATCGAGAGTGTCACGATTGGTTGCTTCTTTGAAAACCAAGTAGATGCCGAGTCACCCAAAAAAACACATAACCCGATGTGCTTTTTCAATCATCCAAGCCTCTGCACCAATCATTGTCAGATTATCCGACCAACTTGAAATCTGCCACATTTGTATAGAATAATCTGAGTGACATTATTCCTTTGATGTACCGTAGAATTTACTTTAAGGCCTTCCAATGTGAATACACTAGTTTTTTCATGAACCGACTTACAATGCCGACACTTAATGCAATGTCCGGCCTTGTGCATGTGAGATAGTGAAGGCTTCCAACTAAACTCCAGTATTTTCTTGCGTAAAACTCGTTCTCCTCCATCAAACTTAGAGAGTTTTTCTCCTGGTTCCATTGGTGTTGAAATTGGATTGCAAGACTCCATCTTATACTTCTTCAAAATCTTCTTTGTATATGCCTCCCGGGATACAAAGATACCCCGTCTTTCCTTGTCTTATCTTCAGACCAAGAAAAAACTTCATCAAAGCCAAATCTGTCATCTTGAATTCCTGTGTCATTGTGCTCTTGAACTTTTGTATTATTTCATTATTATTTCCATTAAAAATGAGATCATCAATATAAAGAGCAATAAATAACATATTACCTCCACTCTTCTTCACATAAAGGGCATGTTCGTAGGGACATTGCTTGAACCTGTTCTCTTTGAAGTATGTATCGATACGAGTATTCCACGCCCGTAATGCTTGCTTCAACCCATAACGTGTTTTCTTCAATTTAAACACCTTATTTTCTTCTCCGATTTTAATGTACCCGGGTGGTTGTTTAATATAAATTTCTTCTTCAAGCACACCATTCAGGAATGCCGACTTGACACCCATTTGTAATATCGGCTATTTGAATTGAGCCACTTGTGAAATGAGCAATTTGATTGTCTTCATTCTTGCAACGAGAGAAAACATCTCGTCATAGTCAATTCCCACCTTTTTCTTGTAACCCTTTGCTACAAGTCTCACCTTATACCGTTCTATCTCCCCTTGAGCATTCATCTTTCTCTTAAATACTCACTTGACATCAATGGGCTGAGTTTCTTTCGGCAATTCTGCTAATTCCCATGTGTTGTTGCGATCTATTACTTTAATCTCTTCGTCCATGGCAGTTTGTCACTTCTTGTTTTGCACCGCCTGTTCAAAACTTAAATTCTTGGAATCTACCAAAAGACATAAGGTTTACCGCATTTTTTGAATCATACAAATCTTGTAAACTTCGTATTTTGCGTTGTCACGGTTCATTTTCATCATCAATGGTTTTAGAATTTTCCGGTATAGTTGTTGGCATAGCCGTTGATGATTCTCCAACTTTGATGATATCCTCTATTACTTTATTCCAATCTCATTCATTTGCTTCATGAACTCGTACATCATGGCCTACTATAATGTTCGTGCTTACCTGGTTGAATAGCATGTATCCTTTTGTTTTCTCATCATACCCAATAAAAATATATCTTATGCTTTTGTCTTCGAATTTTGTTCTTTGCTGATCTGGCACGTGTGCGTAGGCCAAACTGTCAAATATTTTGAGATGCGAGACTATCAGTTTTTGTCTGCTCCATGTCTTTTGTGGTGTTTGATCATACAACTTCACATGTGGATACCGATTTTAAACATAGATGGCGCATTGCACGGCTTCTACCCAAAATTCAGTCGGCATTTTCTTGCTTTTGAGCATTGACCGAACCATGTCGAGAATTGTCCAGTTCTTCCTCCCAGCCATACCATTTTGCTATTGAGAGTGCAGTCTAGTTACAAATCGCCTTATCCTGTACTCCTCACAATACTCCATGAAAATCATCGAAGTGTACTCGTCACCTCTATCGGATCATACAAATTTGATGTGTCTACTTGTTGCCTTTTCTGCTAGCACTTTGAATTTTTTGAACACCTCAAATGCCTCAGATTTTTTTTTCAGAAAATAAACCCAAGTTTTTTGTGAGAAATTATCAATAAAGGAAATGAAATGCCTTTTTCCGCTGAAAGATTCAGGGGTGATTGGTCCACATATATCGAAATGAATCAACTCGAGAGGTTACTTAGCCCGATATTCTGCCTTCTTTTGAAATGACATTTTTGCATGCTTTCTGAGCACACATTCTTCATAAAATTTTTCTTCTTATTCCATGTCTTGTAGTCTGTGCACCATGTTCTTCTTTTCCAACTTGTTTAGGCCTTCATGATGTAGGTGACCAAAACGGAGATGCCATAGTGACACCTTATCTTCTACATTGACTTGCAAATATTTTTCTCATACACTTCTCAAATATAGTTTGTACATCCGATTTCTTCTCATTTCAACTTGTGCGACTGAACGCCATTGCTTGTCTTTTAATAGTAATATCTGGTCTTTCATAAAAACCAAATAACCTTTCTTCATGAGTTGCCCCATACTTAAAATGTTGCTCTTGAGGTCTTGTACGTAATACACATCTTGGATTAACCCAATGAAACCATTCTTTTGTACATAATAAATCGTATCTTGGCATTTTACCTCAACCTTTGAGCTATATCCAAACGATAGAGATACAGCTTCAACCTTTCACATCTCTTTGAAACAATACTCGTGCCCACACATATGGTTGCTTGCAGCCATGTTGAGGTACCACACCATGTCGTTGTCGGTGTTGACTTTGTTATATACCATTAAGAGAAAGCATTCTTCCACCTCATCTTCCATGGCTAGGTTGGTTGTCTCTTCCATCTTTTTCTTGACTCAACATTTTTTTGTAAAATGCCCCACCTTTCCAAAATTGTAACATTTATCGAAATTACAATCATTCAAATAGTGACCATATTTGCCACACTTGTAGCACTCAAAGTTAGAATAATTTGACCGACTGCCTCTTCCACGATCGCGTCCTCTTCCATGCCAATTTTGTTGGTTTGATTGCCCTTTCTCATCATTATACCCTTCTTGACCACGGCTTTTTCCACCTCGACTATTTCATCGACCACCACGACCACGCCATTTACCTCGAAAGTTTTGAGAATAAAATATCGTTTTATCATTATCAATGCTTTGGTTTGAAGTGCCTGCTCAAGTATCTTCTCCTCCTTCTTCTTATGATATTCATGTGTCATTAGGTAACCTGCAAGCTCGTCGACCATGAACGTTGCTAGATCATTTGACTCTTCTATGGCACATACCACATTCTCGAAACTGTCAGTTAATGACCTCAGAATCTTCTCCACGACCCACACATCGGAAAATTTTTCTCCATCTCTGTTGAGTTGATTCACCACGGTTTGAACATGCGTGATGTAATCAAATACACCTTCTGACTCCTTCATCTTTATTCCTTCCAAACTCATTGCGAAGAGTTTGAAGGCGAACTTGTTTAACTCGGTCGGCTCTTTTGTTATCAGTCTCCAAGATGTCACATGCTTCTTTTAAAGTTTTTGCATTTGCAATCTTCTCAAAGCCTGACTCATCAACAGCTTTGAATAGCATGTATAATGACGTATTATCTTTTTATCGCGTCTCTTTCAATGCCTTATTATGAGTCACCGTATATCCTTCAGTAGATTCTGGTTCTTCGAAATCTTCTTGAACCACCTCCGAATAATCCATAGAACCGAGAAGAGCTTTCATTTGGATGCTCGTATTCTCGTAGTTCACTTTCGTTAATCGGGGCAGCGAGACATTATTGATTATACTCCCCATTCCTCTGATACCAAGTTGTAAAAATAAAATTGCTGGCTGCAAGCTATAACTGAGGAGAATTATTTCTGAAGAGTGACTTTTTTATTTTTATTCTATATCCTTACAAGCAATACAATGATTTATTTATAGGTTATAGTTATATATATATATATATATATATATATATATTTTTCCATTTATATTTGTATCTATATTTTTTTTAAAAATGAAAAATTTGCTATACCAAAAGATAAATATTTTTTGTTTGCCATATCAAAATAAAAATCTCCCAAATTAATTTTATTATAATCTAGGCTTGACCAGATGAATTGTTCCCATGTATCCTCAATTTAAGATATACCTTAAGCTTGACTCGATCAAACAAACTTCTCCCTCATACCGACATATCCACAATTCCATAAAAAATGCAAGGAAGATGATGACACTAGAATGGATCAGCATCATCGAACTAATGTCTAATTGTATTTATATTCTTAAAACCAAAACAAAACATTTATTTACATGTTAATCAATCATTTGGGTTTCTTATAATTTTCAAGAAACAAATTTATTTATTATAAATATAAATATACATAATCACAAATAATTTAATACAAATCAATTAATTTGATTTCATAGTCAAATTAAATTATTTGATTATAAATACATGCATATTATAATTTATTTCTTTTAATACAATTGTTAATGCTATATGATAACTTGATATATTTTGAATGTTATGTTACTTCACATGGTGTACAATATGGCCTTTTTAACTAATATGTTTGGTAGATTATTATTGTTGTTTTTACAAGGGTTGTAATTATTTAATATAGCTTGTATGCCATTTTTGTTTTATTATAATTTTTAATAGTTGCAATAAATACAAGAGAGACAATATAAGCCATTTGAAGTTATGCAATCCAACCATGATGATGGAGGAGCTAGGTGTCTATCCACAAGTTGGTGGTCAAGTTGACATCATAGAGCTGCTTATTACTACTTAGGAATAATTATTGATCTTCATATTGTCTTATGAAGATCAATCTAGATTAAAGCCATATTGTGACACGTTTATTATATGCATATATGAGATACTATGTATGATGTTAAATGAGTATGTGATACTAAATGTATGATGGGATCTATTTATTAAAAATTAAAATCAATCAAGATCCCTCACATAAAATTTAAAGTTAACATGACATTCATATTTAAACACTTGTCAAACCTTTTATCACCTTGATGTGGGTTCTACCAAAGTAGAAGTACATTAGGTTACATTAGTAAGACAAGATGAGTAATGGTGCTATCCATATGTTTAAAAATAGTTTAACTTTATTAGGTTATCAAAATGATATCAAAATCCCATATGATTTTGGACATAATGGCATTAAATGGGATTTAAACATGACAGGTCATATGATATCAAAATCCCATAAATATCTAAGAGTTACATAAGATGTAATTAGTAAGAGTTACCTACCTAAATAACTTTATTTTATGTATCATGTCAAAGTTGACTTAAAGTTGAGTAAAATATGAATTTTAGCTCACTAGATTATTATGATTATTATTAAGGGTTGTTAATTTAGTGAGAATTTTTTATAATCAAAATACTTATCAAACTTTGCATTCATTGTAGATGACCAACAATAACAACAATAATTCTACTACGTCACTATGATCATCCTTGAGAAGGATAAACTTACTAGGACTAACTTCCTTAACAAGTTTCAAAATTTGAGAATTATTCTCAAACAAGAAAGAAAACTTTATATCCGAGATGATTCTCTCAATGAAAAACTAGCTAATAATGCTCCTAGATCTGATAAGAATAATTATGAAAAGCATCATAATGACTCTATTGATGTTGCATGCATGATGCTAGCTAACATGAGTTCTAAACTTTAAAAGGATCCTGGAAAATATGGAAGCTTATAATATGATCTTCAATATTAAAAAAATGTTCCGACAACAATTAAGGCAAGAAATATATGAGACTACCAATGCACTGCATTTTTGCAAGCTGGCCAAGGATGCTTCGATTAGTGCTCATGTTTAAAAAATAAAAGACTATATTGAGCACCTTGATAGGCTTAGATTTTCATTAAGCTTAGATTTGGGAACTGATTTGATCCTGAATTCAC
Source organism: Sapria himalayana (assembly GCA_029783825.1). Classification (NCBI taxonomy): domain Eukaryota; kingdom Viridiplantae; phylum Streptophyta; class Magnoliopsida; order Malpighiales; family Rafflesiaceae; genus Sapria; species Sapria himalayana. Next base: position 435,896 of record JAREIK010016554.1, on the reverse strand, counting down.
TTATTGATAGTTATGACCAATTTATTATGAACTATAACATGAATGAAACGTAAAAATCTATCTCTGAGCTATATACGTTGCTTAAAAATGCTGAGCAGAATATTAAATCCATGTCTGACCATGTTCTGATGGTTCAAAATAGAAAGGGCTTTAAGATCAAGGGCAAGGGCAAAGGAAAGTCTGATGCTCAACCCAAACCCAAACCTAAACCCAAGGCTAAAACCCCAAAGGAGGGTGTTTGTTTCTTTTGCAATGAACCTGGTCATTAGAAGAGAAACTACAAGCTAGATTTAGAGAATCTAAAGAAGAAGAAGAAGATTGGTGAGACTAGTTCTTCAGGTATATATGTTATACAGATTAATTTTTCTCCTTCTAGTTCTTGGGTATTAGATAATGGATGTGGATCACATATTTGTATAAATGTGCAGGGACTCAAAAGGAGTAGACAACTAGGGAAGGGTGAAGTTAATATACGAGTAGGCAATATAGCAAAAGTTAATGTTTTGGCTATAGGAAGTTATGAACTTATTTTTTCCAGTGGGCTTTTGTTAGTTTTGAGCAATTGCTATTATGTTCCTACAATGTGTAAGAATATTATTTCAATTTATTGTTTGGATAATAATAGTTTTTCTTTTATTATTAAGAATAATAATTATTTCATTTTTCATAAAGACATGTTTTATGCAAATTCCTATTTTTAAGATGGTCGTTATATTATGAATCTTTAAAAATCCAATGATTCTCATGTCTATAGCATAACTACTAAGAAATTTAAATCAAATGATTTAAATTCAACCTATCTTTGGCATTGTTGCCTTGGTCATATAAATGAGAAATGCATCTCAAAAGTCCATCAAGTTGGACTTTTGAATTCATTTAATTTTAAACCATATGATAGATATGAATCTTGTCTATTGGCTAAGATAATAAAGGATTCCTTAACTGGACATAATGAAATAGCCAATGAATTATTGGATCTCATACATACAGATGTATGTGGACCATTAAGTTTAGATGCTAGAAAATGTTACAAGTACTTCATTATATTTCCTGATGACTTCAGCAGATATGGTATTGTCTACTTGATGAGATATAAATCTAAATTATTTGAAATGTTCAAATCTTTTCAAAATGAAGTACAAAATCAACTTTGCAAGACAATCAAGGTACTTCAATCTAATCGAGGTGATTAATATTTGAGCCATGAATTTGATGACCATCTTAGAACTTGTGGAATTATTTCACAATTAACTCTCCATGTAACACCATAATGGAATGGTGTGTCTAAGAGGAGGAATCAAACTTTATTAGAAATGATTCGATCTATGATGAGTCCAACTATCAAACTTAAAATAATTGTATTCACACTAAATTAAGTTCCATCCAAAGTGGTTGAAAAGATATCATATGGATGTGGAGTGGTAAATGACCTTGTTTGTCTTTTCTTAAAATTTGAAGTTGTGAGGCTTATATAAAACATCAAGTTTCAAATAAACTGAAACCTAAATCTGATAAATATATTTTTGTGGGATATCCTTAAGAGACTAAGGGATACTACTTTTACAATCTCATTGAGAACAAAGTGTTTGTTACTCGGAATTGTATCTTTCTAGAAAGAAAATGTATTTCTAAAGGAACCAATGGGAGTAGGGTACAACTCGAAGAAGATTGAGAACCACAAGATAATATTAAACTACCTATGGATACTCATAGTCAACAAACTATTGTTAATACACCTTCTATAGTATAAAATTCACGTAGATCTGATAGGATACATCATGAGCTCGAGAGATATGGATTTCTTTTGACTGATAATAATGATGTATTATTAGTGGATCAAAATGAACTCACTACCTATCAAGAGGCTATGTTGGATCCAGACTCTGAGAAATGGTTAGAGATAATGAAGTCTAAAATTCAATCCATGTATGATAATCAAGTATGGATCTTGATTGACCCACCTGAAGGTACAAAGACCATTGGGTGCAAATGAGTTTTTTAAAAGAAAACTGACATGGATGACAAATTGCATACTTACAAAGAAATGCTAGTTACAAAAGGTTTCAAATAAACTCATGGTATAGACTATGATGCAACTTTTTCACCTGTACTATGCTTGAGTCTATTAGAATTCTTATTATCATTGATACATATCATGATTATGAAAGTTGACAAATAGATGTTAAAATGGTGTTTCTTAATGGAAACTTACTTGAGAATATGTATATGAAACAACCCGAGGGCTTTGTGCAACCTAAGAATTCTGGTAAAGTATGCAAGCTTCAAAGATCCATTTATGGTTTGAAACAGGCCTCTCAGAGTTGGAATCTTCATTTTGATGAATCAGTCAAAGGATTTGGATTTGTCAAAAATGAAGATAAACCTTGTGTTTATAAGAAAATTAGTTGGAGCACAATTATATTTTTGATCTTATATGTTGATGATATTTTACTCATTAGGAATGATATCCCTACCTTTTTAAAATGTCAAGTCTTGATTAGGGAAGTATTTTTCGATAAAAGACTTAAGCAAAGCTATCTATATCCTAGGGATAAAGATCTATAGAGATAGATCTAAGAGGTTGATTGGTCTAAGTCAAAGTACTTACTTAGATAAAATATTGAAATGGTTCAATATGCAAGATTCCAAGAAATGATACTTGTTCATGTCTCATGGCATTCATCTTAGCAAACTCAGTGTCCTAACACTAAAGATGAGCGAGCGAATGAGTAAGATTTGCTATGCCTCAGCAATAAGATCTATCATTTATGCCATATTGTGCACTATACCAAATTATCTTATGCTTTAAGCATAACGAGTAGATATTAATCAGATCCTAGTGAGAGTCACTGGACAGTTGTCAAAAATATGCTTAAGTATCTGATAATGTTTAAAGATATGTTCTTGGTGTATGGTGGATTAGAAGATGATTTGGTTGTAAATATTTACATAGATGAAAGCTTCCAATATGACAAAGATGATTTCCAATCGCAGTCGGGGTATGTATTTTGTTTAAATAGTTATGCAGTTAGCCGGAAAAGTTCAAAGCAAAGAACTGTTGCTGATTCTATAACTGAAACTGAATGCATTGCAGCATCTAATGCAACAAAGGAAGTAGTTTGGATCAAGTTCAATACTAACATTGAAGTGGTTCCTAGCATTACAAATCATGTTAATGTTTATTATGATAATAATGGTGCCATTGCACAAGCAAAGGAACCTTGATCATATCAGTGATGCAAACACATTCTTGAGCATTATCATCTCATTCGAGAAATCATTGAGAGATATGACGTTAAGATATGTAGAGTTCCAATAGATGATAATGTTGTTGATCTATTAACTAAGCATCTACCAAAAACAAAGCATGATCATCATGCTAGGTTCATATGTATTAGATACATTGATAAATGAACCTGGTACAAGTGGGAGATTGTTAGTAATAGTGCTTTAGGCCTATCGTATGCATAAGATATTTTGATTATTTGTGAGAATTAATTATTACTATGATTTACATGTTTATTATATATAATGTCCTTGATTAATATTGTTAATTATTCTAAATGTCTCTAATCGGTTATTATTATGGAAATAACAATGACTTTAGATTATTATAAAGTTTGATTGGTATTCATGGGATAAATATGTGTATAAGATACAAATCAAATTTATATCTATTTATTGAGAACAAGTATTGGACAGACCTGTCTTGAAATTAATGCATGGATCAAAGTCATAAGTTAATCTCTAATAGTTGTGTAATTAAATTCTTTGACCTGAGATCTCTATAGTTCTCAATATAAAGAATATTATGTTTTAATATAATCATACATTGTCTTTAATCAGATGACTTTAAAGGTTATACTTGAACATAATAAGAATTATATAATGAGATATGAGCGATTAAGATGGAATATCATTTATTTAGTCAGTCTAATCAGGTTTTGAGTAATCAAAGATAGAACGATATAAGGTTGACTTTGCCTATGTATTATATTTTATCAAGATATTATAAGACAAAAAAATTATGGCATTAGCTATATTAAGGTTGTATCACATCATAAGCTTTTCATTTAAATTTGGTTGTCATAATGTCTTGCTAAAGGTCACTTATGACTTGTATGATTAAAATGTGATTTAGGCCTACTATCAATATTAAGTGAACCTATAGGGTCACACATTAAGAACGAATAATAATGGTTGTGATTTTTCACTCTCTATATTAATTTAAAATGATGAGATTATTTTAAATTACAAATAAATATGTTTTTATTAAAATTCGAATTTAATTTGAGAAAGTTTAAATTCATGATTTAAAAAAATAATTAATATGTTATATTTTCTTATTGGTTAAGGAACTAATCTGTTAGAGATTTGAATTTAAATTGTTATTATTTAAAAGAGTTTTAAATAAAATTCAAATTTGAATTTAAATTATTATTATTTAAAAAAGTTTTAAATAAAATTCAGATCTGACTTAAACCCTAGCAAATTTATATATATGTATATGTGAGACATATATGGTAAGTAGCCATCGCCTTTTACTCAAAGAATATTCAAAACAGAGAAAATGAAAAATCCTAATTTTATTTTTGAGAAGACAAAATTGAACTAGCATTCAACAAGATTATTTATTATTTGTTAGTAGTAGATACTTGTAGAGGGTGGTCACTTTTTAGAAAGTCAACACCTTTGAAAATCTTAATAAACCAAGATGCAGACTTGAAGACTTGATGAATCGATCTACAAGAGGTAAGTTTCATTTACTCTTTCTTCATGTTCTTATGAAACACATGTGATCCTTAGTGGATTATAGGATAAAAATTATAAATTCTACTGTATTTATGTTCCAATCAGATTAGAAATTATATTCATTTCCCTATAGGCACCTCCTCAATAACTCTTTAAAATTGACCCAAACATCATATAAAGTTTCCTACTCGTCCAAACAAAAATAGTTTATCTCACTACGTAATTGAGAAGTGAGTTGAGGTGAAAAAAGCTTAGTAAGAAATGCATTCACAAGTTTATCCCAACTCTCTATTGAGTCACGAGATAAGCACTAGAATCAACCTTGTGTCTTATTCCTTAATGAGAATAAGACTTGACATAACCTAATCGTATAGAAAGTAACTCAATTCATTTTTATCCTGTTGCACAACTCCAAAAATATCTTGACATGCTTGATTAAATCCTCTAATATTCTCTTACAATATTGGCAACATTGAACCATCCTTATCATATTCGATTTTATCTCAAAATAATTCTCTTCTAGTTGCATCCAAATACATAAAAATAACTGTCCATTATTATTGGTTGTCAATAATATCTCAATGTGTAGTAGTGGATAGATTGTTGGATAGGTTTCTCATCAATACCATGGGGCTTTCTATTGCTACCAATTTCCTCTAATGACTCTTTGTTAGCTCTCTATTTCAAAATATCTCTCTTAGTTTTCTCTATTTTTTTGGTCCAAAAAGATTAGCTCGGTCTCATAACTTTGTTCATAAAATATGGGCTAAAAATTAAAAAAAAAATCTGACAAAGAAATTATAGAAAACAACATTTTTCTTGTAACCCTTGCATAGTCATAGATCTCCTAGGGAGTGAAATAATTCCCTTTAGGCTTATTTCTATGCTTTATTTTTAGTATTATGGAGTGAAGAAAAAATCTTTTGAAGATTTATAAGTCTATACAATTTTTTTTGCTTTTATACTCCATAATAAATATGGTATTTTTATAAGTATAAAGTCATAGTTATTAGAAGATATCACAACTCTGGCCTTGGTCTTTTGAGTTCGAGGTCATGACTCTTGAAAATGGTCATGGCTTGGAATGCTTTCTAATCTTTATTTTATAGAATGTTATGGTGCTGGGAATTATCAACGACTTATATATTTGGTCTTTGTGACACAAAGTCATAATACAAGGAATAACCATGACTTTGGGTTTAATCTTTCTTTTGTATCAAATGATCATAGCTATAGGAATGGCCATGACTTTGGGAATGACCACGACTTTAAAAATAATCAAATCCATCCAAGAGTCATGGTCTTAGGAAGTTAATGCACTCGAATAATTCCTTCTGTAATATTGTCACTAAAAGTCATGGTGCACGGCGGTTGTAGCCGCTTTGACTTCAATAGTTTTGGTTCATTAACTTTTTGTAGTGCAAAAATTATAACTTTGGTAAAAGATAATAGCTTTGACTTGAGGAAAAAAAAAACCTTAGTAAAGATAAATCTGTTGCATCAGGAAGTAGCCATGGCTTTTAGCACTAGTGAGATATTCGTTACTCTAATAGAAAATTAATATTGCCGCCATTTAATTATTATGAGATAAATATAGATGCGATTCCAAGATAATATCATAACTAAAAAAAATATGTTGTATAGTTAAATGATTATACAAATCAGATTATAGAATCATAGCATACAAATATTATCATGACTATATAAATAATATTTTGGCTAAGAATATTAAAACTGCTTCAAAAATCTCATATCACTAAGTCATATATAACCTCTAAAAACATATCAATTTCATAATTATTCATCAAAATACATTATATTTCAGTCATGAAATTGAATAAATTATGACCAATTTTCATGATTACACATCATCTAATATCATTACAAATACATAAGAATATTCTATATTTTACATACTGAACAATGATCTCACATTTTCCAAGGACTCAAGATTAGTTTCGATAAGTAATTTACCATTGATATTAGTAAAGTTCCATATCATAAGATTATATATAATGAGTTCATTTAATTCTCAATATAAAAGATAAGTAAAAACCTTAGTATAAGTTGATTAAAGTATAAAATAAAATATTTATCACTTTACTAAGTGAAATGAGTTGTCATTATTTATCATTGGCCTCGGCTCCTAACATTCAAGGTATCAAGGAACTTGAAAATTATTTGAGTGTGGTTTCCTATAATCTAAGCTTGAAAACATTTAATTTTAAAAAGTTTAACAAGAATTCAATTAATTACAAAATATCACACTATAAAGACTCTATCTGAGTATATTATTAGTGTCTTACATAAATACAATATTAATGATTGAATAGTCATGAGATATGGCAGTTGAAACCTCTATTAACAATAATTTCTTCATTCATTGAGACCACATCAAAATGACACCTAAGCTAACTATTTAGATTTTACATCCAATAATAACCTTTCACTTAATGTGAATATGTATAGGTGTGGTGCGTGTGTGTCCGTGTGTGCATGTGTGTGTGTCTGTGTGTGCATGTGTGTGTGTATGTGTGTTTATGTACAAATGTTTGTGTGCACGTGTGTGTTAGCTCATTCATCTTTTTGTGATGCCATGCATTTTGATTTTTTTAAACATTATGCATATTCATATGCTTTTTTATTAAACAAAATACATTTAAAAATGTATTTTATTAATTTTTAAATAAAACTTGAAAACATGTCTTTTTTTGGACCATATTTTATCAATTTTCATTTCTTTTTACATTATTTACTTCCAAATATTCTAAAAACATTTGCCACTAGATTCGACTATAAATAGGCCCCATTAACCAAAATAGGCCCCATTAAATGCAACTTGTATAAATGCAACTTGCATCTTTAAATAGGCCCCATTAATCAAAATAGATGATTTCCAAAGCCAAGTTAATAAATTCTACTATAAAAGTATCACATGTGACAGTGAGAGAGAGAGAGAGAGAGAGAGAAAACGAGCGAGAGAGAGAGAGAGAGAGAGAGAGAGAACGTGAGAGAGATTGGGAGTGAGAATAGGAGAGAGATTGGGAGAGGGGAGAGGGAGAGACAGAAATTGGGAGAGGGAGAGAAGAGATGAGCATTAAAATAATGAATGTTGACAACCAAAGGGACAAAAATTCAGTCAAGTGGAATCAAGCCGGCGCGTTTCACTTGCTCATGTGAGTAGTCATGAAGCCTGCGGCCGATAAGATAGCGATCGTCACGGATGGAGTTGTGGAGGTTGGTGAACCAGAGGTGGAACCTCTTGGTGCAGAAGCAGACGGTGGCCAAACAGAGAGAACCCAGCCATGCAAACCGGTACACTGCTGAGTTGACCACGAGGGGGTACCCCAGAAGAGGAAAGACGCCCTTGGCCAACACATATGGCACACACAAAGCAGTGAGGAGGTTCATTACTATCGGGCACACAACCTCGCGCAGCACCCACAAGCCCTGCAGCCTTGCAAACCCATCTTCCCTCACCCTCTCAAATTTCACCCGCCAGCTCTCATCCATCAGCGGCATCATCACCACCTGATCCAGCATAACCTGTCTCACAGCAGTCAGACCACACAAGCCCCACCGCATCTAATGGCTACAGAAGGCTAAAAAAGAAAACTGCAGCAACTCACGAGTCTGGTCCAGATCTTGAGAAAGATGAGGCCCAGGGCCCAATCCTGATAGAGAATGAAAACCGGACTCTCATCAACCGGAACCCGCATCGGCACCACCACGAGAAGTTCGAATAGCAGCCCAATCAAGAGCGGAATCACGAGAATCTACAGCCACGAGATTTCACGATCAAAAAAAGATCAAAAAACTCATTACAGACAGGCTAGAGCCGAGGCTAAGATGGAGGAAGCAATGTCTCGTACCCATATGGACAGCAACACGCAGCTTTTGACAAAAATGCTGCCCCACTTCCGTGCTTGGTCGAACAAAATGGCCACTCTCTTGGATCGCACGTGCTCCATCACGTATTTCATGGCAGCAGCAATCATCCAGATCGCATAGCTCCCAATTATAAACGCATAGAGATCTACTGAAATTTTATTTTTTCAAAACAAATCGAAAAAAAAAAAAAAAAAAACAGAACCGAGCACAGATGCAATTAAGTAAACGAGTTCACTAAACGATACCGTTGCATTTGATACCATGGGTCATGGGAAGAAGAGGGACGGCATTGAAAAGGGCACGACCGATGGACACGGGAATCACAACCACGCTCGAGTTGAAGAAGAGCAAAGTCAGCCAAGCCATTGCCAGCAACACAACTATACGAAAAGCAAACTTCGAGCTGCCACAAAGATAATTTGATGAGTTAATATGTTTTTAGTATGATTAATCTCAATTCTCAACATAGTAAATTAGAATGAGTCATGCCTAGCCCAGCACGGCACAGTCCATAACCGTACCTGGATCAGGATCATGCCGGCCCAGGGAAGGGCGCAAGGCTCGTGCCGTGCTAGGCCAGAGATTATCGTGCCCCATGCAGACTAGGCACGACCCGCGTGTTTGGCCCATTAGCACAGTCCACCAGCTCGATGACTGTGACCCAGGGGCCGGGACCGACCCCAAACCATTTTCAAAAAAAAAAGAACTGGAGTTTTTTAATAAAATAAAATTGAACCCATAACCTGGTGGATGGTGTAAGGTGGTAGTGGCGACCGGTGCCTATGGCAGCGCTGCACACAAAACTAGCATGATCCGGGACAACCCGAAACAACCCAGCACAGTTGGCACGATGTTTGCCCAAAATCATGCCGGTCATGCCGTGCCAGGCCAGGGTAGACTGGAAGTCATGCCGTGTCAGGCCAGGGTAGACTGGAAGTCATGCAGTGCGGGCAAGACATGACTCTCATGTCAGGTCGTGCCCGACACGGCACGGTGGCTAGACTGGGCCACCCAAAAATGGATCATGTCGGCACGGCATAAACCATTTGACACTATCTCCAATGAATGCATCTCAATAATATTCTCACTGACATATATTTAATTTTAAAGTTCATAAAAAATCCAGTACGCTAGCATGTATGTAATCTCACGCATTTAAGTTCAGAATTCTTAAATATTATATTCATAATTAGTTCAAATAGCCCTCTCTAACAACCACAAAACGCATCATTTCTTTTGAGAGACTAAATATTACAAAGATTTTGTATCATTAATAAAATATAATTAAATAAAGAACATCAAACAAAAAAAATTAAACATCAATAAATATTCTTCATCATAAATATTGAAAATTCTATTAAAAAAATAAAATTTCAACAATCCAACATGTAAATTTCATATTTAAATTTTAAATATTTCTTATCCAACATAAAAAAAATATCATTAATATTTTTTATTGTAACAAATAATTAAAATTCTAAAAACAAACAAAATAAAAATTCATAAATTTTTCTCAAATTCTAAATCTACAAAATCATAATCACATTGCACTCTCTCTCCATCACATTTATCAAATAAGTCATCTCTTCATTTTCATCAAACAAAAAAATAGTAAGAACAAATTTAAAATTTGATAGTCCCGACTTTGGTGCTTATGTTTTGCTTGACATTGCTTTATCTCTTGTATAAACCCTAAATCTTTAGCTCTACTAGCTTTAGCAACATTATTTTATATTAAATTATTATCTTTCAACACCAAATCATCTTATGTAACACATTTATATTCTATTCTTTTTATTAATTAGTTATTATTATTATTATCTATATCTTTCAAAAAAATAAAATCAATAATAGTATAATACTCATTGTATATCAAGGCTCGATTGTATTAAATATACATCAAATCATTCAAAATTACTATTCCAACATATTTTTCTTTTTACAATGAATAAGAAAAAAAATCATAATTATATATTATATAAAAAAATATAAAGACATTTAATTGCATGTAATTATTTTAGTAAATTATATTCTAAAAGATATTCAAATTCTTTTTATAGCCAAATGTACTACGTGTTAGGATAAGAACTCACAATGCATATATTTTTAAACCTTTAATATTAGATTCAAATATACATCACTATTCAACTACAATTAATATAAATAAATTATGAAATGAATATTTTATATATTTTATTTAAAAATATATAATAATTTAAATGAATTAATCAAAGACTAGAATATGAGAAAAAAAATAATTACTAATAACATGACTATTCACTAGTGAGTTAATTAATCAAAAATTTAGAATATGAACACTAAAAAATATATATCGTAGCTGACCTTGAAGCAAACTTTGTGGTACTTGAAAAAAATATATAATTTATTCATTTCTAGAGATTATGATGGTATCGATAAATTGCCTCAATAGGAAACCTAAAATATGTCAAGAACATGCTCTCCCACCTCCATAGTTTGAAAAAATATCCCCCACAATTTATGATGTAAATATCTATCCTTTTGGATCATCATGCGATAATTTTATGCTCGAGTGGGAAACTCTTGTTTGCTACATATCTATCCATTTGTTGGATGCCTACTTTCTATGGTTCAATTTCTAAGCCTTTTTTTTAAAGTAACCCTCAAATTATTTATAAATATTATTAATTTATTTTATTTTCGCACAATAATTTATTTTTGTATTATTCTCTCTCTTATCTCAAATTCACAAACACAAATTCATTCTTCATACTATCCAAAAATTATGTAGAAAGTACACAACATATACAACACAATCATTATCCAAAAAAAAAAATCTCAATAGCACTATTTCTCATGCTTGAAAATTCTTCAATATGGAGCAAAATGCGAAAAATAATGAAATCAAATTAAAATATGCAACAAATATGTTTTACAATAAACTTTAAACTAGCACTTAGTCCCATGGAATCTAACATTTTATTAGTCATAATAAAAAATAAAATAAAAAATAACATTGGAGAAATTTTATGATATACTCAACATTTAAGTTGAACAAAGATTCGGTAAGTAATTTTTTATATTATCATGTCATTGTCATCCAATAAGCTATATCATCCCAAAGACGTAAGAACACAATAGAAACCATTAGTGATTATTTCAAGATCACAAACAAGTGAAGATTGAAGTCACCAAATTTTCTAGTGCTTTTGTCATTAGCAAGTGATCTCTTAATAATTTTTATTTCAATAATTTCAACCAAATTATTATTAGCTCGACAAGTAAGATAATGAAGAATCAAAGAAAAAAATTAAAATCATAGATAATTGAGATGATTATATGCAATAAAAAATAATACTTTAGAATATAAGTATATTTAAATAATTAATGAAAAAAAATATTAAATTTGCACAATTATTGAGAAATAATGTGAAATCTATATAAATAAATAGTAAGATATGAAAACTCTTAAAATGAAAAAAAAATCTTAAATAAACATATGCAAACCAAAAATAAAATCTAAATTATATTTTTTTTTCAAAAACAACTTGTTGTTGACTTGCATATCATGCAAAACAATTACCCTCTCCCTCTCTGTTTCCTTCTCTCTCTCTCTCTCTCTCTCTCACACTAGCTCAATCTTTTTCTAGGAAGTGATTATATTACATCAACATCATAAATGATATTTAATTTTATCATTTTTAAATATATAAGTTTTTTTTTTATTCTCACATATACTACTAAAATAACATGTGTCGACAAATCTATACTTATATAAAATAGTGAATAGACAAATGCTTATCTTATCATACCAAAATCATATATCTAATTCATATCTCATTTGAGAAAGAAAAATTATACTTTTTAAACAGAGAATCTCTATGCCTAGAAAATAGCAATGATGCCCCAAATCTTTTAACTAAAACTTAAACAACAAGAGCAATTTTTGTAATAATATACTTAATTGGTGATCGGTTATAATAAAATATATAATATTAATATCAGATATTATCCATCTAATTTAGGGTTATAGAAATAAAAATAATCAAAAACTCAATCTATATGAATAGCTTTTATTATGATATATACAACTAATTATCTCATATAATCAAAATATCAATATATATTATTAATATCATATATTATTCCCTGATTCATATATTATTCATATTACGAATGGCTTTCCCTAAAAGATTCACCCATGAAAAGTCTTCAAAAGTATATACATCATACATACACTCCTTGCAATAATAAAACCTATTGGTAACTTGTTATATATATATGATTCCTCATTATTATCATGAAAAAAATATATTTCTAAAGTTTAATTAATATATAGTCCAAATATAACAAATAATAAGAGAAGACAATAATTTAATAGTTGTCACTTTGGCCACAAAAGACAAAGTATCATAATATTCTACATCATAAATCTGTATGAATCCAATGGATACCAACATGGATTTAAGTCAATCAATCACTCCTTCAAGTCTAGTCTTTATTGTGTACATTCACTTACAATTTCACTATCAGCTTACCTGGAGACTTCAAAATAAAATTTCATATATGATTAGAAATGATTCGAAATAAGATTTCAAATATTATTAATTGCCTTTGAAAGAGTATTGAGAATCCTATGATTAACAAGATGAGACAAACAACTAGAATACATAATATCATAACAAGGATAAGCGAGTACATACAATAGTGAGTACTAGGTAGAGCACACCATTTGTTCCTTCCATAAAATAATCAAAAAATGCAAGCCAATGCTTTGAATGGGATCAATTAAAATGATAGGTGAATAGAGATAAAAAAGCTATGAGTGTATCCATCTTGTATACACTTTTTAAGTCTGTATCTACAAGCCTTTCAATATGCATCTCCCTCCATTGAAAGACTCATACCTTGTGTCTTATGAAAAACTCACAAGACTCCCAATTCACACCACCATGGGCCCCCAACAAAGTCATCATATTATGAGACACTATGAGATGTCTCACTATTCGTAAGACTAGTTGTGGTGATAGTATTAGGTGTAGGAGCCAATTAATGTTACAATTCGTCACAACCAGACAGGGAAATGATAATATCACTATAGTATGCAAATTTATATCTTCTTTGATTGATTGCTCAAAAAATAACTTATCCTCAAACAATATCATATCCTCACTTGTAATAATCATTTTATCCTCTAGTGAATAGCATGTATACTCCTTGAGTACAAGAGTACCCAAACAAAGAACATGAATTTCATGGCATAAGCAAATCATTAAATTAGCAGTTGATATTATTTCTCACAAATATAACTAGGAAAACTTATATGCAGTTAAAAGGTTTTAATCATGTCAACCAAATATTAATTCTTACTTTCAGTTATCGAATTTCACATAAGGGTGTTGACATATAATATATGATAAATTATTTTATGATTCACAAAAAAATAAAAAAATTAATAAGAAATATATTATAATATATTATTACTTTTTAATATTGTAATACTACAATCAACTAAACTTGCAACTCAATGGATTGGGATTGAGAGATAAGCCTAGCCTAACCCAAAGTATGACTCGACCTGAAACCTCAACCAAAGCTCCGCCCAAAATAAAATAATTAAATTCAAGATAAGCTCAGGTTGAGCAGGATCAAAAGTGGCATTGCAAGCTATTAGTCCGAAGCCTCAAACCTGAGCCCTGATAGAACCATATCATTCTTCATTTGGGTTTTTTCAGATTTTATTTGGGTTTGAAAATTGTTTTTCTTATATATATATATATATAACTCGAGTTCAAGTTTGTTTCAAGTTGTATGATCCATTGGCTAGAGTTAAACACAAATTTAGTTCGAGTTGATAAAATTCAATTGAAAATCAATCTAAGATACATAAATGAGTGCCCAAACATCAAGTTGGGTTTGGGTTAGCTCAAGTTGACACACCCAAGTTGTAGCCTGAATCAAACTATATTTTCACTTTTTGATAAAATTTTATAATAATAGATAAAATTAAATTTAAAAAAAAAATTGTTAAATCATATGTATTTATATAATTATCAATAAAAATAATAAAATATATCAAATATTTAAAATCTTTAAATACGAAGCACTAATATATTTTCCTATGAATTTCTCGAACATTTAAATAAAATAAATAGAATAAGTTTCTACAAATACTCTTTTGGCATAATCAAATATGAAGCACTAATATATTTTCCTAATTGACATGTCTCATAGTCAATAAAGTTACTCTCTCAATATTTGACTTTAAAATCTTCAATTTATCCAATTATAAATATCAAAGATAAAATTGTACAATCAATGAATACAAGTACAATTTATCTTTCTCAATCTATCTGGTCCATCGATCATGTGCATTAACATAAGAAGAAAAAAACTTAGTAAAATTATATTTCAAGTGATAAGCAAAATGACTGCTTAAAAACAAATTATTAAAAAAACTCAAGTACAACAAGAATGTATCAAAAGAAAAAATCTAATATTAACATTGTAGTGCTTATTAACCCATACAACAATGTTATTTGATATCATAATATTAAAAATTTTAGGCTCCACAAAAAAATATACAATCACATATGACATAAATATTAGTCTCTACACCTATCACCAAATAGTCAAGTGAGATAGTGTGAAGAGAGAACAATAGAGGTGGATATATCTCAACTAGAACTACTAGCTCCTAAGAAAAGAAATTTGAAATACTCACCATGTGTAAGTATAACACAACTCAGTATGTGCATAGTACATATGAAGGATTTAGCCTAAGTAGATCTAATAGTTTATTGTACATCTAATGAACACCAAAACATAGTCCATATGTTAATTTGTAACATCCAACACTTTTCTAGAAGCACCCCTCCTAGCACTCTCACCACCACCGTGTGGAGAAGTCATTATAGTATTTTAACTAATAATCTCAATTCTACTTGATCTAGGCATAGTTATATATATATGAATCACTTTCTAATAAATCTCTAAAAAAAACTAAAATTATACACTCACTAAAAATATGTTCCCAAAATGGTGTATCACTTTACTAATGAATAGAAGTATATAATAATGTGAATTTTGATCACCATATCTCCATGTTGTCAGATATATCTACAAATATCACTCCATCAATCCTCTCAAGTAATTATGTCCTAATCATAAAATAAGTCACATTATCCTAATCAATTAGCACATATGCTAATAGCTAAACAAAACTAATGTATAAGTTAAATATCTCAAAAGAGTACAATGACATAATTAAGTCACAACTCTTCTTTAACATGGAGCAAAAATCTAATAAATTAATCAAACTAAGATGAATTGATTGTGACAAATGAACCAGTAATTATGCCATCAACCAATTATCCGACTCAACCTCATGCGACTCATCCAATAAGTGTCATATATTTTTGGCCTAAGAATCAAATTACTATGACTTTTCTTCAGCAAAAACAAAAAAAATAGCAAAACACATATATATACACCACCACACTACAACTACACCACCATGGCAGAACTACAACACACTTTTGCACTTCCACTGCATACCACCTCACCACAGCAAGAACCATCATGGAAACTACCACAAAAAACACCATGAAACCACCAAATCACTAAGGTACCACCATTGCACATTCAGGAACAATCATCACACTGTCACAAAAGCAACCATACTCCATGAACAAAAAAAAACCCCACGTGCACCAGCATAGAATGATGATACCATGGTTATAGATGCCAAATGTTAGTGTTCACACCACACACGTCACTGTGCACCACCTACTTTAAATACCATACCGCCATTACAAGCAGCAAACCAGCATGGAAACCCTGTTATACCATGTTAAAGGAGGGAGAGGTTTGAAGGGGGGGTTGGAGAGAGAGATATTATATTATATTTTTATTAATTCAAAAAAATTAGAATAAAACACATATACCCGAGTTAAGGTAACTTAAATGTTTGGTACTCCCATACAAACAAAATAAAAAACAAAAGAAACAACTATCTACCGTAACTACAAGGTAGATTAAAATTTTTCTAATCGTGACCTCACCCATAGCCTAACATTTCTTGAATTGGGTTTAGATGTATCAAAAGGGCCATGCCGTGCCGGCAAAGCCCATTTTTTGGTGGCCCAATCAGGCCACCGTGTCGTGCAGTGCCTAGCACAGCACTACATGATTATGGGTGGCCCGGCATGGCCAGAGTCTAAGCAGATTCGAGCCGAGTCTTGCCTGGCCGGGCTGGGTCAGGCCGGATCATGTCCAGAGGCTGACAGTCTATGTCGACCAGTTGTGGATGCAACTTAATGATTTTGAATTTTTTTTTATAAATTTTAAAATTGTCAGTATGAGTTACAAAATTACATTATTTATTTATTTCACATAAATCACAAAAAAATATTATTAACATAAATAACAAAGTTTCATAATCAAAAATATCAAAAAAACACATCCATTTATATTTAATCATAATCCAACCTATTCCAAAAAAAACGTTGTAACAACATAAAATAAAAATTATCAATAATAATCAATAATCATGTGACACGACATGCAAGCTAAATCTCAATATCAATCAGTATAAGCAAGCAAATGATCATCACGTCAGCCATTTAATGGTATCGCTAGTAACTAGCTTAACATCATCAAAGTCTTGTGAGTAATTTCTAACAAGCAACTATTTCACTCTTGTTCCAATATGATCCGGAATGTCCAACCTCGAATCTTTAAAGTCTCAGTACTTCATGTATGTTAGTGGCTTAATAATATCTGATTACAATCTTAATCTCTTATCCATAATAATATTTGACTACAACAGAAAAAATATGCTTTGATGCAACACTCAATACCAATAAAAAAAGTAGATTACATGTCATCTTATTAACACGATATTGATGGACTCATATAATTATTACTATTATAAAATATTAAAACTATTGGTATCATTATTTGATAAGATTAAGCAGTAATCGATATATGAATACCGGGACAGCTCGCTCATATTCAACGGTCTATCATATTGTTTTCCACTCGCTAACCAAATCGAGAAGTCAATATCTTCAAATATAGTATTCATATCTATACTCAGAGTCTACCTACAACTACTATCAAACATAGTATCGTAGTATATAAATTACTCAGTCATCTTTTTGTGAATCAACTCTTCAAGTTGATATTGATGGTGCATACATGTGGATATATATGTCAAAATATTCTATATTCCTTTCATCTTAATCTTAGGATACATGCAAACAGCCAGACAATAAAAAAATAAAATAGTGAATCAGTACTTCAAGTACTTAATTTTTATATTAACAGTAATGTTGCTAAATATCAAGTTATCTCTAAACTTTATAAATATATCATTAATATTATATTAGAGATGTCGAACGGGCCGTGCCAGGCCGACTTGACCAAGTTTTAGGTTGTCCAATCGGGCTACCGTGCCGGGCCAATCACGGCATGATATAGTAACCGTATTGTGTCTGTCCTGACATTATTTCTTTAGGCCAGACCCAGCAAGGGTCGTAGGCACGGCTAGTTTTTAACCGTGCCGGCTCATGCCCGTAAGGCCAGTTTATAAAATTTTTTAAAAAAAATTTAAGATTAATTAATTTAAGTTATTTGTTTTTAATTTTTATATAATAAAAAATTAAATAATGTATAAAACTTTTTAAATTGTAAATTATAAAATTTTAATAGTATAAAACTTTTTATTTTTTATGTTATTTATTTTAATTTTGTATTAATTAGGATTTATATATAAAATAATAAAATATTAAATAATTAAAACTTAACTATTAATAAGAATTTAAATCGAATGAAAAATAAAAATAAAAAAAATAATATTAAACTTCAAGTTTCAACTTTCAAGCATCCTTCACAAGTCACAACCAAAAATTAAATAAACATAAAAATTCTAAAATACAAATGACAAAGCCAAACCAAACCTAATACAATATTAAAAAAATGAGTATAATGTAATAATACATCGAAATCAAAAATTAAAATCAGGCATGCATAAGTATAACTCATAAGCATAACATATTTATGGCAATCTCCGACATAAAATGAGCCAAACTAGCCCGATCTCGGGTGGATTTTGGGTCAGAGGCTCGTGTCGGGTCTGCCCTCCAAGAAAGCATGTCGTGCCATGCAAGGTACTGTAGCATACCGTGCCTGGCATGGCACCCCAACTCGATTGGGCCTGAAAAAATGGGATGGGCCAGGTCGGGCCAGCTCATTTTACACCTTTAGATTCTACCCCAGCAGTTAGTGGCAGAAATTCAACAGATATCATGATTCTGCTCATTTAAAATAGGGTGAATTATGTCTTGGGGTCTTGGGAACCCAAATAATTAACCTTAAGGCCTCATAACACTTATATTTGACTTTAAGGATATAAACATTTCCAGGACAAAAATGCCCTTAATGATTCCACATCAGCAGCTTATGTGGAACTACCGAATTCATTAATTAAAAAGCCAAAAACCGAACACCAGGTAATTGATTAATTAGCCAAGAAACCAAAGCCAAAAACGATTTTCCCTTGCATGAGTGTATTTCTTTCTCAGACTTTTATAGACATGGAATATTTCACTAAAACTGGACCTTAGATAAAGTTGATAGAGGTTCTTCGAACCAACAGTAGGGCCCATTCGCGTCTCCTATATAATGCCACGTCTCTCACTCTTGATTCCAAGGTCCAATAATTCAAAAAATCCGCATACAACTCGCAATTCGCAAACCAGCTAAACAAAGCTTTATGTGAGAAGATCCCAACTGCTGCCCAACATTTATCCGAACAACATTTCGGTTCACAAATCACAACGTACATATTTCATTGTATCCATATATGTTCCACTAGCGGAAAATTAAGCTCCTGCTTCCTTGCTCTTCATTTCCTGTCTTAAATACCGAGAAAATATATAGTCATCATCCTGATCATGGATCATTACGTATTAAATGAAAAATATGACATGAAAAGACGGCCTACTTTCTCCAAGGTGAAGTTAAGTGATGCCTACGAACTAGCAGTTTGATTAGCTAGCATTAATTTTCCACATCATCAGGGGTAAATGAGGTATTACAAAAATATTATATCCTTAACATTAATTTTTGTTTGTTTCATACTTTTGAGGTCAAATATAGGTCTTATGAGGCCTTAAGATTAATTATTTGGGTTCCCAAGACCCCAAGACATAATTCTCCCTTTAAAATATTTAAAAAATTCAAAAAATATAAATTTTTTTAAAAAAAATTTTATTCTTAAAATGTATATATATACCTCTTCTTATTCTCAAATATATATCTATTTTATCTTCTCTCTCTCATATTATCTCTCCTCTCGGCTCTCTTGTCTCTTTCTCTCTCTCCTTTCAATTTCAACTTTGGGACATAATACGAACTACCAATTATAATACGGATATCATAAAGCAAATGAGATTTTACGTATTAAAAATATTAATTTTAAAATTTTATTTAGTTTAATTTTCTTTTATTTTTATTTTTATTTTAGTAAAAAATTTTAGTTTAACTAATATAAATTAATATTTAATTTTAAAAAAAATTCAATATAATTAATAAAATAATAAAAAATTAAAATGATAAATAATAATTTTAATTACGATAACGAGATTAATTTAAACGTAATGTTGGATACGAAAATATGATATCCGACTACGTCAATAATAAGAGTAACAAATTTATTATTAATTACACTGCCTAGACTACAAGAATTTTATTTATGAAATTCCTCAAAATTTTTTATAATACAACAAATATTTATACGTCAGTTTATACTTGCATGACTTACATTGCACTCAGATACATATACAATATTAGTAACATGTTTAAGAAATTTAGACATGACTCAATATTTAGTGATATGATTATTGAGATGAAAACTAAATACTTAAAGTACTGACCAACTATTTTATCTCTTTATTGTCTAAATAGCTCATGTATGAACACTAGGATTAAGATGAAAGGAGAAAAATATTTTGGCATATATATTCCAGTGGATAAACTAGAAACACCAACCTAAAAAATTTATTTATAATAAATTGACTGAGCTATTTATATATTATGATACTATGTATGGTGGTAGTAGTAGTCAGACTCTAAATACAGACATGAATTTCATATTCGGAGATGATGACTTCTCTATTCAATTAGCAAGAAAGAAACAATAAGGTGGGCCGTCGAATAGGAATGAGATATCTCAGTACTTAGATTTTAATTATTGCTCAATCCTATCATATACCGATAATAAGAACATTGATAATTTATAGTGATAGAAATCATATAAATCTATTTATCCCATGCTATTTAAGATGACAATGGATCTATTGACTATCATGTTTTGAGCGTAGCATCAGAATCTATTTTTTCTGTTGGAATGAATATGATTTCAAATAGGAGATAGAGATTACAATTAAATATTGTTGAGATATTAACATGTATTGATGATTGAAAGAATTCAAACTTGTATATCCAGGATAGTGCTGCAACTACAACAAGAGCGGAGGAGTTAGTTGTTGATGATGATTCATAAGACTTTAATGATGATTGAGAATAAACCTATTGTAGTGCCTACGACCTACCACTAGTAATATCATCATATGCTTACGAGGTTGATCATTTTTAGATTGTCTTTGTCTATTTATTTGTCATTTGATTTTGCTGTTTTTATTATTATTTTATTCTTTATTTATTCAAATATTTACGAGATTGATATTTTATGTTTATGAGTTTATCTTTGATATAAATTTTTTTATTTTAATAATTTAATCTTACTTTATTATTTTATAATTTGTACGTATTTTTAGTTGAGTTATGACTTATGACTTGTGATAATGAATTTATTTTTTTGTTGTATTAATAATTAATTAATTATTTAATTTAGTATTAAAATTTTAAAATTTAAAATATATTTAACGTTTAAGATGACCCGATTTCAAATGAGCCGAAACAACACCACCCGGCACTTCTTGGCATTACCCAGCTCGACCCGACAAGTCCAGGCACAACCCAACCCAAACCGAGTATGAGGCAGACTGGTAGGCCATGCAGACCAGCACTTCTTAAGTCGTGTCATGCCCGGCACAGCACGATGGCCCAAAAGGGCCACTAAAAACTGGTATGGCTGACCCGCCCCAACTAATTTTATACCTCTATTCAAACATTTCCGTAGGATTATCATTATTTATATTATATATGTCTACGTTAATATTTATTTTATTATCATTAAATTAATTATTTATTATTTCTATTGAATATATATTTTATTTTGATAAACTATTTTGTATAACCAAAATATTTTTCTATTTCAATATTTTATTAGTATAGGAAATAAGATATTAAAAGGTTAAAAATGCAATAATAGCTTAATAATTGGAGTCCCGCTATCCGGTCAGTGGGCCGAATAAATTTTTGGAGCATAACTCGATCCATCCGAGTGATCCAACACACTCCGTTATTGATATAAATTATTTTTTATTTCTGTTTTTTTGCTCCTATAATTTTGCGTGTGAATTTGTTCATCTCCATTTTCTCCTCTTTGCGTGATTTTCTTCGCGATTATTTCTGCTCACAATATGTAATACTTAGTTTGATTATAATCTGTAAATGCATAAGTATTTTTCTGGTGAATATAGCTAATCGTGCTGAATAACTAGTGAACTATGTTATTTTCTGTCTTATTGTTGTGGTAGTGATTTCTGTAGTGATTTGTTGAAATTGATTATGGATATATATATATCATTTGTTGTTTGTTGTTCTCTTCTTCTAAATCTCTACGATCACAATCGTTAGAAGTAGAATTATCTAACAATTTCTAATTTTTTTAGTTTATGAATTATATTCTAATTTCTAAATTAAAAATTAATTGATATAAAAAAATAAAAAAAAAACTAAATAAAAATTAAAAAATAATATTCGGTTATTTTAGCATTAGGTTTATGGAAAGGAGAAAAAACCAAAATCCACACCCACATTTTCTATCCTCCAGTCCACAATCCACGTTCTTTAAGCTTTATAGAAAAATTCTAAAACTAAAATTATAAAATTTAGCTAAAGAGAAAGAAAAAACTAAGACCGAGAGGAGAGACGAGAGAGAGAGAAGAGTTGAGAGATAAGATATTTGAATTAAAAACACAAATCTCTAATCTCATTTATATAATTTTTTTTAAATATATATATATTTTTTAAAATTTTTTTTATATTTAAATCGGACAAAAATCTAACAGTCATCAGATCTTTTGTCCTAGTCGTTGGAAGTGAATCCAACAGCCTAAATCTTCACATTTTAATAATTTTTTTGTACCTTTAGCCGCCTGTTAGAAAAGAGAACCGGAGCTTCTGGAAGGTCCAAAAACTTTGGCTCAGGCTTAGAATCGAGGCTAGGCCTCGACCTCGGTGTGGATTCACCAACTCGATTGGGCTAGGGGCTAGAGAGGAAAAGGCATGTCCATGTGCGCATGGGTCATGCTACGTTGACGCGCCCAGCCAACCACATGGCAGGTTAATTGAAAAAAAAACAAGGCGGGGTGGGCACAGTCCGATTGGAATGTGCCCATGGGGCGGGCAAATTTTCAAATAAAATTATAATTTTTAATTAACCTATACTAGTATGACACAAGGCGACGCGAGCAGGTTTTTCAAATAAATTAATAAATTTAAAAAAATGAGGGAGGCAAGCACGGTCCAATTGGACCACACCAGATACCATGACCATCCTTAGCCCAGCACAGCACGACTCGAGTCCAAAGAACGTCTCTAGACCATGTCGTGTCGGGCCATACATAGCTAAACCAGGCATTGCCATGAGTCGTGTCCTGGCAGCCCGACCCATTTGACACCTCTAATTAGGTTTCACCCAACCTAATTTTTATCCTGGGCCAGGTAGAGAACTTTTGTTAAATTTTAATTTGGCCAAGTGTCTCATCTCAAATTACCAACAATACCCTCAATCAAATATTTAATTATCGATAAACACAAAAAGATAATCTGAGTTAGTCCCAAGTCTGATCTCTGATGATGAATCAACAATATATTTTTCTTAATATATCAATTAAAAAAAGGATAACCAATTAAAATGAACAAATATCCCCCCAAATTATAAAACTAACCTCACATATCTCTTCACCTTAAAAACTCTTAATTTTAAAAAAATGCTCATATTTTTCTCATAAATATGAAAAATGGCAGAACTGGGTCATGCCTCGAACTGTGCCCTGGAAGTCCGGCTCATTTTATACTTCTAATTCAATTTCACCCAACCTAATTTTTAGCCAAGACCAAGTAGAGAAATTTTGTTAAATTTTAATTTGGCCAAGTGTCTCATCTCAAGTTATCAAAGATACCCTCGATCAAATATTTATTTTTCAATTAAAACAAAAAGATAATCTTGGAGTTGATCCCAAGTATGATCTCCGAATATATCAACAATATATTTTTTTAATATATCAATTAAAAAAAGGATAACCAATTAAAATGAACAAATATCCCCCCAAACCATAAAACTAACCTCTTATATCTTTTCATCCTAAAAACCTTTAATTAAAAAAAATGCTCATATTTTTCTCATAAAAATAACATTTTTTTTTTTTGAAAATACAAATATAAATTATAAATAATTAAAAAGTTGAGTGACATTCATGTTAAAAGTAAGTAATGCTTTAAGTGAAAAAAATAAAGATTATATTTCCAAAACCTCAAAAATTGTAACTCATTTTACATAAATTTTCCTATTAAATTACATGGTTAGGTCTCCTAATGTAAGTAATGTCCTCAAGCTTATTATAACTTTAATATAAAACTAAATTTCCTCCATACTAATAATTTTAGCAATATCACCTTATGTCAATGTATCATTATCAAATAAAAAATTGATTTTATTAATTATGTCAATTAATTATTACTATTAACAATATATTTCAAGAGAACGTACAACACAATGAGTTCAATATAAAGTTGACAATTTCCATTTAAACAATCTTTCCACGTGACAATGTAAAATATATATAATTAATTTAGAAGTTCTCACATTCAAATAAAATTTTTAAAAAATATATTTAATATTTATTACATTACTTGAATAATTATCTTTAATTACTTGAATCACATTTTCATCTCTACCTTGTTTTATATATTTGTTAAGTAATTCAAAAATCTTTTCATCATTATTGATCATGATGAATATTGATGAAATAAAAAAAATATAAGAAAATTTCACCAAAACTTTAATCAATACTCTACCTCTCATTATTTTATATTCATCTAACATAATAAAAAAATATTTTCCTTTTACTCAGCCAAATAATATTGATTAAATATTTAATAAGAATTGCTTTTTTTTTAAGATTACAAAGTCCAACCTCATAAAAACTCTCTCATCCTCACCTCATATTTGTTAATCATCTTAATTTTGAGCTAAACGCGCTTACAATACAAAAACTATGTCTAAAGGAATGAGAATCTTATTCATCCGCCTATTAAATAATATGTATATTATATCTTAAAGGAATGAGAATCTTATAGATTATTTTGATTTATGTTCAGCACAACTTCTAGATCAAAAGTAAAAATTGATTCATAATTCATTGATTTGGTCCCTTTGCTATTTATAATATATTACTACTCCCACCCTTGATTATTTTCTTTGCTAAACATATCAGTGACAATCATTACACTAATATTATGTTTTTTTCATATGCATTTCTTAGTTTTAATTTTATACGCATGTATTTCTTCCTTAACATGTTTGAGAAATTTAAGGAATTTCTCGGATTTTTAAAATCTCAACAAATAATTGTGCACATTAATGATTTCATATTGATTTTTTAACATAAATTACGGATAAAACAAAATTACCATTATAATTTTTTTTAGGATATATTCTCATTCAATCTCTCTCCTTTCACTTACGTTTCATAAAATTCTGAAATATGAACAAAAACACCCACCATAGGTGAACCCAAGACTGGATGTGCCTCTTAAAGCTATGATCAGATTGAGAGCGCACAAACCAAGCACAACAAGTATAAGCAATCAAGAATATCAAGAAAAAATAAATTAAACTTTACTAACCACAGTAAGAAGAAACATACTTTGAGTCAAACTGTTCATCATCATCATCGACATTTTCTGCAGCGTGGGAGTGAGCATCAGCAGCAATATTTCTGTTTGGAACATGAGGGCCAGCAAGAAGCACTTCTTCAGCCTGAACTCGCCTGCCTAGAATTCCTCTGTGTAATATATCCTGCCGTCCTAGCCCTGCATTTACATTAATCTGATCCCCATTGTCACCTGGTCTAGGAAGCAAGAAATCGGTTAGACCAAGAGTCCAACCAACTGCTGTGAACCAGTAGTGAAGGACAGTCTTGATTGTTGTTCGGAGCTTGAAATTCTCAATCGCAAAAGGAATGCAGATTTGAAAAAGAAGCATATCAGCTGGAATTTCAGTAAATGGATCGGACACAGAAATGTCCAGTGGAAAGATGGATGGTACCACCCAGGTAGCAAATTTGACTGGCAAGAAAACCAGCAGTACAATTAAGCTTCCGTAAACCGCAACAGACAACAGAACCCTACGTGCATGCTTGTGAACAGGATCATCGATCAAATCCCGAAAGGGATTGTAGTTTGGATCGGCTGGATCACGTAGGAAATAAAGAACACCATTACGCAGAACCTGTAAAGGCAAAAAAATGAATATATTCGTGTTTGAATATTTATTATACATTTTTGTTCCATATTGTATGTTCCTGATGAAAGGACCCAACTTGTGGCCTGCCCCAATCATTTCTCGCTATATACATACATTAGGAACACTTTTTGACCATGATGCAGGTGTGTGATGGTAATGCAAGGCCTACAGTGAAGGCATGCATACCATGCAAAAGTAACTATCCTTAAACCATAATACATTCAAGGATAGTAAGAGAATTCTCCCATAGACACCATTACTAGGAAGAATATGTAAAATCTTTTACCAATAAGATATAGATAATTATTATTCTCTGATTATTACAGTTCTTATAATTCATCATTTCACACCTAAATAATGAGTAATCAACTCTAAGATAAATAAGTAATTAGTCAAACTAAATAATAAATATTTAGTTTTGACAACTAAAAGACTTCTTTAGATTAAAAATATTACAAGAAATTTTTGGAGAGAATTTTAATTATCAACAACCAAATCAAACAAATGATTTCTTTAGCATTTTCCTATCATATGCTTTTTCAGGTCATGCATCCTAAAGAGATTATTTTGCTTAGCTAATAACTTTTTTTTGAAACGTGTATTTTAATCATAATCTATGTTTAGGATATAAATAATAAAATAAAACTAATGACAATGAAGTATATTTTTCAGTCATCCAATAACCAAGAGGGATATGTATTATTCTCATGAAACATATTGAATACAGAACATAGTTGTTAAATCAAAATTCGAATTGAAAATTAATTTGTTTGATTAGTGAATGAAAAATCGAGAATCGAATTAAATCGAATCGTGAATCGAATTTTTTGTGATTTTTTTCCACGTTAATTAATTTATATTTCCTATAAATGGTATTTTTTTGGTATTTTAATTTTAATTTTAATTTTAATTTTAATTTTTATGACTTTTTTAGTATTTTGCTGATTTTTCATGGTATATTCATAATACCAAAGTTTGGAATTACTTTTTTTCACATTAATTAATTTTTACAGTTGATAATTTTTTTTTAGTATTTTTATTTTTATAACTTATTAAGGATCTTGGACCCTTGAGAAACAGTATTAAATCGATTCATGTGAATCGATTCGCAATTCAGCGATTCAGTCTTCGATTCATACATATTTTTGATTTTTTTAAAAGAATCAGGTCGTTTACCCCCTAAATCATAAATTGAATCGTGAATCAAATCGTGAATCATATGATTTTGATAACAGTAATACGAAGTACTAAGTAAGCATTGATATTATCATTTTCGAGCAAGACTCATTCCTTAAAAAATTTAAATTAGATGTAAATTCAGATATTTTACTTGAATAATTTACTATCATTTGCTTCTCAAATATCTCCCTTGAATTGCCAACTAGGAGAGATTACCAACTTTCAGTAAAAACTGAACTTTTTGAATCATGTTGTAATTACTCTCTTCTCAAATCATCATACATGTACTGACCATAAGATCGTTCATCAACCTTTCTATATTAAAATACAACTACAGAATAAAATTGTAGAAATAAATAATATAAATATTATTGCAACAATTTTAGTTACCAGCTATAATAAGATTATAAAATATTTATTTATAATAAAAGTATTCCGATATATTTTTAAAAAATACAATCTTAATTACCAACTACTTAATTAAATGAATGATTTCTTAAATCTTTTCCAATTATGTGCTTTTTTTAAGGTCACATCATATTATATCCTGAAGAAAAATTATATTGCTAAACTCCAAGCAATTTTCATAACATATATTTTATTCATAATCTATCTCCAAGACAATAAAATAACACTCATAAAAATAAAGTATATCTTTTTTAATTATTCTAATAACCAAAAAAAGTACATATATTATTCTCCAAATATAAAATATTAGAAAATACAGATATTACTTTTTTTTGAATAAGACTCATTCTTTAAGCAATCTAGATATGGTATAAATTCATATATTTCACATGAATCTCATACTTTCATTTACTCTATCAGCATCTCCCTTGACATCTAACTATAAAAGATTATCACATTTCAACTACTTATTAATTTGTTAGATCGTATTATGACAACACGTCTCAAATCAGCATGTGTGCCAACAAATACATAACAAATAGATTCTAATTTTGATTGAGATAATAGCTCCAGAGTCTAATTCTAACTAGAAGTAACAAATGAATCGTGTTAAGCCAATATGACTTAGTTTTCAGTAGGGCAACCAAGCCACTGTGTCGTTCCCGACACGACAAGGTGTGATTGTCATTCCCAACACTGCACTGTGTGAGTGATGTGTTGTGTCATGTCGGGTTGGGTATGTTCATTATGATACCCAACATAACTGACCTATGGACATAGTCCTTGCCTGGCCTGGGACATACCTAACATAAGCTAGCATGGTTGCGATGCAGTGTAGGCACAAACAAGCCTGAACCGGTTAAAAGCTACCTGCAATCAATATCCTGGTCCTTGATCAAGCTAGAATGGATCAGCCAGGCTGCCAAGTCTGATCTAGGTCACAAGGCTCTAGGACAACTAGGGCCTTAGGACCTTAGGCCACTTGTTTCCCTATAAAGAGAGAGAGATAAAGGCAAACTACACACACACACATATATATATATATATATAATTTTATATATAATTATATAATATATGAAAGTATAAAATTAAAAAAACATAAATAACATTAAAAAATTCTATAATTTAAAATTAGAATATAAACTAAAATATATTAAAAAAATTACCTACCATCAATTTAAACTGATAAATTCTTTGAGATAAAAAATTGGTAATGCAGTGTTTTATTGTTGATTACTAGATAATAAGCATCATATGTCAGTCTGACTGCTTTTGATCTTTACAACTACAAGTTTCAGTTTCACTTCCATTATGTAATTCATTATAGAGTTGCATTGTTTAATCTTGAAAACTCATGCAACTTTTAAATCTTTTAAGTATGACAAATTATTTATAATACTAGTTGTGGTATTGTCCTAGTATTTAAAATTATATTTACAATCATAAAAATAAAAATAAAAATTTAATGATATATTAAACACCGGTAAAATCAATAAATCACATATCATTTTACATAGGACATGAAAAATAAATTTGTAAAAATTTAATTAATTCAATATGTCAATTTTTCATATTATTCTGTGACAAAATAAAATAATAATGAGAATATAAATATCTTGACAACTATTACCTATTAAATGAATCACCTTATCATTTACTCTTAACTAAATAAATAGAAAAAATATAATATATAAATACGGTATCAATCATTATACTCAAAAGTTTGTTATAACTATCATACTTATATTTATAACATTTAAATATATTATTTAATAATACATTTATTTTATACTATTCTCATGATGGTTAATACAAGTACATATTAATTTCATAATATTTTTCTCATTCGATCTTAAACAAAACAATAAAAATATAAAATAATAACTCATATTTTACATACTCTCATCTTGCATATAAAATATGTACTTGCGTGTAAACACAACATTTATTTGATTAAACACAACTCATATTACATATGTACTTGCATGTAATAAAGAAGATGAATATATACAAAAGAATACAAGTTGGTTGTATCATAAAAAATTTTATGAATTTTTAAAATTATTACATCTCAATTTGATATTAATTATTATTTACTAATTTTATCATTAATGAAATCGGCTATAACATATTAGTAACAATACATAAAACTAATATTACATATGTTGAATTCCTATTAATTTACATAGATTGTTCAATTCTTATACTCAGCTTAAAATTTTAATATATTTTAAATTTATTCTAATAAGTGATAATTTATTTTTAAAACTAACTTATAATATTATATTTATTTTGTTACACATATCTAACATGATAAATTTCAACTATAAAATATTCTCTAATAATTTTTATGAATATACTTACTACATTACTATTAATTGAAAAATAATCAAATATTATATTATTTTGTATTATATATTTCATAAAAACTCTCGTATATGATAAAGCTATCAAGAGAATACAATATCTTATGAAACTCTAATATTTATTTATTTAATTTCTAATAAGAATCAACAAAATCAATGATAACACATGCAAAAAAAAATTTATCATGATTAATTCATATATCAAATATCATTGATACACTTTTATTATGTTTTATAAGTTTATGAATTATTAACTATTTCTAAAATTTATAATTTTTTATTATATAAGTCCTACAAGTCGATTTAGAAATCATATAATAAACAAATTGAATATATTGATGCATATAATAAACTAATCTAGGATCTTTCACAAACATAAACAAAATATTCATACTAGCAACCAAATCTTCTCTTACAAACTCATAGCAATGAAAGGAGATGATTACTAAACATGAAATTAATCCAAATTCAACAAATTCGACATCAAGTGAAATTTGTTTAGGATCTAATAAATCATATTGTTTAGTACATTATTTGGCATATCATGTAAAATATCCAATCCTACCACTATTTATGAAACTATAATTTTTTTTAATAATATCTATATTAGAATGAATCTTCTTTAATTTTTTTAATATTTTTTTATCATGTTAAAATGCGTTTAAATTAGATATGTTCATTTATGACACAAATTTTAATATGTATGAACTTACCTATGACTAGGAAACAAACTAGTCTCTAACTTTTTGATCGAGTTCTTACTATTTATATCAAAATTATCTATAATATAAATTTTATTTTTATTATAATCATTATTTTTTATTTTTTAGAGTGATGGAAATAGAAAAAAAGTTTTTATTAATCAATCTAAATTTCTAATATATATAATTAAAAAAAAATAGTATGTGCCTTATAAAATTATACATCCATAATCATAATTTTGTGGACCTTGATTCATTGGGTCGAGCGTACTTAATCATTAATTACAAAATAATATTATAATACAAAAAAAAAACTTCCCATTAATAATTTAAAAATATCAACTTTCAAGAATTTTAGAAAATTAGAGAGCTAAAAATAGAAGATAAAAATAAAAATTTTTTAAAATTAAAATATTTATTTTTTGAATATTTTTATAAAAACTAGAAAAAATATTTATATCTATTGAATATTTGTCCAAGACCATTGTAGAGAAAATCAAATAGACAATGTGAGTAACGAGTGTTTCATTACAGGATTAAAAAAAATAAATAACACATACATACACATGGCAACTCGCATTGGCTACTTAATAGTCATTGTGAGTCTAGCAACATAAGTCAAAAACTCATAACACATTTTGTATTTTTTTATATTTTAAATTGGTCTGGACTACCTTGTTTTCATTTAAAGAAATAGCCATGTGAACCACATGCGCACCTTTATGAAAAATTAAAAATCTATGATGTATGAGATACTAGTGCCGAATCAGGTCGGGCTCTACCCGACTCGAAGCCTCAACCATTGCATGACTCAAGTCATTATGTCACCCAAAATGATTATGACCCATGCAGGCCATCATGACAGATCATTTGGTGCCGAATACATTTTGGCATGCATGCCTAATAACTCATGTCATCCACCTAGGACGCCCAATCCTTGTGCCATCTATAGTTCCAACTCCAAAATAGTTGGGAAGTGGAATACTTGATCACTCTTTATTTCTTATTTAGTTCACACACAAAAATCTACTCAGTCTATTCTAAACCAAGAGGAATCTCCAGATAAATCAAAAACTGCTACTAAGTTTGTTCAATATCATATTCCATAAATTTTGGAATCATATATTTTAATCAAGATATATTTCTATGACATGATAAAATAATACATATGAAAAATATAATTTTCTTTATTATTCCAAAACACAAATGAGGTACATGTATTATTTTTCTGAAATATATAAAATACAAGTAATATTGATATTACTTTTTTCAATCATAACTCATTCTTTAATGAGTATATGGTATGGACCAAGTTTAAAATTCGATGTTTTACTTTAATTTTTTACTCTCTTAATCTTCTAGAGTCTCCCTTTAGCCTCCAACTATAGACCATATCACCTCACTGCTACTTTTGAACTTGTTGGAGCATATTATGATAATTTTCCTCTTAAATAGTTATATGCTATGTCGCACGGACACGGATACGGACACGGAGATACGACACGGCAGAATACGGGAACACGACAAATTCTAAAAAACTAGGATACGGATACGACTAGGATACGTCATGATAAAAAAAATAAAATTAAAAATAAAAATTATTAATTATAAATATTAGGTATCTTAAAATAATTTAAAATTCTGTATTTTAAAATAATGTAAAAAAAATTTAAACCCTCTAACACCCCCCCACCACCCTCCCTTTACAGTTTTGATTTTCGAACTCTCCCCCCTCCCGATACAGATTCTAAAACCCCCCCTCCCGATACAGATTCTAAAACCCCCCCTCCCGATACAGATTCTAAAACCCCCCCTCCCGATACAGATTCTAAAACCC
The DNA here is from genome assembly GCA_029783825.1 of Sapria himalayana. NCBI lineage: Eukaryota > Viridiplantae > Streptophyta > Magnoliopsida > Malpighiales > Rafflesiaceae > Sapria > Sapria himalayana. The sequence goes on along the minus strand of JAREIK010016554.1, from coordinate 403,061 downwards.
CCCCCTCCCGATACAGATTCTAAAACCCCCCCTCCCGATACAGATTCTAAAACCCCCCCTCCCGATACAGATTCTAAAACCCCCCCCTCCCGATACAGATTCTAAAACCCCCCCTCCCGATACAGATTCTAAAACCCCCCCCTCCCGATACAGATTCTAAAAACCCCCCCCTCCCCCTCCCGATACAGATTCTAAAACCTCCCCCTCCCGATACAGATTCTAAAACCCCCCCTCCCGATACAGATTCTAAAACCCCCCCTTCCCTTTATAGAATTAGGTTACCTTAGGTATTGTCGGCACCTCGGCGGTGTGCTCCTCTCCTTCCCGTTTGACGCAATGACAATTGACAACTATTTCTCGCAATCGGCTTGTCGGCAACTCACTGTCGGCGGTGTGCTCCTCAATTTGTTGGAGATGTAGGAGTAATAATCAATATATAGTGTATTTCCGATGCGTTAGAATCGTTAAAATGCGTCAGTTGGTAAATGACGCGTCTGTAGATAAACGACACGTCTAATGTTAACGACGATTGTTTCCGAACAACGCGTCGGATATGTCTCTGACGCGTATCCAATACTCCACGTGACGTATCGGGACACGTATCCGACCCGTGCCCGACCCGTGCCCGACCCGTGCCCGACCCGTGCCCGACCCGTGCCCGACCCGTGCCCGACCCGTGTCCGACCCGTGTCGGACACGGGTCGGACACGGCGACACGGCAGTTCCTATGCGTATCCGTGCAACATAGGTTATATGTACCAATAATTACTAAACATATAGATTCTAATTTTGATGGAAATACTGAGGTTTCATTTGAAACGAAACGCTCTCCTATTGTCGATGAGACAATAACTCTAGAATCTAGTATAATTCCAACATCAAATAAATTAGGAGTTAAAAGACTTGATTACTCATGACTTAATATTTATTCTAAGAAAAAATAATTATTAAGCATATTCAAAACCATAATAAGTCTTAGGATAAGTCATAAGATCTTGCAGTCAGCTCATATGATCTTAATCTTTTGATTTTTCTATAAAAAAAATAGAGAAAATATATTTCACACCTTAACCTCAAAAATTTTATAATACTCAATTTTTTTTTCTGATAATGCTACTTAAAGTGCAATTAAACAAGTACCAACATGTTGAATCACATAAAAATTCTGAAATTAAAAAAATTTAGTCAAAAATAAAATTAGGATAACTGATCAAATTACCTAGAAAATCTTTTTTTATATACATGTGTATTAAAAATCAAGCATTTGTAATGGCCTATAACTTGGTCCAAAGATAATACATTTAAGATTAAAGACTTATCAAATATATCCTCTCCAACTTTTGAGGATAAAGAGGTCGAGAATTTAACTTTCCCTATACCTCATATTAAAATGAGAACTTTATGCACTATATATAACCTTTATGTCTCTTGATAGTACTGAAAAACATGTCTCCTACTAAATATTATCTCATTTACGATAGCACAACGTAATGATAGAAAAAATAAATATTATCCTTTCAAATAAAACTTGAGAACTATTATCATTATCTTTAAAAATATATATTATTGACCAAAAATGAGTATTCATTGTAAACAATATCAAGATAATATAGTGGATCACTTAAAGACAATACTTATTATGAGAGATTTCAATTAGACTTTTAGAGTTGATTATCAACTTCAATAATCAAGATGATCTCAATTCAAATTTTTATATCACTTGCAGCCTCTCATAAATAAATAATATATTAGCTGGATAATAAAAATATTTTTTTATAATAATCTTGAGGAGTTATATATAGAGCAGTTACCCAATTTTTAAACATGAATAAAATTTTCAAATTCAATTTATAGATTCCAAAATATCTTATACAACCTAAAACAATCAACTATGAGTCTCACTTGTGAAATTTTCAATGATAATTATTTGTTTTGATTAGATGTGTCAAACGAGACGTGTCGTGCCGGTCCAGCCCATTTTTAGCCGGCCCGAGCGTGCTTTCATGCCGGGTCAGGCATGACACAGTTACCGTGGAGGGTAGCCCGACACGGGCCCACGGCACGAATCCACCAGAAAAATTAGGGGTTCGACTACGTGCAGTCGAGCCGCCGCAGGCCGAACCCCTAATTTAAAAAAATTAGGGTTTCGGCGTGCCCGAAACCCTAATTTCAAAAAAAATTAAGATTTCGGGCCGCACTAAACCCTAATTTAAAAAAAATCAGTTTATCAGCTCATACAGAGGTACCATGCTAACGGGTCATTGTACCATGTCGGGCCAGGCACTGCACGAGGCTCAGTTTGCCTCAGCACAGCATGGCACGATTGGTGTGATGGTCGGGCACGGCACAAGCCCGAGCACGGCCGAATCGGGCCGTGCCTCATGTCGGGGGGACCGGCCCGGCCCTGTTGACACCTCTAGTTTTGATTTGCGTAGATATACTGTAGATTATTTTTAATATTATCAAATGAGTTAATATAACATTTATTTTGTTGATTATGTATATAAATAATATCATCAATATAAAAGATAATGAGTTAGAAATTACTCAACTCAAAAAGTAATCTCAATCACAATTTCAAATAAAAGATCAAAAGACAAATATTTTCAAATAATTTTGAAATTATGACAAAAAAGAATTATACGAAAGGTTAGATATTTAACTATTATTATACCTAATATAATTAATCATTTTCTAAATTCTTCACAACAAATTTATTTTTATAGAACTCTTCCCGTACTTAGACATGTAAAAAAAATTAAGGCTCGGTATTGCATTCAGTGTTCATGAACATTATCTGCTAATTAGGTATTCATATTCCAGTTAAACACCAACTTGCACATACAAAAAAACTATTATATATAACCATATTTTTTTTTGAAAAGTCTTATCTCCTAAAAAAATAAGATAAACAATAATATCTAAATCTAGTAAAAAAGTAAATTACAAGATAATGATTATAACTACCTATGAAATTATTTGAAACGTATATCTAGCTAAAAGAATTAAATTTTCATTCACTTATCATAATACTCTATATTATGATAGTCAAACAATGAGACATATAGTCTCTAATTCAATATTTCATAAGCAGATGAAATAAATTGAAGTAGATCATTTCCTTTTAAAAGAAAAGATTGATGATGAGATCATTATCATAGTTTATATTGCTAGACCACATTAGTTAACATATATATTTAAAAATATCTTATGACAATTTGAAGTTTTCTTCTCTATCCTCAAAGTATGTCATTCTAAATATTTATACATCAACTTAAAGAAGAGAGTATTATAAAATTTCTTTTGCATCCTTATTTCTTGTTGTTCATTTATGATGGGAGCATCCACCTTATGAGTGTGAGTTTCTTGATCATTTTCACATTATGTGACTTGTTTTTATTTAACAATTACATAGTTATTTTATTTAGGAAGCCATGAACCAACTATTGTAAACATGTATCAAAATTCAAAAACTAACTTTAACTTTAACTTTTGTAACCAAATATCATTATCCTCCTCTGTCTCCGGGTAAGTAGAGAAGTTGTAGCCATCAACTCAAGTGATTATCACACTTAAATTTACTTTTTTGTGCATCAATGCATGTAGCCAACCTATGAAAAAAGTATATATGTTTGAGATGAATACCCCGCGAAGAAGGCTCACAAAGATGCTAATTTGCAGCATGTACACAATACCAATAACCCAATGAATCAATGTGCTTGCCAAAGGAGAAACTGAAAAGAACTGAACTCTCTGAGCCATGGACTTCCCAAACATCTTCACAGTACAAACATCAAGCCACCAACCACACATCAGGGGAAACACTCCAAGCTCAATCACCAGGAGAAAGGCTACCTTAACCATAGTCATTAGGTGTCTCATTGCTGCTAAAAATTGCCTGAACAGAGAAGGAATAGTCTCTACTAAAGAAGTAACACCATATAACCTTCTCACAGATAAAGGCTCTCCCTTGGTGTACCGATACAAGGCATAGCAGAAAATGTAAATGATCACACAGAAAAAAATGAACAAGTACCCAGTGGCAAGTGTCACCACGTCAGAAAACTGAGACGTGCCTGCCCTTGCGCCTTCCAAAAGATCTGTAGGAAGCGACGCACACATATTGTTTGAGATTTCATTTAATCTGCTACCATTTACTTTTAGCAGTTGTTGCGTGCAGTGACCATCAAGCACACCATCATGGGCATTGGGCTCCAAATTTGCAGTTACCAATGCATTCTCCAATGTGATATTTGACAAGTATGAAACAGTACCAGAGAGTGGCATCACAGAACCAGTTTTGGAAGAGTACATCCATGATGCATAGTAGAGAAAAACCCGTCCAAATGAGAAGGGCACTAAGATTACAGCACATAGAAATATTATGTTGCTTGCCAGAACCTGCAGAGAAATAAATTATCAAAACAGAAAACAATAAAAATTATCAATTTTTTCCAAAAAAAAAAAAATCACAGCTCAGTTCACTACTTGATGATGATGTTGATGATATATGTGAGTGTCCTCTTCCAATGGATTTTTTTTAAAAAAATGTTTATTAGTACCATCATCAAAACAAGTCTCGTTACTTGATTATCACATAATCTAGGTATGAAAATATATTAAATTTTCCTACATGAAATAACAATTTAAAATTAATAAGATTTATTTTATTTAATTCACACAAATATTAGTGATATTTTCTACATAGCTTATTCAATTGTTTGTTTTTTTAATATAATCATATTTTACAATTATGTAATAATGTTAAATATATGATTGAATGTATACTTTAATAATATAAATTTTATATATTATGATTTTAAACATATTAATATACCATAATGAAATAAAAATGAATTGTTATAAATACATATGATTAATTATAACAAATTACAATAAAATTAACAAAAATAAAATGCAAACATAGTGTAATTCAAATAATAAATTATATATATTAATCATCATTTAATTTAAAAAAAAAATATTTTTATCATCAATAACACTATTTTTTTATTAATGTATCATCTCTCCTGATGTAGGAATGATGTTTGATATTTCAATGACTTAAGTAAGCAAGATCTCTTTTTGTATTTGAATCTTTCATAATTATTGTCGATATCAATCAACAAAATGTGATTAAGAATGTAATATTGATTATATTTTCTCCTTAATATTAGATAAAAGCTTCTGCATATCAGATCATTCAAATTTTGATATTATAACTTATTCGCGTGTTGTTGTGAATCAACAAAAAAAACTAAAATTCTATAGTTAAATCATATTGGATAAAGTAATGATTATTGATTTTAATAATATTTATTTTCTTATATTTTCAAATATATTCTAATTTCTTTCATATTTTAATACATTACACATATTTTTCAACACATCTATTGGACGATCATTTTTTAACATAAAACCAAATTTTCACATACAACCCAACATTCAGCTATATCATAAATATAAAAAATAAGAATTACTTCAATTCAATTATGAACAATTATAATTGTAAAAATTAAATTAAACAATTTTTAAATAATTAACATGGTGTTTTTAAATTTTTTCATGCTTTATGATGCATTTATACAAATCAATTATGAGCACAACATTGTACTACTTTTTAAATTTTTCAAAAAAAAAATTAATTCAAAAATTACTCAACCACATTTAATAACATAAGAAATCAAATCTTCAACTTCAAATCAACAAGATTGGTCAATTTCTATATGTTTTTTACAATTTTATGAACTTTCTCGCAAGTATGTACGTATCTTTAATCATTGCTTCGTATATACATCCCATCAGTAGTTTCTTTTCATGGTGAAGAATATGAACAATAAAAATTAAACATATATAAGCAACTAACTATGGTGTTTCCAAATGAGAGCATCAAAATAGTAACATAATTAAACACATATAAGCCATATTCACCCTCTTTAGTTATGTTCAATTAAAATTACCTATGTGTTTGTTATTGAGATGACAAATAAGTCGGGCCATCACTAGATATAATTATAGAGGTGACAATTATTACATATAATTATACTTTTTGAAATACAACTATCTTTTTAAATAGTAATATATTGATGATTATTTTTTGATACAACATAAAACAGAGCCTCGAACTATAATCACAATAATTTGTGAGCTTTTTTAAATTAGATACTTACTTTAGAAAAGCTGAGATATTGAATTTACTTAGGGAGTTTGGAGTGCATTAAAAATTCTCACTATAAATATAAAAGTACACCTAGTTTTAGTTTCTAATACTCTACGAGTTTGTGATATGTGATTATTAGAATATGATATTTGTTCTTGAGGCAAAATATAAAATTCGTGTCCTAGACCATGTTACCATGAAACAAAGAAAGCGGTGATTAAACTGTGGAAATATTACAATGCTCACAAGAATTCATAACTTACCATTTTCTTCTAGTTAACTAAGCTATTGTGATTGCAATGTAAAAAATTCAATCACGTAATATGGATCTTGTTTACGTGGCCAATTGCAATTGATCAGCTAGTAACCCGGCCATCCGTTGCGTTTTAACGAAACAGGCTTCCGACATGGATGGTCAGGCACGGCCCTGCACTATGCAGACCCACCATGCCATGACGGGCCACAGGTTAGTTCCCGTGCAGTGCTAAGCACAGCATGGAATTCATGCCATGTCATGTCCGGCATGGCCATGCCACACTCAAACAGGATGTGCCGGCACGGCATGGCACGGCACAACAGATAAAATAGACAAAAGTGCTTACAGTGAATGCATTTTCAATCAAATGAAAAACAGGACCCTGCATGCCAACGAGTTCATCAAATGGCACATCCTCCGCACCGTCAGCATCATCTAAACCATCAATATGCTCAACGCGCGCATCCAAGCGACCTGCCTGTATCTCCCACCGAGCAGCAACGTTTTCAGCATTCCTTCTAATCAGCTGGCCGACACCAGCTATTCCTTGCCCTTGCCCCCCACCATCATCCCCAGCATTACCCTCATCTCCAACATGTCTATCAACCTGCTCGGGTGCTTCTCTACCACCATGAGCAACATTTCTGACACCAACTTCTCTTTCAGCATCCTGTCCACCCAGCTCTCTTAAATGTCTAAAGTAATCTCTTAGAGAAGTAGCCCCAAGAAAAATAAAGACGATGCTTGCAGAAAGTAGGAAGCCATGCAAACAGTCGGTAAGAACAACAGAGGCCGACATATGACTCAAAAACAAGCTGTGTGCTTCTGCGAAACTTCTCACAAATGCTAGTCTCCATATCCAGAACGTCAAGAAGGGTATGAATAAAAGCCAAACGGTGAGCACAAAACTCAGGCGCAAAATAAATTGTAAAATGCGAAAAGCTTTCAGTGTCATGCCAGCCAGAAACTCCTGGAAAGGAAGCCTTGCAGGGGCATTCTCGGCATATACCGGCGAGAAAGAAAAAGCATATTTGCATACCTGCAAATTTTATGGAGCAAATTAACAAAATCAACAAAATAGTTCATAAGTTGTAGTACTAATAAATTAGATATGTTACACACAGAAGTAAAGAATGCTCTCGAATTTATAAAAAAGAAAAATATTTCATTGCCACAATATAAATTATTTATTTATTTATGAAAGAAAGATAATGAAGCATTATATTTTATTTTCTCAAAATTATTAAACACACAGACAATGATAAACACACACACACACACACACATGTGTGTGTGTGTGTAAATACATACAAATGCATGAAATACTCTATGAAACACCATTACATGTATCATATGCACTTTCTCTATAATAATGCATCAACACTCTCACACAAGTTGATACATAAATATTAAGTATGTCAAACATTAAAGAAAAAGAACAAGGATCATTACATATCCTTGATGAAAATAATAACATGTTCATTTCAACATTTGAAAACTTATAGTTACAAATAAATCACCTTGAATATCTTATCTAATAAAATAATATTATTTATCTTATCATAAAAAATTAAATTTAGAATAATACATAATGGGATGAATGTGCCTTCGTAATTAATCTAAAGATAATAGTTTATATCTTATTTTTTTTCAAGAATAAAATTAACTTCTTGAAAAATATTAGAATTTATAGCGCATAACTTAAATAAATGAAAAAATTCTACTCAAGAAAAAATATTCAAAAAAATCCAATGATGCCTAACAACTTTAAAAGAAATATCAAATACTAATATTATCTTATTCACTAAGCAAAATATATGAAAACTAATATTCATAAGAAATTATTACCAAAAATTAAAGAAATAACTAATTATATAGATAACATACATAATATTTAATTTATTATTTATCAAATAATTAATTTAATTTCAATTCTTTATAAGCAATAAAAATCAAAGTACCAAGTACAAAAAAAAAGATATGTGCCCGAGTCAAAATAAGACACTAGCATGGTACATGCTAAAAATTCATACTACTGAAATCATTAACACATGTTGACAGTGTTTGAGAATAATCAATCAAGAATAATATATTATTCTAATCCCAAGAAAAAAATTATATCTAAAATTATAATTCATTTAGAGTCGCATCTAATGATTATAACTTAAGACATCTCAAATATATCATCTTTAATAATAATAATAATAATAATAATGTAATGAAATATACTAGTAGAACTTCCATTCATCACACTCTCAAAAACTATAGATAAAATATTTGGTAACTTAGTATTGTGTATGTTACATTGTTGAAGTTAAATTATTTTATTTAAAAATTCTAAATATTTATGATGAAAAATATTAATAATTTTTAATGATTACATTTAAATATATAATTTTTTACAAAATTATATTTAATCAATAAATAAAAATTAAATAATATTTAATAAAAATATATAATTATATATATATTAGATAGAGTGTATCTCAGAAAAAAAAGCGCATCTTAATTATGTCATGCATCTCAAAACTCAAAAAAACTTTTGCACATTAATATGCCTTGCACCTCAAATAACTATGACAAGCTTAAACATGATAATTTGATCAAATAAGAAGAGAAAGCTATTATAAGAAATAAAATCATAAATAATAAAGAACAATAGCAAATAGATGCAAAGTATTATACAATTTATTTCATTGAAGAGAAATCCAAAAATGAATACACTTGAAAGAGACCAACAAGACCAAACTTTTTAATATCTATTAACAATATATGGGACTTGGAAAAATGATAAAGTTTACTACCAATAAGTAGTTACCTCATCATAAAAAATATTGTATTTTCTAGGAGACATTGGAATAAATGAAAACATTCTATGTAGGTATTTGCATATGATGATAACTATCCTAGTAAAATTATGATAACTATACAATAATAATAAAATCATGATAGCTATCCAAAACATTATAGATATTCTCATATAATGAAAGCAACCAATAATCTCAAAAAAAAAAAAACTCACATTCTAATAGAATTATGATAGCTATCCATACTACCCATCTTGAATAGTGCGAGAACCTCAAGTCTTTAAAAAAAATAATATTGACACTAGATGTGTCAAATTAGGCAGACTTGAGAGAAAGAGAATAGCCCAACGTAATATTGCTCATGACCTCTAATTAATACTAACAATAACTCTTCCTATCAAGAATGGTACTTATAGTTTTTATAAATATTAACATAGTCAATAAAATTATATTTGATAACTATAATAATCTTTTTTTCTTTTCTAAAACAGAGATCACAAATAAAACAAATCATCATAATTTAAAAAAATACTAGGCATATCAAGTCACAAGAATCATCTAGCAACTAAGAAGAAGCATAGCACAAAATGAGGGCCTGATTGAATTGAAATGCAAGCAAAGATACATATAATTTTATAAAATATGATTTGAAATTTAATTCAATTTATAAAAATTGTTGATATTTGAAAGTCAAGATGAAAGAAGAAAAAATATTTTGTCATTAACTTAAAATAAAAAATAAAAAATTATATATAGTTAAGATTGAGATAATTCACAAGTCAAGTACTTTTATACAAAAAAAAAATACATAAAATATAACATATGAGATAATAAATCTCAGTACCTTTTTTAGAAATGTACATACATGTCGTCAACACCTATCTTAGAGAAAAAATATATAAGATTATTTAATTATCTTTATGAAGATAAATACAATTTGGTCATTGATAAAAACACAAATTATAACTATAAACTCATATTTGGCCTAGAGTGCACAATCATGATGGCGATAAGTGGCCAGCTTACAGGCTTGCCAATTATTCTAATGATGGCCCTGCAATATATAAATATTATTAATAATATTTTATTAATACAAAATAAAATATATAGTATAATATTTAATAATACTGGAAATAATGATGTCATTGTTTCACAATATATATTTTAATAAGAACCACTAGAGATTGTTCATTAGCTAACATTTTCTAAGTAAGATATATATGTCACATAAAAATTTAATAGTACAAACAAATTCATAATAATTTCTATGCTCTAAAATATATGTGAAATATATTAGAATATACTAAAATATTTAATAAATTAAAAAAATTTTACAATGTATAAATCAATAGGCCTAAAAATAGTTTACATGAATATTGAACTTTATTAAAATTTTATATATTTGATATTAAATTCATTTATTTATTATTAACATATAATATACAACTAAATTAATAGTAAAGCTATTGAAATAATTATTAATAAATCAAGTTAAAATATAAGATTTTCCTTTTTAAAATTCATAAAAATATTTTTATGAAATAAAAAATATGATCACCTTTAAACATTCTCATCAGACATTATACTTAGATACATATACAACATAAATAATATCTTTAATTAATATAAAAAATATCTTTTTTTGAGAACATAATTATTAAGATAAAAAAATATTTAAATTATTAATTCTTCATTTATCTATTTATTATTTAGTTACGTGTATAAATCATAGGATTAAAATCAAATAGATAAAAAACACAATCAAATTCATATACTTGCATGAACATACCAAAAATACTGATAATAAGATTTAGGAATAATTATAAAATATATTTAAATATTTTAAAAATAAGTATTATAATTTTAGTAAGCCTTTAAGTATGAAATTAGATATTATATTCGGATAATAATTTTTTTATTCAAATAGCTAAAAGCAAATAATGAATATGTCCATTAAATTAGAGTGAGTTATCAAGACATTAAACATTGATTACGCAAACTTGTCTCATTATGTTAAAAAAAATTTAATATATCATATTAGCAAAAATTATATGAATTCATTTTTTCTGTATTATCTAAAATAACATATAATTTACAAACTCATTTAGTGTTTAGCATAGCATTGAACTTTTTTATTTGTGTATATAAATATGATTTTAAATAGGAAAATTTCACTACAATTAGATATTATTTAAATTTTATCTTGTTTAAAAAATTAGAATGATATACAAAAAGATCTTCATGACAAAATATAAGAGCTAGAAGTAAATGATGATATACATGGCAATGATAAAATTAAAACTTAGATTTATGATGATCTAAACTAGACATAATGATAGTATGATATTGATCATATCTTAATGTGTATTTTATTTTACCATCTTTTGTTGTATTTTTATTAGCATTTATATTTATATTTTCAAACTTGAGTTTTTTTTAAGTATTTTTTTACATTCATATTCATATACATTGCATTTACATTTCATATATATACATATAAACATAAGCATTATGTAAGAGGGCTAGACGCCAAGCCAAACCACAAATAAGCTGAGCTAGGCCTAGACTAGAGTAGATCTGGATAGCCAGGCCAACTCCAACCCTAATCCATAGGATAGTGAAGGATAGCATCTACCCTTAGCAGTCTATCTCGTTTAATGCCTTTCCTAGGTCATTTAGGGGCACCTTTGTTTGTTGTTGAGCCAGAACAACATAACAAATGTAAAAAATCATATCGTTTCAGACATGGCACGATGACTCAGTTGGGCCTCTAAAAAATAGGACATGCCAATTTGTAGCCTAGGTTTGGACCTAACTAGCCTAGTTTGGTCACGCCAAAACCATCACACATGGGCCAACATATCAGGGATAATCATGACTCATGTTTTACAACACATAGACCATACACCCCAAATTTTATAAAAATATGGGATTTTGTCATGAGCTGACTCCAAGATACCAAACCTATGTGTCACCTCTAAATCATATCACAATAATATCTAAAAGTATATTTTCTTATATTGAATCATTTAAAAATTACATCCTCAAATAACATTATACCCAAATGTATAATGATTATTTTAGTTTCTAATAAGAAACACAACTCTTTTGGATACTAAATTAACCTAAGAAAGTATATCCAATTGCATGAACGATTATACTCTCTCTATTAATAGATTGAAACTAAACAAAGTAAGTACACTCAAAATTTTAAGTAAAAAATATTTTAAAACTCTTAAATTACATATGATAATATGAGAGATGATATAAAATAATAGAATATATCATTCAATTATTCAAAAATTTAATGATTTATATTACTTCTTTTTAAAAATATTTAGGATCACTTTTATATAATAAAAAAAGCATCTTATTCAATGAAATATTTATTTCTCATTTCAACAATCACATTCTAGACAAGAATGTCAATACAATAGATTTAGTAAATCACCTTGTATTCCTCAAAAAAAACTGAATAAATACATATTCTAAAATAGTATTATATCTCAATATTTCAATATTATATCCAAAATATATTTTTATCATTTAATATATAAAATAATAAAATTAAATATATTTCTTTAAAAATATATGAAAATGCATATTGAGCATTTGATTATTGATAATGATGATGATATATATTAAATATAAGCATAAAAAAAAATAATAATAAAATCTCTTAAACTATCATTTAGTGTTAGTCATATAATGACCTCATACATTTGAATGAATCACATATAATATGTTCTATAAGGTTCCCAGATATTTGAATAAATCATATTAAATATGTCCTTAGTCTTTACTAACTCCCTTATTATATCCAAATTATATTTTTATCATTTGATAAAATATTATAAAAAAATAAAATTTACAATATTTCTTAAAAAATAATCATGTATATCGTGCATCTGATTGTTGATAATGATGATGTATAAAATATAATTATCAACAAAAATAATAAATATATAATTATCATGTGTATTAGTCTTATAAGAATCCCAAATATCTGCATGAATCATGTAAAATAGAACTTATAATTATCTTAAACATTTGAATAAATCAGATAGAATAAATTCTTACTACCACCCTCTTATCATCTCAGATATAAAATGTTTATGTTTTCGAAACTAATATGGTTTACAATCAATAAAAAATAACATTTCATACTAGTTTTCATAATTTTCAATCTATCCAGTGATAAATGTCCAAGCTAAAAATATGTAACAAGTCAATCAATATCAACCAAGAATCTGAAGGAGCTTCTGAGGATTGAAAAAAAATATTACAAAAGATCTCATTTGATCCCCAAAGAATTCATCTGCAAAATTCATCAATTCTACACAAAAACATCAAAAGGATACAACATAATATTACAGTTTAGTTATTTAATAAGATAATTAATTAAAAATAAATTATAATATAGCTAAAATATAAAAAATGTGTCTAAGGAACCTATTCAATATTAATATTATCATATCATTTGATCTGCACAACAATATCATTGATCATAATAATATCAAAAAATAAATATGATGGTTTGTGGCAAGAGTGTTACCTCTTTCATCTATAACCTAAGAGTCCAAAATTAGATAAAGTTAAAATTGTCGAGATAAAAATATCTCTATTCGAGTTGGTAGCCTACAAAAAAAAAAATCTAGAATATTATTCCTAAATAATGATAATGACTGATAGGCATGCACATGAAAGATGCAGCATGAATAAATCCAATATTTTATTGTATATCATCTAAGTCCTAAAATATTCTGTGTAACTCTATATGTAAAATTCAATATCTTTCCTAAGTGTATCTAAATTATAATTAAAAGAACAAGTCATTTTTATTGTAATCACTAGTCTTTATCCCGAGTATTTTAAAACAATTGCATTGATCCTATTTTTAAATCAAGTTTATTAAAAATAATATAATGATTTAGTTATTAAATCCTTATTTATAATTACTACTTAATTCTTTTGGTCTACCTCTAATTCTTCTTCTTATCTTCACTTAAATATGTCACACTTCATAATCAATACACTAAGATGTCTACAATGAACATGACCAAATCAACTTAGATTATTTTTACTTATTTTATCATCTATATGAATTATTTTTATTTTATTTCTAATAATTTTATTTCTAATATTATCTTTCCATATTCTACTATATATTTGTTTTACAATCATCATCCTTTGAATAGTCTAACACTTCATAATCAAGACATTAGAAAAAATAATTTCTTTCATTAACCTAAAATAAAAAATAAAAAAATTATATATAACTAGAGTTGGATTTCCCACATGTCGAGTAATCACACACAAAAAAGGAAGATATAACAATTTATAAAATAAAATATATTAGATTAAATTTCAACAAAATTATTGGAAAAATCAATAAAAAATATAATTATACATACTAATATATATCAAAGTGTGGTTGCCCTTCAAATCTTGGCACACTAAAAGTGTGACTTTTAAAATTAACTACTTCATTTTATTATATTCATTTTAGATGGTGGGTCACTTGAAAAATTACCATAATTATAAAATTTATTATTTTCATTATGCTAAAAGTGCACCCAGGCACCAACCCATGGAGATGCTTGAATTGTGTCAAATGAATCATGGCACACTCCTATTCAAAAGATTTTTTATTTTTTTTTTTTGTGGATCAACATGATATAATGGAGGTGACACCTAGTACAAAAGACTCACACTTGGCAAGAAATATATGAAAGATTAATATCTTAATAATCATACCTCAAAGATTTGAAAGGACTGTTTAATAAATCTCAAACCCGAGACATATCATATTTAGATGAAAAGATTTATTATCGCACTAAGAAATTACCTCTTATAAATGCATGCAATATAAAAACTTTCCAAGTGATCAACCATATTATTATTATTTTTGATCAATCATTTTTAACTTCAATATTTTATGAAATTCAATGTATTATTAATTGTGTAATCAAACACAATAATATAACATAATTTTTATTAATAATTATTTAATAATCCAAAATACATATATCATCAAATATTACTCTATAAGTTAATTAGAGATGTCAACTGAGCCGGGTAACCTAAACATAACACGTGGCACGGTTCAGTTGTGCCTAGCATGGCACAACATAGTTTAGAACCATCAGTAGGCCTGCCTGCGAAACATCACTACTCAACATGGAAGACATGGCACAACCCTACGCAACAACCCATTCAAGCTGATTTTGGCAAGGCTGGCCCACAGCATGTTCCATACTAAATTGACCCGGTTTGGCACACCCTAACCCACCCGGCATGACTCAAACAAAATGCATGCCAATAGTTCATGTTGGGATGCCCAAACAAAATGCAACACGACGTAGCACGATGGTCCAAATAGAACTAAAAAAAATAAATCATGTCGACAAGGCATAACTCATTTGACTCCTATGAAGTTGATAAATTAAACACAAATATTATAACTTAAAAAATCAATAAATACTAAACATGATGCATAATATTCCCAAGTCCTACTTAGCATAGATAAAAGAAAGATTAATATTTTAATAATTATAATCACGAAAATTAAAAATATTGGATTTAATTAATCTTTTCACTCAATCTATCACTCTTGACAAAGATGCTTATTATCACACATAGATATTATCTCAACGAAATCTATTAGCAATATCAATAAAATATAAAAAATAATAATAATTTTAGTATACATAATATAATTATCATCTACGAATTTTAAAAAATGCAGAAAGATATGATGATGTTCATTAATTACTAATTAGAAAAAAATAATATATTATGATGATAATAATAAAATAAAAATATTAGTGTTATAAAAAAAATAATTTTAAATTAATTTGCAATTACTTATTAATTAAATATTATATTTAATTCAAATATTTCTTTATGCAAAATTAAATATTATATTTAATTATGATATTTTCTAACTATTATAAACTGAAGATCAAGATCACTAAAAATAATTAAATACCCTTTCATAAATCAATTTCTTTGTTTTTTTTTCCAAGTATATTATTAGCATAATTTATTTCTGATGTAAGTAGAAACTTATATTTTTATTTTCTATTTTATTTTTATATATTATTTATTTTATTTGAATGCATAAATATGTACATATATTATTAAATTTTTTTTCTAGTAAAAAATTATTAAAAAAACATGTCGCTTGTCATAACCAAAAGTTATGAGAAATTATAAGATAAAATTATAAATGCATAATCAAAAACTATGCATATATATAATCCAATGTTATGGAATAAAAATACAAATATATAATCAAAAACTATACATACTTATAATTAAAAAACATGAGATAAAATTATAAAATTACATATAAATAATCAAAAACTATACAAAAGATCACTAATTATTTTTAATTATACTATATAACAAGAAGTTATATAGAATAATATTGTATTACTAGAAACTATAGAATGAATAATACATAGCTTAAAATTATAACTAAATTTATATATTTTTTCTAATAAAATAATAACTAAATATATATATATATATATATATATATATATATATATATATAATTTTTAATTTATATTTCATATCTCATGCATTTGTTTTGTATCATATTTATAAGTAATATTAAAATATAACAAATTCTTAAGATCTTTATTAAATTATTTATTTTTATCAAGTATTATTTACTTAATTAAAAATTAATAAATTATATTATTTTAACAAGTTATAATATTTTTTTAATTAAATTATTACATTTAATTTTTATGATTTTAATTGATAGTTTTACTAATCAACTAGAGATATTATCTTTACAGCTAGAGATATTATCTTTATAAAATTGCTTGCTCAAATAAGTTTATGCAAGGAACATTTCCTTGATAATCCTATTAAGATAATTCATTTAGATAATATTGGTAAATTCTCTTCTCAAATATTTCTTGATTATTTCTTGACAAAATCCTATGTCTATTTCAAGAAATGATATACTTCATACTATTAATTTAATTCAAATTTCTTCATTTAAACGTGAATTCTCTCTTTTACAAATTATTTTTAGTTCTTTAACTCGATGTTTTATATTTAAGTATTTTTAATTGTATTGTATATAGTTTCACCTCAATGTACTAAGTTAAGTTCTCAACAATGACTTAGTATATGTATTGGATCTACTTAATCTTCCATTATCCATTATTTCAAACATTTAACAGGTGATGTTTTTATTACCAACTTTGCAAATTATCACTATAATGGAGATGTTTTCTTGTCACTAAGATAAGACAAGTGAATTCTAAAAAAATAATGAAATATTGTATAAAATGCATTTTTATTGTCTCATCATCATCCCCTTACAAAGTAATGTGAACTAAATATTCAAAAGATTATTTATTTATTTATAAGGACTTGCAAATTAATTACATGATAATCTTCACAAATATAAAGAAAATAACAAATTCATATATACCAATTATAAATACTCAAACACGGATGTCATTATAGAAGAATTGGATAATATTATGACAAGCAATTCTAAGACACATCAAAAATGTAATCGACTTATTGACTTCAAAGATTCAATTCCTAATAAAAAATATATTATCAAAAAAATTAGGATTATTAAAGAGCTTAGCAATATAAAAGAATCAATAAAAATAAATGATAAGACCCAATTTGATAAATAATTAGCTCATGAAAAAACATAAATTAAACATTTGTTTATTAAATAGATATTAGTATCGGACTGTGTTGCACGGATACGCCTAAGTGCTGCCGTGTCCACGTGTCCGACACGTGGATACGGCGACACGGGTCGGACACGCGTCGGACACGTGTCCGATAGGCCAGGGGTGGGTTTTGGAATCTGCATCGGGAGGGGAAGTGTTCGAAAATCGAATATCAAAAATCGGGTGGGGGGTTGGGTTCGAGAGGGGGGGGGGGGGGAGGGGGTTTCGGGAGGGGTTCTCGGGAGGGGGGGTGAGGGGGTTTCGGAAGGGAGGTTTTGGAGGGGGGGAAAAGGTTCGAGAGGGGGGGAAGGCTCGGGAGGGGGAGGGTGTTAGAGGGTTTAAATTTTTTTTACATTATTTTAAATTACAGAATTTTAAATTATTTTAAAATACAGTATTTTTAATTATTTTAAAATACCTAATATTTATAATTAATAATTTTTTTTTAATTTTATTTTTTTTATCATGACGTATCATAGCCGTATCCGTATCCTAGTTTTTTAGAATTTGTCGTATCCCCGTATCTTGCCGTGTCGTATCCCCATATCTTGCCGTGTCGTATCCCCGTGTCCGTGCAACATAGGTATCGGATACTAAAGAAATCTTAATGAATCACAAGAGAAATAAGAAAGCACAATAAAATTATCATGGATAACATATTTGTGCTCAAGTGACTATAGGGTATCGTAAGAAATAATAAAAATCAACCACAAACTATGGATAAATATCAAAAAATAAATAATTACTCAAAAAAAAAAGTAAACAAAGTTAAACTAATTAGTAAAATGAAAGATAGTTAGACTTATAGTTCAAACACCTAAAAAAATAGTCATATGAATATTAATGAATTGTTATGAAAAAATAAAATAAAAAAAATAAAATTACAAAAAATAAAGTACAACTCATTGCTCAAAGCTTCTCACAAAAACTAATATAAACTATGAAAAAATATATTTCCCTGTAATGAACAAAATTACATTTTAATACTTAATAAATTTAAGTCTTTAAATGACTTGGTATGCATCTCATGGATATTGTTCAACCTATTTATATTTGTTTATATTTGCTATTATATATATATATATATATATATATTTAAAGGATTCAAATTGCCTATAATAATTAATTCAAAACCCCAAAATGTATGAAATCATACTACAAAAAAAATTATAAAAAAAAACAATCCAATTACATGCAGTATAATCATTTGAGTGATATTTATTAAAAGAGAGACATGTGGATAATCTAATTTATTTATGTATGTTCATTGAAGAATCAAAAACTAGAGTTACAATAATTATAATATATGTAGATGACTTGAGCCTTAGATGAGCTCTTAATGAACTCAAAAAAATAGGTAATTATTTAAAAAAATTGAAATAAAAGATTTGAGAAAATCATAGTATTGTCTCGACCTATAAATCAAGCATTGTTCAAATGATATATTGATCAATCATCATATATAAAAAATTATTAAACCAATTTTATAAGAACAAATCCCATCCATTAAATTCTTACAAGGATGTTCATTCACTAGATAATATGCTAATGTATTTTACAAATTGTACTAGATAATATAATATTTTTTATTGATTTGTTAGCAAATAATAATATCAAAAAAAATATAAGAATGAAATTAAATATATATTATGATATTTTAATGAGACAAGTAACATATGCTTATACAATTCAAAAAAAAAAAACAAAATCACAATTACCTAAATATGCAGATACAACATATTTTTCAAATCCTCATAAAATTCAATCTCAGATCATATATATTTTTATTTGTGGGAGTATCACAATATCATAGAGATAAATTAAATAAACAATGATTGTTAATTCCTCATAACATTTTAAAATAATGGTAATTCATGAATTCAACCATAAAATTTATATGATAGAGATTTATGATAAAACATATTCAAGATTTTATATATTATCCTCTATCAAAAATATTCTAACAATACTACATAAAGATAATATTGCATGTATTGCACAAATCAAAGAATAATATTTTTAGGACAATTGAATTAAGCATATTTCTCTAAATTTCTTCTATGCACGTGAGTTTAAAAAAAATAATATGTATTGAATAATACAAGGCAATAATCTTGTTGACCCATTCACAAAAATTTTACCTAATACAACATTCAAGAAATTCATTTAACAAATTACAAATCATTAGCTTAAAAACCTTAATATTGAGACATTAAAGATAACATAATTATATGAAGAGAGTGAATATCATCACAAAATATTAACATATTATACTTCATCCAAGTTTTATCTCAAAAAGTTTATAAACAAGATTCTAAATGTTATCTAACAATTCTTTTTAGGAATAATAGTCATTCAACGAAAAATATTATAAATAATACGAATAGTTATGAATAACCTTACAATTATCATGAAATAAATATTAAATTAATTTTGATATTTTTTTGAGCAAAATTATATGATATATTTAATTATAATATTACTTTAACTCCTATAAATAAGAGATTCAAATTAATAAAAATACAATTTAGAATCCTTTCATAAATTTATTTCTTTATTTCTTATTTCTTTTCTAACAAATAGTTATTGATGAAAAATAATAAATACAATATTAATATGAACAATAATAATAGTATAAATAATATACATAATAATAATAATAATATAATTTAAAAAAACCAATATATTATGATAAATTAAAAATATAATAATATCAGATATTTAAAATAAAATACGAATAATAATAAAACATGAATACAAAATATAATATATAGTATAAAAAACATCAATAGAAAATATCAAAAGATAAATATCATTAATTATCATTCAAATCTACAATATTATTATTATGTTCACCATTACTTATATTTCGTATTGGTCATCACATATTTCACTTTAATTATTAATGAAAGATAATTCACAATTATTGAGAGTGATCCCATTTATAATGTCACATTGAAAATTCAAGTAATTATGTTATGGTGATGATAGCTTGTCTTTAATACTGATAAGTGATAACACATAGTATACATCATATCATTAATTCTTTAAGTATTGATGTTGTAATTAATTATTCCACTTGTGAATTTGTAAAATTTTAAAAATTTATATATATGATTATTTTGAATAATATAATACTTACAATATTCTAAATATTTTTGTTATTTACATTTAAAGGTGTTCAATAAGTTGAGAAACTTAGCACAACCAACATTATACAGAGGCAAGAGTTACACATGCATCAACTTGAAGGGATTGTTCACATTATGCGTGAGACTTAAACTCATTAGTTATTTCCCAACATGAGTTGTGCCAAGGTTATATTGATGCCTCGAACTATCCCGCATGTGATCAAACATGATCTATTTTACAATTTTATAGTATATCAAAGTAGCACGTGTATAGAAACATATCAATATTGGGAATCATACGTTTTTGTATTATACATATAACCTTAAGCTAAGAAGATCACTTTCTTACCTAAGTCATCCTACTCTTGTTTCTCGCAAAAAATACACCCATAAGATATTAAACATGAGATTAGTAATGGAAAGAAAAACAATAAAAAAAAGTTATTATAAATAAAACTAGAATGATTATAATAATGAGAGAACTCTTTTATATAATGAGAGCTTTCCCTTTACAAATCACTCAAATTATATCATATATCACAATCTCATTATATAATAATCTCTAAAATATTCTAAAATGAGAAAGAGTCTTGAAGCTTTCAGAATTTTTTATTGGATCATGTTATTCTCCCTTATCAATCTTGTCTAAGCAACATTATGAAAATTTATATTTTTCTTATAGAATAACCATAATGTATCGATGGGTTACCAATTGGCTTGGCTCCTTTGTCTAACAATCTCTTCAATTTTACATGTATCTTTGTCTCACAACTCATTCTGCCATAATAATTTATATAATCTCTTCATATGATGTTTTCACTCCTATTAGTGTTTAATATGATTCGCCCCATATTGAATTATCATAATCCTCATGAAATTATTTCAACATGCTCACATGAAATACCATATATATTTTAAATTTTTGAAATAATTCAACTTGGTATGAAATATTATCAACTCTTTTGAAAACACAATGAGACCCCTATACCTTCACATCAATCCCTAATACATCCTTTTGTTCTGCAGCACCAAGTAAATACTCACCAACACCAAAATTCCTCACTTGAAAATTTATATATATGCATACCATCAACTCACTTCTTTGAATGATTAACTATTTTACACAATATAATCTAGGCCAACTCAATTTGTTCTTGTCACTTTGCATAATGATAAGCAAATAGATTTGATGTCTCATAATCCATTACAATAGTTTTTAAGTATGTGATTATTGCTCAATCACAATTTCAAATAAAATTGTTCATATTACATCTCTCCACTATAAGTTGTATCTAAAATCCAACAATTTTAGTCAATCACAAATGTAGAAAAATACAATATAATTCTACTAGCTTGAACAATTATATCAGAAATCATCTTATGAATTCATCATCCTAATAATTTATTATAAATTGGGAAATACCTCAATATTTTATAATATTTGTAAAAATATTTGTGTTACTTCTTCCATTAGATATCCCTTCATAGTAGATATAAAAATAACATACTTTGAGAATCAACCAACTACCACCATAACTCTCACAACACCATCAACTTTTGATAATCCCATAATAAAATCTATGAAAATATTCTCTCATGATCATTCAAAAATTTACAATAGTTGCAAAAGACTCAAGTCATCTTCTATTTTATCTTATATTGTTGGAAAACTAGGCATTCTTCTCAGCGTGTACTCCAATATCTAGTCAGACTCAAAAAAAATTCTTGTTATCAAGCTTACTTGCTGGCTAGATTTTTTTTGTTTGGAAATAAGTAGTAGCTATATTATTAGCTTTTTACCACAAATTATACTCCCATAAGACATGCTCATAAATAGTGAATTATTGTTATCATTTTTTTATGAATTATATATTATCGTTCAGTTTCATTTAACTTTTGAATTTCAAATTCAATTGGATGGGCTTTTTGGACAAATACCCCTTTGATTAAAAAAAATTCCAAAGCATCTGTATTTATTTCTCATGATTTAGAATAATTCAACAAAATTATAATAAACTATTATGTGATAGCTTACTTAAAAAAATCAATAATTTTTTAGTATAGTTTTGCTCCACTTTTCAAACTCTTCTCTTCTAAAACATATTAATTAATTATGTGATAACATAAAAAAATATTCAAATAAAATATCAATAGTAATTGATCAACCTAAGATATGATCTCATCTTTGACACTTTAGTTGGTATCTCCTATTTACCAATAACTCATGTTATGTCTTTGTTCATCCTATCACTTTATTTTCACAAAATAATTCAAAAATAAAACTTATAAGTTGAACAAAAAAAATAATTTTCCTATTAAAATTACAACTTATTTTCCAATAAAATTTGAAAAAACTTTTCTCAAATGATCAACATATACTTTCAATAATTTGTTATACCCGATAATATCATCTAAATATATCACCACAAAATAATCAAAGAAAAACTATAATATATAATTCATAAGTATAAAAAATATAACCACTACATTTTTAAATTCAAATAACATCAGCAAAAATTTATGGGACTTGTAGCTTGTCACATAGGCCATCTTCAATTAATTATCTTCAATTATTCTCACTTGATAGTATTCCAATCTTAAAATTAAGTTTAAAAAATTATCTCACATCTCCAAGTTGATCGAACAAGTCCATAATTAAAAAAAAATCAAATATTTATTATTCACTATTAACTTGAATGCTCAATAATCAATACGCAACAAAAATAATCCATCATATTTTCATTTAAATAAAATATAAGCATCATATTTAGCCTTTAATGATTAAATATAATATTTATATCAAACAACTTTTTTAGTAACTTCTTTAATTCTTTGAATTATAAAAAAATTATCTAATAAAATGTCTTGTCTTTGAAAGATTATTGACACCAATTTAATCTAATAATGCACATCCCTCTTTGGTGACAACTTTTTTAACAATTCAATAAACATGATATCTTAAATTGAGTTAAAATTTTTCAACACTTTTTTAAGTGCATCATTGATAATTCCCAAATTTTCATAAATTTTTTGAGCCGCCGAATAATCAATCAACATTTTGGAAAATTATTTAAAATTCTATGTGATTTAGATAATGCATTGGCAAATATGGTCTCCAATGCATATATAATCAAAAAAATTAACTAAAAGTATATTTATCTGATCTAGAAAATTCAATCCAAGCATTATATCATAGTTATCCAATGAAATTATCTCAATTATTTTTTTTCCTTGCAATCTCTCAATTAGAATTTCACATTTGGTACAACATCCATTGTTAAATTTTTTTGGAATTCACCATTTTAATCAACTTGTCTTTGCTTATGTTGAGATTCACAATTAATCATAATACAAAACATTAGAACTATATTGAATAATCTATCCTATTATAAACTTATAGGAACAACTTTTGATCTCAACCAATTTGCAAAGTTGGTCAAAAAATTTTTATTGTTAAATACTAGGCTTGTGACAAGCTCCCAATACTCAATTAGGTCAATATATTTAAATTCTTGAAGAGTCATGCTAATTCATCTCATATAACCCTCTAGAACTCTTCGTATCTTTTATGTTTTAATCAATCAACATATTAACCATTACTAATACATTTTCACTAAGTCATAAACACTGTAATTATGAGTCCATGACAATCTCCATCACACAATCTTACTCGAATGAAATCAGCAACTAGTAATTCCTCCTTAAAAATCATTCACACCAAAATCCATGTTGAGTCACAATGGACCAAAGGGATGTTCACTCTATGACACACCTCACTTACAATGTTTCTTCAACAACACCTCAAATGAATGCTCTCCAAACTTACATCTTTAGTAGGCAACATCCTCATGTAATATTAAAATAACAAACAATATCAACTGATCTTAAAGAATTTATTGATTTCATTATTGAATAATAATGTAACAATTACATTTGAATCTATCATCCAAGCTTCATTGATTACTTGCATTATCATAAGAAAAAATTATGCTTTGATCATCATAATCACAAGAGACTTCACATGTGTATTAACACTTCACCTAACCTCTAATACCACTTATCACGAACCATAAGCTTTGGTTTTATAAGTATGATCTTGGCCTAGAAAATTATATTCCTCAATTACCTAAGCCAGCTTACTTTGGCCTCTTACAAAAATTACACTCATAACAGATAACAAATTTAGCAAAAAAATTAGAAAGAAAATATTTTATAAATAATGCAAGTATAATAATTAGAGGGCTCCCTTATATAATAATAAAAAATTTTATCAATGATTTAGATAATATTACATATCATAATCTCATTATATAGGAAATTCATAAAATATTCTAAAATAGAAAGAAATCTTGAAATTTTTAGAACATTCTAGAATCCTTCCTGAATGTCTTCTAATTCATTCTAGAAGTCTTTACAAGTTCACCCTACGATCTAATATTTATTGAGTTTTTACATTATGCTCTAGTCATGTCGATATCCCAAACTATGCCTAACTCATTACCCATCCCAGAGTGTCATTAGACACCAAGGTGCCATGGCCAAGAATAAGACTCATGCCTCATGTCTCATGCCCATGCAAGAGATGTCCCCTAGTTATAATGATGTGTATTTTATTATGAAAAAAATATATAAATAAAAAGTACAAAAGTGCATCAAGATAAAATGTAAATAGTTATCTAAAATGAGTAAAAACTAAGTATACTTTATAAAAAACATCTTAGTGACATATAATATTGAACATATGTGTTCTTTATCATAATTGATACACAATTATTAGTACATTTGTAATAATCAATTGAATAATATAAATACTTATTTATTTGATTTTTTTATATTATGCTCGATCAGATACTTTTATTTTTAAAGTTCTTATGAGTTAGAAATCTAATAAATTAGTATTTGTGTAATCAAAACAAAAAAAAACACAAAATACTAATAAATATAGATAATAGAAATGAATCTTTATTTGATTTTTAAGATAAAAGATAACACTATTGCTATATTTTACATGTATATGTATTGTGTGTGTGTGTGTGTGTGTATTATTTACAAATCAGATTCCAAATTATAACCTCAAAATCTTCAATGATTAATGGTAATTACCCAAATAATGAAAGTACATTATAGGA
Source organism: Sapria himalayana (assembly GCA_029783825.1). Taxonomy (NCBI): domain Eukaryota; kingdom Viridiplantae; phylum Streptophyta; class Magnoliopsida; order Malpighiales; family Rafflesiaceae; genus Sapria; species Sapria himalayana. Next base: position 376,861 of record JAREIK010016554.1, on the reverse strand, counting down.
ATCAGGAAAGTATTGGTGTTAATGGAGTAGTTGCCGCTAATATCTGTATATTGTTTGGTCTCCTAGGACAATATGCATGGCCATTACACAACGAATTCCCTAGCTGATGTCTGTCACGGGTGTAACGTGGAGGAGAACACTTATAATTCTACTCCTTTCCACTGACAAAACATCTACCCTTCTAAATAAAAGAATATAACCAACAAATGTTGTCTAAAAGTTGAAAATCTAACATGTAAACCGAATTTTTATTACAGAGAAAACAAAAACCTCGCAACGCCGAGTGTTGCTATGATTAAGCCATTGAAGAAGGCAGTCTTGGTGCACAAACTTGATACTTCCGCTGCAAGCACAGGGATACCGCAAGGGATTCTCAGCATCTCCTGAGTTTCTACAGATCCGACAGACATCCTCCTCATCATCGTCATCGACCACATGACGTGGAACAGATGCTTGGGTCGAACCCGATGTAGATCCTTCCTCCTCAATCGAATCCTGATGTAAAATACTTGATGAAAGGGACGAAGAAGAAGATCGACTCAAGGAGCCATTCAAAGCGAGTGAATCATCGTTTTGAATTGGCTTCGATATTGGGCTGGCGGTGTCCATGGAGGCAGAAAGTTTATTTACCAACAAAACCAAGGAATCTACGCCTACGCTAGCGGGAAACCGTGCTCGTAATGAATCTATCGCATGGAGTCATAAAGCTTTTGTCTTGCTGTGGGAGCAATTGGAATTTGGAACTGGAAGCTTGGGCCTTGGCTTGTGTGACCTTTGTTTTACATATTTTTTAACATTTTAAAATATATGTGTTTTTTTTTTTGCACTTAAATATTTGTGTTTTGCAGCCCGGCAAGGTTCCTGTCCGTGCAGTGCCGTGTCTGGCCAGCTTGGGCCCGGCCTGGCCGTACAGGCCAGGTCAGACGGCAGAGGCTGACCCGAGCGGCCGAGCCCGAGTCCCGAGACCGAGAGTGAGAGAGGAGAGGGCCTAGAGGCATGCCAAAGGCCGCACGGACAGGCAGAATATTGTTTTTTATTTTTTTTTTAAATAAATTTATATATTATTAATTGTATTGCTTAAGTGTAGAGTATTAATTATTAAATATAAATTTTTTAAAAAATGTTAAAAATAAAAATTAAATAAAAAAACAAAGTTTAGAAATTAATTTTTTTTTTCAAATTCAAATTAGTTTAGCTTTTATTATATTTATTAATTATATATTAAGTTATTAATTTTTAAAATAAAATTTAAATCGTAAAAAAAATAAATCAATACATTATGTTAGTAAAAATAAAAATTTGAAAAAAATTAAACAACACAAATGAAAAATTATCAATCATGCATTTGAAACCGATGGTCCGAACAAAATAAGTATAAGTTTCAACACAGCGTACAAACAAAGCGTACAAATACAATGAATAAAAAAACATCGAAAAAAAAAACAGCAGATCATCATCAATCGTCAATCGGCATATCATGAGAATCATCAGCCGCAACATCAAGATCAGTAACATATGGATCATCATCATCGACAATCAACTCTTCTGCCATGGTAGTGGATGTGGATGCGACTGCAGTGTCTATCCCAGTCCCGGCGCCAGCACGATCATGGATGCTAAACCTCAATTCCTCTGAATCCTTCAAACATGCCAAGGCCTCAACCATATCTGGACGTAATCTCGATCTCCTATCCGAAATCATGTTCACTACAACAGAAAAAGCAGACTCCAATGCTACGTTCGACACCGGAGGAGTCAGTAGATCCTGTGACATCCTAGATAGCACGGGATAGGTGGACTCATATGATTTCCACCACTGTAATAAATCAAGATTCTTAGTATCAGAATGTGATAGGATTGAGTAGTAATCGGTATCTAAGTACCGAGACAGCTCGCTCCTAGGTGATGGTTCACCCCTACGTTTCCCCCTCGCTAGCTGAATGGAATAATCGTCATCTCCAAACAAGGTATCGATATCCGTAATCACAGTCTCACTACCACCACTACCATACCTAGTATCGTAGTATGTGAATATGTCAGTCAACTTCTCATGGATGAACCCTTCAGGTGGCTCTTCCAGGTTCATGCACGAGGAAATGAAAGCCAGGGTATTTTCTACCCCTTCCACCTTAGCCCTAGGGTCCATGAATGCATTAGGCAATAAAGAGATGGAACGGTAGACCAGTACTTCAAGTACTTGGTCTCCATCTCTGCAACCATATGGCTAAGCGTCGGGTCAGCTCGATACTTCCTAAACATGCTACTAATGTTGCATATGCACCGGAGTGCAATGCAAGTGGTGGGCGTATAAACTGACGAACACATGTTCGTCGTGTCATAAAATATCTTCAGGAATTTCATTTATGAAATTTCTGAAGCCCAATCAGTGTCGTCAATAATAAGTTCGTCACTCTTACTATTGATGTAGTCGGATATCACGTGTTCGTATCCAACACATGATTCCAACATCAAGTACGTGTAATTCCAACGATGTCTCACATCCGATTGGAATTTCTTCTTCTTAAGATTCGCAGACAAACAGAGACTACCAAACTCTTGTTGTCTGCGAGGAGTGCGAATATACTTTAGTGCATTGCGTATATTATCCAAAGCGGGGGAACACACCTTCATACCCGCTTGAAAAATCAGGTTAATCACGTGACACATGCATCTGACATGAAAGATCTCTCCTAATGGTGCGTCTCTAATATTCCTAACAAACATATTGATCACTACTCCATTATTAGAAGCGTTATCGAATGTGACACTAAAAATTTTTTTTTGAATTTTATATTCCCTAAATATTTTCATCATACACTCAAAAATGGTCGGGTCATCATGAGGATGAAGAATCTCAGTGAATCCTAAAATTTTTTTATTGATTGTCCAGTTAGAATCTACATAGTGACTCGTGAGACATGTATAAGAAGAATCATCGTGACTTATCCATATATCGGACGTCACGGACACCACTCCACTATATGCCATAAATTCCTTAATTATTTTTTATTTTTCTAACTTATATATCTTTAGTATGTCACTCCTAGATGTGGACCTAGGAATCCTACGATAGGAAGGCTTAAAATAAGTCTGCATGATGCGCACTACCCTTGGATGTTCCGAAAATCTGATCGGAAGACCCATCAATGTGATGAGCCTAGTCATGCCGTCCCTACCCAACTCGCTGGAGTATACGAAGGGAGTAAACTTTGAGACTGTACTCGATCCAGTCTCAAAAAATGTAGTGCCGAGTTGGGTTTGCCTAGGATCTAAGGGTCCATGTTTTTTGGTGCATAATTCGGCATGCCTCTTAAGGTGCCCAGTCTCAAATGAACTCTTGCATGTTAAAAGTCTCATACAATATTTATACTGTGTCATTTCTTGTTCCTCACCCCTAACATTTTTTTATGTTATGATTTTAAAATGAGTCCAAACTACAGAAGTCCTCCTAGTTTTTTGTTTTTTAGAACTTTGGGTTGAGACGACTGGAGAAACCAAAGTTTCAGTAGCCGGAGACGTCTGTGTAACACTAACATTTTCATTTTCCAAATTTAAATATGTGTCAGGTGTATTTGTCATTTTTTATGTTTTTTATTTTTTCCTAATTTTTTCTAGAGAGAAAAGCTTTAGAGAGAGAAAGTAAATAAAAACGTAAAATAAATTACCCGGTAAAAGCAATGAGGTCAGTCACGTGTAAGGTGCACCGCATAAAGCTCTAATGTTCAAAACTCAAGTCGAGTTTCACGAAAATCCAAGCCGAAAGCAAAATCTCGAGGCCCGAGAGTGAGATGCACGGTTTATGTGAGAGAGAGAATGTTTTGAGAGGTTATATGTTTTTGAAAAACATAAATGTTATAGGGAGGGGGGTAGAATTTATAGATTAAAGATATTAATTTTTTATAAAAAAAATATTTTTTTATATTTTTTTGATTTTTTAATATATAATTAGGGTGCAGAATCACGAGGACCGTTGGATTCTGCCCCCTAGCCGTTGGAGTCGAATCCAACGGCTGAAATTCAATCAGATTTGAAAATTTTTTTTTTCCCATTGGGATTGGGTCGGGAGTCGGGACCGCGGGTCGGGTCCTTTCAGACCCGACCTGCGGGCTTTATTTCGGGAGGGTCCGGGTCACGCCCACGCGTGACGTGTGCCCGCGTGAAACCTAACCAGCACGGGAAGAAACTGTGCCGGCGTGCCGTGCCCCGGCACAGCTCGGGCCAGGCACGGCACGCATGGCCCTTGCCTGACCAGGGCACGGCACGGGCCCGGGCACGGTTTAAAAACATGCCGGGCCGGCCCAGGCACGGCCGAACCGTGCCGTGCCCCGTGCCGGGTCGGGCCAGCCTGGCCCGTTTGACACCTCTAGTTTTGATTCACTTACATTCATCAAACCCATAACCCTCCAAAATTTAAAAAAAAACTCATTTTTTGAATTCAAAAAAACTATTATATTATGTAATTGACGGACAAGAGAGCGAGAAATATAGAATAAACAGAATAAAAATTTTTTATTCCTTCAAGTATGTTGTGACTCATATAAAGGCTCCTTATTTATAGGGTTTAATGCATGAATACATATTAAATATACCAATAAATGCATATTAATCCATACTAATTAATACACATTAATATATAAATAATAATATTTTAAATAATTTGTTTTGATAAACTATTTGTATAACTAAAATATATTTCTATTTTAATATTTTTATGTAAGTGTCGAAAAGAAAATATTAAGAGATTGGGAATGCAGCAATAGCATAATAACGAAGGTCCCACTATCCGGTCAGCAGGCCGAAGAATTTTCGGAACAAATTCTGGCCCGTCCGAGTAATCCGACCCTCTCCGGTTAATTAAACCGAGAAATTGTATTAATATAAATTTGTTTTTATTTATGTTTTTCGGGCAACTATAATTTTTGGAGTGGAACTATTAATCTCCATGTTTTTTCCTCTCTGCGTGATTTTCATGGTGACTACTTCTACACAAAATCTGTAAGAACATTCTGTTTGACCTCAAAAAACCTTACCTCATTAAAAACCTTACCAAAAAAACCCAATGGGACAAAACTATGGTAAAGGGAAAAAGAGTACAATATAAAAAATTTACTCTCCCTCTTCTCAACATCACTTTAAATCTTTGAGCCTGCGCATTCTAATGCTATGAACTTAGCCTTTCAAATATTATAGTAGGCAGAATCTTGCTGAATAAATCTGCTAGATTATTAGTTGAATGAATTGATTAAACATTAATATCCCCCTTCTTTTGTAGATCATGAGTGAAAAAGAATTTTGGTGATATATGTTTTATTTTATCCCCTTTAATGTACTCATTTGTTAATTGAACAATGCATGTAGCATTATCTTCATACAAGAACATCAGTACCTCCTTGCTAAAAGGCAAACCACATGATCCTTGAATATGATGTTTTACAGATCTTAACCAAAAATATTCCTGACTTGCTTCATGAATTGATAAGATCTCTACATGATTAAAAGATGTGGCGGTTGTTGATTATTCGTAGAACATCATGAAATGGTTGTATTATTACATGTGAACAAATAGCTCGTTTATGATTGAGCATACTGAGGGTCAGACATATATCCCGCATTTGCATAACCAATTAATTCTACTTTGATTACATTGGGATAATATAGGCTCTCCATTGTACCTCAAAGATACCTTACTATATGTTTAACTCCATTCCTATATCTTTTTGTTGGACAAGAACTATATCTGGCTAACAAATTTATAGAAAATGATATAGTAGGTTGTGTATGACTTGCAAGATACATTAGTGCTCCAATAGTACTAAGATATCGTACTTCATGACCAAGAAGCTTTTCACATCTATCCAAGGTTGAAAATGATCTTTATTCACATCTAATGACCTTACAATCATTGGAGTGCTCAATGGATGGGCATTATCCATATAAAATTATTTCAACACCTTTGATATATAAGCTGATTGATGAACAAAAATTTCATTCTCTAAGTGTTCGATCTACAAACCAAGGCAAAGTTTTATTTTTCAGAGATTTTTCATCTCAAATTCTTTCTTTAAGTTGTCAACTACTTATGAAAGCTCATTCGTAATTTCAATAATATTCAAGTCATCAACATAAATTGTAATTATAACGAACTCGAATTTAGATCTCTTAATAAATACACATGGGCAAAGGGGATCAGCTTATACCATTTTCGCAATAAATATTCATTAAGACGAGTATACCACATGTTCCATATTGTTTCAACTCATATAAAGATGTGCATAATTTTATCGAGTAGAATTCTCGATGACTTAAATTATGTGTTACAGGTAATTTTAATCCTTCTGAGATTTTTATGTAAATGTCACTATCAAGTGATCCATATAAATAAGTTGTAACTACATCCATTAAATACATACCAAGTTTTTTATATATTCCCAGGCTAATTAAATATCAAAAAGTAGTTGCATCCACTATAGAAGAATATGTCCCTTTATAATCGATGTCATGTCATTGAGAGAATCCTTGTGCAACTAATTACAAATAAATTTGAAAACTTTATTTGTCACACCTCATTTTCACATAAATACTCATTTGTATCCTATAGTTTTGACACCATCAGGTGTACGTATAATAGGACCCAAAACTTTGTGTTTTGAAAGAGAATTTAATTCTGCTTCAATTGTATCTTTTCATTTTGGCCAATCATCTCTCTGTCTAATTTTCTCAATAGACTTTGGCTTAAGGTCCTTATTATCATTAACAATGTTGAGTGCCACATTATAGGCAAATATATTATCGATGTTGATTTTATACTGATTCCACCTTTGGCCAGTTGTGACAGTTAATCGAGATCTCTTGATTATCACAAGTTTTAGGTACCTGAATTTCTTCTAGAATTACAATTGAGAACTCTTCTAGAGCCATCAATTTCTTAACTTGATTTTTTGATCCTTTTCTTATATAAAGATTTTTATCTTTGGAACTAACTGGTCGACCATGTTTCACTGATGCTATAGGTTCATTAGCAACAAATTGTTCTATAGGGACTTCAATTCTAAGTGGAGCATTAATAGCTAATATGTAAGATGTAGTTACTCTCTTCAAATTAGTAAATGTATCTATCAATTGATTTACTAACTTTTGTAAATGAATAATCTTTTAAACTTCTAGTTCGCATACATTTGTGCAAGGGTCATGATGTGACAACAACAATTGATTCCAACTAATAGCTTTTTCCAATTGTTGATTTTCTTTCTTTAAAATTGGAAAATTTGATTCATCAAAATGACAATGAGCAAAATGAGCTATAAATAATCTTCAATTGATGGCTTTAAATATTTGATTTTCAATGGAGATTTATATCCAACATATATTCTTGATCTTCTTTGAGGACCCATCTTAGTGCATTGTGGTGGAGTAATCAGAATATATACCACACACTCAAAAATCCTTAGATGAGAAATATTTGGTTCTCCACCAAAAACTAATTTTAAATGAGAGAACTCATGATAATTTGTTGGTCTAATACGAATCAGTGCTGCTGCATACAAAATAGCATAGACTCAAGCAGAAGTTGGGAGCTTCGTCCTCATTAGCAATGACCTTGCAATCAATTGAAGGTATTTAATAAATAATTCTGCAAGACCATTTTGTGTATGAACATATGCTACAGGATGTTCAACAGTTATTTCAATAGATATATAATAATCATTAAAAGCTTGGGAAGTAAATTCTCCAACATTGTCAAGATGAATTGACTTAATCATATAATCTAGAAAATGAGCCCGTAACCGAATTATTAGAGCAAGAAATCTAGCAAATATTTGGTTATGTGTTGATAACAAATAGACATGTGACCATCTCGTTGATGCATCAATCAAAATCATAAAATATAAAAATGGTCCACATGGTGGATGACTAGGCCCACATATATCACCTTGTATACATTACAAAAATACAAGGGGTTCTATCCTTATTTTTGTTGGTGATGGCCTTATAATTAATTTCCTTTGAGAATAAACAGCACATAAGGTTTAGTTCATGTGCACATGTAAATAATAATTACTTCAAGAATAAGAGTAATAATGTTTATAAGAACTATGATATATTTTATTTCACAGGTAGCTACAAAATAATTACACCATGGTCATGTTCAATACACTCTAGTATACTAGCACTAGAAGTTAGAATTTCATCATTTATCATAGTCAAGAAAGGCCTATAGAAATCTAGTGATATGATATTACTAAAGGGATGTTTAGTTTAACTTAGATTGTGAACTACAACTTATATTCAACATGAACCGATGATTCTATTTTATGTGTGTAAGCTAATCTCTAAGCATCGAATCATCTATAGCACAGAATAAAAGACATGTTTTTTTACAAATTCAGCTCATTATAAAATATTTTATTAAAATAATAAGAAGATGTAAATCAAAAAAATAATCATAAATAACATATAGTATAATTCAATTCCAACAAGTATAAGTCATTCATCACCTAATTATTGATTGAAAAATATATAATGGTCACTAAAAGTTTGTTGAAAGTCATGAAACTCTAATGAATGAATAAAATGTCGTGCACCACTACCTATTAGGTTGTTTAAAACCATATAAGCCCTTATTTAATTTGCAACCAATATATATTTTTCTATAATGAATTCCTTGAGTTGATCTATGTAGAGAGTCTCGTGAAGGTCATTATGAAGAAATATCATATCACATAGAGTTGATTTAATTTCTAAGTCTAAGCTAGCAACCCGACTTAGAACTACTTGAATAGAAAACATATTTACTATAGAAGAGAATATCTCATCAAAATTGATTATTTTATTTTAACTTAACCATTTGACTACTAACCATGCCTTATATCTCAATTAAAAAGCATCATGTCCTGTTTTAGTCTAAAGAGCCATCTATTTTTAAAAGCTCACTTTTTTTTGGTAAAAGTACTAAATCATAAGTGTGATTAACTTGAAAAGAGTCTATCTCTTATTGCATGGATTAAAGTCATTCCTCTTTATTCTTAAGAGAGATGACCTCCCAAAAGATATTGGATTTGTCTATATTTATAAGTAATAAGTAACCATGGAATCTAGAGGATAATACTTGATGGTTTTGAATACTCTTCTCAATTCAAACTAAGAAGTATCATCATGAATAATTAAATCTTGCCTAGTACAAAAACTTCAGGTGGATCTTATGGCTCGGAATTATTCATTTGCTACTCAATTCCTCCCCCTTAAGTTGATCTATAAAATAAATTGGTATTGAATCTGTGCAAGTAGAAATCTCAATAGAGGTTTTCTCTTCTCTACTTAGATAATTATTATGTACTAATTAGTCCTCTAGAAAAATCATATATCTTCTTTGAACAAGGTTCTTGGTGATTGGGTCTTGCAAGTTGTATATTAACTTTTCATGTCCATAGCCAATGAAGATGAATAGAAATTTAGTATTATAGAGTTTTGGTCATTCATCTTCTAGGACATGAATGAAGGCTTTGTAGCTAATATTCACAAGTAATCATATGAGATATCTTTCTTAATCTAGGTTCTATCTAAACTATCTCCATCCAAGCACAAGAATGGAACATGGTAATAGAGGTGTCAAAAAGACTTATCATGTCGGCACATCCTATTTTTAGGCCCAAACACGGCACCATGCCATGACCATCACATGTTTTTAGTATAGGCCATGTTGTTCTAACATGACTCTAAAAATGAGCAATCTTGCATGGCATGTTGCACTACAACAAAACAATAAATTAATGACGCTTTATATCTTGACGCTTTCAGAAAATGTCATTATACTATTTGTAATTAGACATTTAATGACACTTTTCTAAAAGCATCATTATTTGGAAAATGTATTAAGTTTTTATGACACTTACTAGAAGTGTCATTGTTATGTGAAAAATTTAATATTATACTTAACTTAATTATATTGAATAATCTATCGCTAGAAAGAGTTGCGCCTATTCTTCATCACGTTCGGCCATTTCCAACAGCTCAGGTTCAAGATCGCGTCTTCGAAATCATTCGCCATATTTGCAGCATCCTGTAAGTTTCTCCATTAATTTTATAAATGTATCAGCTCTTCGCTAGCGTTAACCTAATTATTAAATTGAACGTGTTCCGAGTAATTTAGCATAAAATGCAGTATTATAAATGCATGTTTATAAGCTCTATTTGTCGGGAGCAATCGACGATAACAATAGAAGAGTTGGGCTGAACTGACACAATAAGTGCTACATTTGTTGGAAACCTTTTCCTTCGCCGGAGAATACCAATTTATGGTGTCGAGGCCATTTGTTAGTTTGGCACAAGTCATTTCTGGGATTCCGTCTCGAGGAAATTGGTGATTTGAAAATTCTTATTTCTATCTCTGATTCAATGCAAACTTCTTCTCCAATTTATTTTACTTATGACAATTCGAGTGCTCTCTTGTACCCAAACATCAAAAATTCTGCCTAATGACAATCCTGCTTTATGACAGATAGATTTATTTTACTTTTGACAATTCTACCTTATGTCATATTCTTATATTGTAAAAAACAAACAAACATTAAAAATAATAGAACATCAATTGAACTTGGGCCTAAACATACTGTTGAGCTTAGCTTGGATATTCTAGAATCTTATAGAATCTTCTAGAATCAACATTATTGTGGCATTGGACATTGTGAAACTCCTTATGTCATAATCTTTCTGAATCTTTCCTTCAATGACATATTATATCAATAAAATAGAAATTAAATGTTGGAGTAGTCTTGTTTGATATGTTCTTTTTGTAGATATTGAAGGTTATTGATTACATCATGCTCAATCTCATGGCTTATTTCATCAGCTACCATGTTAGCCTTTCTAACTTATAATTCAACACAGTAAACTTTTACTAGAAACTATAATCATTGAGCTTTTTTAAGTGATTTTCTAATGTGTTTGAAAATAAATTAATTGTATATTATTCATGCTCACCAAGATAAGAGAACCTATATGGTTATGTCCCCATGCAAGTAAGTAGTGAATTATAATGATTATTTTTTTTTCTTGAATTATTATTTGACATTTTATTTAATAACTTTTTTGAGATATTTTGTATGTATTCATTATTGTGTTATGCATATTTTAGTATTTTTTAAAGAGATTTTAATAAATATATATTTTGAGCAAATTTGTTGAATATTAGTGAAATTCGAGTTATCTTTAGTGACATTTGTAGACTCGATGGAGTGAAGACATTTCCCGTTAAATGAGAGAATTACCAAATTTCTTTTTTTTATGCTTGAATATTTGAGAGCAATGTAAACTTTCATTTACTCTCCAATGATTACTTTTTGGCTTCTTTCAACTCTAGACTTCAATTGGAGTGATATGCTTTAAGATTGTGGTTGGACTTCTATTTAACAAATAAATAGATACTTTGGCTTATAAGTATATTGGAAGACTCTTTTGAGGCATCATGGGCCTAGGGCATCTTTATTATCACATGATTCTTCTTCTTTACAACATCATCATTATAGTGAGAAATTTATGGAGTTGTGAATTATCTATGAATTAATTTTTATTCACAATAGAAGACAAAATGCTTAGAGAGTGACTCTTTCCATTTGTCACTTTTAACTTTTAAGTACTTTTATTATATTTTGGAGTATCTTTCAATTACGTTTTGAAACTTATTAGATATTAAGTATACTTTAGATTTTTATATAATAAAGTAAACTTACATCATTCTTAAATAACTATGTACAAACAATATGAAATAGTTATTGTTCGTATAAAATAATACAAACATTTGTCCACAAATATATAAGTGAACCAAGTCAAGAATATAATGGTACATCTTATCAACTCCTTTTAAGAATGATTGCATGGACTATTTACCATTTTGGGAATGATTGAAATTGATCTTCTCTTGTTCTCGAAAGATAGAAATTTTAGTCAATTACTCTTGTCATCAGTTTATACACGGCTTTGATTTACAAAATGTGGAAAGTGGAGTTGTACATGGCTTATGCATCATATCTTCGACATCGTGTTTAGTGTTGTTATTTTATGAATTTTAATTAGTTATGTTTCCATCATTCTATGCAGATTTTGTGATGTTGGTGCTGGTTTTGTCGGTGATTTTGCCTTAGTTGAGTTATCTGCTCCCTATTTTCATATCAACTTACCTAGTTGATATGAAAATATAGAAGTAATGTTACAATATAAGTTAGCATGATAAATTATATTAATAATCTCATTAAGTTATGATAACTCAATTTTGTCTAACTAATTCTTTTCTACGTGAAAATTATTAACTTTAGATGATTGCATATAACTAAACAACAAAGTTTCATTTTACAAGAAAGGAATTATCAATTGGCCATAGGGACAAAAGAAAATGTTATCGCAGCTGGAACTATGGTACTTGAATGTGGTGATAACTTCCTTGTTGCCGTGGATGTTTCTTATGATCCAAATGCATTACTTCATGTACCTATTCCAAGCCGAATTACCACTATTGGAGATGCTATTGGGCATCAAATTTTATGGCATGCCCAATTTGTCATTCCTACTACTCTTCGCATCCAGGTATGTGTTTTTTTTTAAATAAAATACTTCTTAATAATAATAATAATACAGTTTATCTAGGACAATTCTTATTTATACAAAGATATTTTATGTTTGATAGGATTCAAATATATTTAAGAAATAGTGTGATAGAGAGAGAACACCGAGTTTAAATGATGAGAATCCTGTAGATATCAAAAACTTTGCTACATTAGTTGGGCGCTTGTTAAAGGATGAGATCGTACATGCAGTATAAATCATATAGGAGGTTTTTGGACAGTCATTTAAGACCTTCCTCATGAAAGAAGACATGGATATCATTATATCATCAACAGAGGTGTCATCTAATTGCCTATTGTTCTATATATGGTACGATAAAAATTTAATATGTTTTTCATATATTTTAACTATCTTATTTATGCTTTAATTTTTCATTATGCGAATTATATTTAATATTAGTTAAATTAAAATATTATAACTTTTAAATATTGTGTGAAATTAAATCAGGCATTTGCATAAAAATATGGTTGATGCTAAAGAGGTAGAGCAATTTATTTTTGTAAATCTGACCTTGGTTTCCAAAGCTAGATTGGGAGAAGCAAGCAAGAAAAATAGGTCAAGGGTTATTTAACATAAGTAAGATTATAAGTATGCATATATATCAAATTATAAATGATATGTTATTACACTAATGTTAATTTTGTAGGTGTCATTGGGTATTGGTGGTACTTGAAATAAGGACTTTGATTGCCTATTACCTTGATTCCTTGCATCATCAACCTGTAGATGATCTTAAAGACATTGTTAATATGTAAGTTTTTCCCTTCTTATTATAGAATGGAGCATTTGGTGGCAACATAATTTTTTTTAATGCAGGGCTTAAAGAAATCTTCACTTTAAAAAACATACATCATCAAAAAGAGACCCTAATTGGGTTGTACTAGGGGTACATAACTCATTAACTGAGTAGTATAATATTTAGTGTCTTCTGCTTAATTTTAAACTTTTTACAATATGACTTGCAAGTAACTCCATATATATATTGATTTTATTTTACATTCAGTGCCCAAGACAACAAGGTAGTGTTGAATGTGGATACTATGTGATGAAATATATGAGAGATATCATTCTTGATCAAGGATGTCTAACATCAAAGGGATGTGTTGATTTGTTGTTTCTCAATATATCAGTTATTTTTAGTTATCCAATTTTATTGATTAAGATAATACTTTACTTTTCAATATTTTAATGGGAAGGAATCATACAACAAAGATGAGTTGAATGAAGTACGATCTGAATGGGTGATGTTGTTGACTCAATTAATACTTTTCTCGGTTTGAAAAGCATTGGTAACACCTTATTGTATTGAAGCATGAACAAATTTTGGGATTTAAAACATTAACTTTCGATGAGGTTCGTAATTTATATCTCTTTTGAACCAAACTATGATTGAAGGTAAATTGTTCGACATAATCATTTGAAGATATTTTAGTATTTAACTTACACATTCATTATATTTCTATAATTTTCATATGTTGAATTACGTTAGTATATTGAATGCATGATTCTTAGGTGTTTAAACGTAAACTTTTTTTTGTCAAGTTAGGAGATCTTCCTACTATTGAATGGTCCATGAACTATTGTGATAATAAATGTATTTTTTTAATGAGATCATAATTATTACTTCTTACTTTCAATTAAATATTCAAAACTTGAATATGTAATTAGAATTTTTTTGTTTTCGTACTATCTTTTTTGTATGTTGTCAACCATAGATATTTAGTTGTAGATTGACAATGGAAAAAATTATGATTTCGACTTTTGGCTTCAATACTTTACCACCATAGTATAAATTACCTTTTCACCCTTATAAAACACAATAATTATTTCAAGGCACAAATTTTTTTTTTCATGCAGCCAATATTTTATTAATGAATCTAAAACTATATGTTGATTAGATTACTATATTTGTGTAATCAAATAGAACTTGAAATTACATTACATAGCATCTCATCGAGTTTTTTTTGTTGTGTTGGGAAGATGACAAGTAATTTAACTTTTCAATTTATGATATTTAATTGGTTTTTGTAGTATTTTTTCAAGTTGTTTGTGAGATCTTTAAACTCAATACACACCTTTAGGTTTTAAATGGATTATTATTGTTTTGTATTTTAAAAGACATTATCAACTTTTATGTCATAATTGATAAATCTCCTGCTTTACATTTTATCCATTACTACTAACTTTGTTTTTGTTGTTGTTAAATTTGTTTAATCGTATATGTCAATTGTTATATAATTTATTTTTATGATATGTTGTTATCATTCCTATTTTTTTTCCAATCCTCTATAATATATATATTTTTGCAAGTGTAAGTATTTATTGTTCATCTATTTGTATGCAGGTTACCTTATTTGAAAATTAACTCTCAACTTTGTCAGGCTAGCAGGAACCAGTTTTATGGAGTTGAGGCACAATTGGGTTGCATATATCAGAAAATTTGAATTGATTTTAAGAAACGTATGTTGAAATTGTATTATATTTTTTTTTTGATTTGTAAGAAGTCTGAGTTCCCCATTGTACTTGAAAACTGTATTCTTGGTATGGATTGTAAAGAATGTTGTTCTTATGTGCATGTTGTATTACAATAACAGGTGAAAATATATTTACAATAATTATTAAATTTAAAATTATTTAAATCATAATCTTCCTTGACGCTTTTTCTAAGTATCATAGTATTAAAAAAATTTACGATAGCTATAACATATAGTGACGTTTTTTTGCAGTGTCGTTGAATCATACCTTGATGCTCAAATAAAGCATCATTGTTAACAAAAATGACACTTTATTTTAGCGTCAATGTATGATTCAACGACACTGCAAAAAAATGTCATTATATGTATAGACTTTTTATGTCACGCTAGCGGATGACGCTATCGATAAGCGACATTATATATATATAATGATGCTTTTTATGCGTCATTAATTATGGTTTTTATTGTAGTGTTGGCATACTATTTTTCCTGAGTGATGCCGAGTCATGTCAGGTCATGACAAGTTGGGTCAAGCATGAACATGCAAGCATGGGTCAGGTACATGCTAGCATGGGTCAGGTACATGCTAGCCTTAGGTTCAATCCAGGATAGTAAGGTTCATAATATAACTTTTTTGTTGTGACTTTATTAATTATCACAAGTTTTTGTTGGGGACATAAATAATGGTACATGAAAAGCTTCACCAGCACTAGATTCTCGGTGTTCTTCCAACCAATTCAAAGCAATTAAATGTTATTCACAATATGAACTCTCTTGCTTATTAGAACTTTCCTTTCATACCTTGCTGTTTTTGTACTTCACACCTTGATCATCATGTGAATTTCATAAGATGGGAAAACTTTTTGGTCGTCTTTCTTCAAGTGGATGTGAAAAAGAAATATTTTATATTAGAGTTAGTTTTCCTAGTCTTGTCCCTTCTCTTATATTTTAGGGAACACTTGCTCTTTTTGTTGCTCACCGTATACCTGATAGTCGATTGGCGTTCATTCTCTTAGAATGGAAAAAAGAAAAAAAGTTTTGATTTCTCATTACTTCTTCCCTCGGATGGTCTTTGTCAAAGTTGGATATAACAAACTATCAAACATGGCTCCTTCAAGGTTTTCCATGACCTTGATTTTAATAAGTTTACTTCTTCATGTTTTTTTCACAAAACATTTTATCTTCAGGTTGTATGACTTCTAAAATGGCATATATTTTTTCAAGTTTCACTTCTATCTATCTTAACCATTATTCTTCTACATCATTAATTTTTATTGTTTTCATCAGCAACTCCATAATACAATCCTTAATTGATAGTTTATCTATCAAAGATGAATATTCATGTTCATCTTCAAGTTAAGCTTGATTCGTTCAACTTGACTTTAATTGATCTTCTTTCATGTCATTACCCTGTTTTGTCTCCATCATAAGACATAATGCTACGATGCAGTCTTCAAATAATAGTTAATTTGTCTAGCATGAATAACCATGTTGATATGGTTTTTTTATACATCTAGAAGATAGATCTTCATGACTTTGACTATAAGGATGACATTATGGATAGACCCCATGGTATGCTTTATTATACCACCCATTTCTTTTAATGAAATTCATCTAAATAATTTATTAATTTTTGGGTTTAGAGAGTTTAACTCAATCCTAGAGCTCTGCTCATCAATTATTTGTATGGTAGCTACAAAATAAACAACAAAGAAACAAAAAAAGTACCTCACAAGACAAATGCACTATAAATAGTAAGCAAAAAAATCATATCCAAACAACTTGAAACAAACAAAAACTATCAATTTCTAGGTTCACAAAGATAATTATGTTAATTCAAATTGACAATTCAAAATATTCTAATACAATCCTAGTAGCATCACCAAATACTTATTATGATTTTGTGAGCATGTCAAAACTCATAGTTAATATATCACCAAAACTAGTTGGCAAGGATCTCTCATCCAACATAACTCTACTTGTATACGAGTTATATAAATAATAAATTGAACTTTAGTTCAAATATCAATCTCATAAAAATTATTTTGATAGTTTGATTATTCAATGCTAAACTAATAACTATTCAAGTTAATTATTTATACTTGATCTTCAAAATTATTACTTAGACTCTATGGTTGGCCACATCATTGTGCTTGATGATGTTTCTTAGTATTTGGTTAATGTAATATTTTATTATTAGATGAATAGTAGAATTAGTATGATAATGTCCATGTACTCTGATAGAATATAAAGTGATTTTCATCCACTTTTTAGGCATTCATATATCTATTTCAATACTAAAACAACACATCATTCCATGTGAAGGTCATTCATATATCTATTCTTTTAAGGCAACTTGTTATTTTTTCTTGATGATTGTTTCAAGCATGTACTTTTCATCTTCAACCTCTAATTATCCCAAAAATGAAAAATAATATAGTACATATTTTGTGTGCACTTTCAGCTTCACAGTAACATACTCACAATAATTAACACATTTCTTCCCACAAATCTCACTTATGAAAGTCATACTAACAGAAATAATTCGCATGGCTATCACAGCCATATGAATCTCTCCCACTTGCATGTGTCCCATGTTATACCTATTACCATCCATCATGAATAGCACATGAATCATGCACTATGACAAAACTCTTATGCAAGATGTTCTAGTTAAGCCTCATATTACTCTAAGATTAGATATTTTAGATATCACAAAATAAATAAGTTTTTAATATGTTTGTTCTTTAGGCGTTATAAGCATCATACTCACTATGATTAACATATCTCAATTTTGGATTATCACATATTTATTTATCTCACATGTTAAGATTACAAAGGATATCACTTTCTAATAGTCAAACAACATAAGTTTCTCTCATAACTTACCTATCATTGCCCACTATGCCTAACACACATAAACTAATGTAATCAAAAAAATATTAATTTTTAGTTATAAATAGTATCCATACCCATCAGCATACAAACACCACATTAACCAAACATAATCTCATGAATTAAATCATTCTTCATAATATAATTATATTATCAACCTTAGAATTTAATTTAACTAGGCATTGGGGAAGAAATTGTGTGATATGAGTTGAGATGCATCTCATGCAATATGAGGGTTCCCAATGAATGCTCAACTAATTTCTAAGCACTAAACCTCAATTACAATCAATGTTGCTTCTTATTTGCTTTGAATTTTCTGAAATAATGGTTAAATTTTGTGTAATTCAAAGCTTAGCATGCATTTCATGTTTTCATTTTGTTATCTCTCCTCTTTTTTTTTTCAAGCATAGCTTTTATATTTTGGAATTTCATAAGACAATTATAAGTAAGAAGGCATGGCACCAAATAGAAGTTTACTTTTTTTCTCTTTGGATCTCCTATAGAGCACTAATATCATTGTGATAGTAATGGTCATGACCGATGGACCTACTCTCTACAGCACAAAAATTGTGGTTCTGAGAATTTAGTTATAGCTTTGATATTTGCTTATTAGAAAAAAGATGCAGCATTAAGATTGACATGATTGAGAAAAACTCTTAGTAACACAAAGTCATGGTATTGAGAATTAGCTATGATTTTAGCTTAGATTTGTTAGCAGTGTCATGGCAATTGGATTGTCATGACAGAGATAAACTCTTTGTGATACAAGGTCATGGCAATAAAAATTAGTCTTGACTTTGATCTTGATTTGATGAACAAAATATCATAGCGTGGTGATTGTCATAATTAAGTATTACTCTCGAAAATGAAAAGTTAGGGTGGAGGGTATTGTTGTGATTTGCATCTCTTGATGCTTAGAGGTGTCAAATAGGTCGTGTCATGCCGGCACGACCCAACCTGAAAGTCATGTCTTGCCCAGCATGGCACAACCAACACAATTCCAAACAGACTAATGCCTACAATGCTGAGTCATCTTGGGTCATATTGAATCATGCTGGTTTTGTGGAAAACATCACTACATGCACCATCCACTGGCCACCACCACCACATACCAATGACCAACCACTATAGAAATATAAAAATAAAAATATAAGGCAAGGCCATCATGAGGATGGAAAATCTCAAGAAATCCTAAAATTTTTTTATTAAATTTCCATATAAAAGTTACATAGTGGGTGGTGAAGCATGTAAATGATGTACATTGCAACTAATCCAGATATCATACATCATGAACACCACTCTACTATATTTTCTAAATTCATTAATTATTAATTAATTTTCTAAATTATAATATTTTATTATGTCATTCCTATATGTGGACTTAAGAATCCTATGATAAGTAGGCTAAAAGTAGGTCTGCATGATACTGACTAGCCTATAATCCTTTGAAAACCCAATTGAAAGGCCCGTGATCATAATCAAATTAACTTTATGAAAAGAACCCAAAAGTGAGATATTTGTCTAGATGCCAAGTGATTGTAAGCCACTTAGCATATGTGGACGATATCATAATATTTACCAATGAGTTGAGTAGCTACATTAGAAATGTTAAGAAAGTGCTCCAAAAGTATGAGAAAATTTTAGGCCATACAATCTATTTCCAAAAAAAGTAGATATTACTACAAAGTAAAAACCAAACTCAATAGGATTGCTGAGCTAAAATATTTACTTGGAAAGGAGAATTGAGATTTCCCCATCATATATCTAGGGTTTCCTCTATTCAAAAGAAATAATGAAAGCAAATATTTTGATAATATTCTTACTAAGTTATGAAATAGAATCGAATAATGGTCAAATAAATTATTATCCAAGGGAGGAAAGATCATTTTAATTAAACACTCATTGCCTCAATTCCATTATATTTTATCCAGGTTGTCAAATCACTTCTCACGATTATTAAGACATTGAAAAGATATATGTCCAAAAACTTATGGGTTGATGGGAAAGACCAAAAATATTTGAGATGGATAAAATAGACAAATCTATGTAAGCCAAAATAAGAAGGTCGATTAGAATTCATAAAGAGAAGAGATATATAGACACCCTGACGTGAAAAAGAAAAAAAAAGGAAAGTGCCCAAATAAAGGAGTATATAGCCTAATTATTTAAAATGAGGAGATATCCTTTTGTCATGATGGGTGACTAGAGTCGGAAAAGGTAAGCATGCCCACAATTATAGGCCCTTCCGAAACACTTGTGAAAAAAAATTTATAAAGGAAACGAGTAGGATATTGACAAGATAAACAATGTAGTTCTTCCTAGCATGGTGGAATGAATTATAAAGATAAGAAAAGAACTAGTGGATAAACCGATATGAATATCAAATAAAATGTATTTACTTTTAAATCTAACTGGAAAGTTTTTTATTACAAAGGGCAAAATAACTATGGATCATATTGGAATATGGCATAAGCATAGTCCACAAAAAATCTCATTTTTTAGTTGGCAATTAGTACATATTTTCATTCAAAAGATGGATATTTTAAAGCAAATAGTCTATAACTTTGCTTCCAAATGAAAAGTCAAGTATTCATTTAATATTACATTATGAAGATTCCCAAAAGATCTGGTGGGAATATTTTTTCAATATGAATATCCTAAATTATATGATTAAATAAGTGCTCAAACTAGGCACACCATGAATATGAAAATCCCAGTGGAAATAACATGGATCAAAATATATATTTTATTACTGATAGTATGAGAAATATAGAAAGAAAGAAATGAAATTAGGTTTAGAGATAAAAAATTTTCATCCGAAAGAATCATATTCTAGATAGATTCTATAATCAAAAAATATAGCATTGGCTCATAAGCCAAAAATTAGAAAATATTAGAATCATATGAGAATTGAGAAGCCTAGGCTATGAGTTGTAATAAGAAGAAGATTAGGAAGGAGAGTTGGATAAGATCTTGGGCCAAGTGCAAGGACGCAACACATAAGGTAAGTATTTTATTTTCGGTGTTGATGTTTCTTCTAAGCCATGGTATATAAAAGGAGAAGTGAACAAAAGGAGGATATGCATAATGAAACTAGTCGAAAAATAATAAGGTAGATTTAAAAGGAAAAGGCATACTAGAGGGAAAGTGGAATTCACCACATTGTTAATTATTAGCTTTTTATTTCTATGTTA
Source organism: Sapria himalayana (assembly GCA_029783825.1). Taxonomy (NCBI): domain Eukaryota; kingdom Viridiplantae; phylum Streptophyta; class Magnoliopsida; order Malpighiales; family Rafflesiaceae; genus Sapria; species Sapria himalayana. Next base: position 355,683 of record JAREIK010016554.1, on the reverse strand, counting down.
GATTTATTTCTATTATAGTTACTTTATAGTTTTATGTGTATTCATGATGCATAGAACTGATATAGGGCCTAGGACTTTGTGGGTTAGCCTAAATCCACCAACTTTTTAGTCTCCTTATAAATTGTGCGTATTGTTTTAATAAAGTTATGTGTTAAAAAAATCAATTTGATCATTCATTCCCTCCCTAAATGATTGTGGTATATGAATGAGATTAAAGAAGCTGAATTAAATCCAACTTCAATGATCTCACTACTCAGGCTTTGTTAGGTTTACCTAAGATCTAATGTACCATATTTTTTGGTACATTGATCAATATGTCTCTTTAGGTGACTTGTGTCACCATTACTCCCACATGTATATATCTTTTGAGAATATATACATTGTGCCAATTCTTCAATGAAACTCCTAAAATTTTTATTTTTTACTTTCTTAATGTGAGTCCAAAGTCCAAACAACTAAAGTTCTAATTTTTTATTTTTTAGGTACTTGAGTTTAGGTCGAGACTATGAGAGAAAACATAGTTTTGGTCTCAGACCTTTTCATAGAGTTATCATTATTATTCATATCTAAATCAATGTTAATTTCATTGTTATTCATATCTAAATCAATATTAATTTCATTATTATTATATTTACTATTAGGCATTAATTAATTTTTTAGTTTATATTTAAAAATAATTAAACTAATATTTATAAACAAATAAAAAAAATAATTAGATTCTAGTACCATTATGCTTTAGCATAACTACAACTGAAAACTATTGGTTGTGAATGCTAAGTTGTAATTTATTTTGTTGTAAAAAATATAAATTATTTCATCATTCCATTCAGGTTTCCAACTTTCAACAAATAGAGCGGTAGAAAGAAAAAAATTTAAAGAAACTCTAAATTGAGATTTGAGAATGAAAGAGAGAAAAAGTAGAGGAGAGCAACAAAGAGGGAGAGAGATATAGAACTGAGAATGAAAAATTCTAAATATTTGATCTATATTTATTAATTTTTTTATTAAAAAATAATATTTTTATTTTTTTTTGAATTTTTTAAATATATAAATAGGTAGAAACCCAATATATTTCTACCTCTAGATGTTGGAATGAATTCCAATTGGGTAGAATCTTTTGACATTTTTATAATGATCATTGATGCGCGTGCACGATAATGACAGTGCACATGCACAACAATGATAGTGACTACTATCATTATCAGACACATAAGAACATTTGCCTGATGCCTCACATAGTCGTTGGGACTTCTGCCCCAATGGGGCAATACACCTTGTCAATGCGATGGATTGAGCTTTACAAAATAAAAAACCCCATTTTTTTCAATAGGTCTGGACACAAATAGGTCATATATATCTAGTTACCCAATTCTCTATTACCCATGACCCATTCCTGATCCCATGTTATGGTCACCATGCTAGTGGACCATGCCAATGGGCCATATATGCCGGTCATGCCTAGCATGGCACGAGGCATGGTAGCCTCTGGCCCATCATTATATGAGTCATGCCTTGGGCTGACACGACCCAGATCCAAGCATGGTTTTGGACCATGCCATGTTACGCCATCATGACTTAGTTGGGCTGTGCCTCATGTCATGCCAGAGCAACATGGCCCACTTGACATCTATTGATGCTATAACTCTACTTTTGATAAGTCACGGCTCAAGAATGTTACACAAATATATGTGCTAGTGAGATACTCAACTACCATGATGTGAAAATAATATCATGATCATTAATTTTATTTAGAGCTAGTGTCTAGTGTAGTCATGATTCTAAAAAAATATCGTGACCATGATAATTATGTTGCATAGTAAAATAATTATGTCAACTTAGTTGTTGAACCATATAGTTGGGAGTATGGTGGTCATGATTATTCTAGTAAAGTTACAGCTAAAAAATTATGTCATAACTACTCGAAGCTAATGTGGAAAATGTATATAAGTTGTCACGAGATAATTACCATGACTCTCATTAGCTTCACTCCTCTATGATCCCTTGTTTCACTAATTGAATATTTTCACCTAATTGATATATAATTTCATTAATATTTGTAAAATATTCTAAAAATATGAATCTAGTAAAATATCATTGATACTCACTCCATTATAGGCAAATATACCTATTTTTACTATCTAAAGTCATAATTTATTTGGTATTTTAAGTACTAAATATTTTTCTCACATCAGATAATTTATCGATTGATAAAGTTTTTGAGATAAAATATCTAAGATGTATTAGTCAAGGTAAATAAATTTATATTTCATATTGATTTTGTTGTGCCTGATATTGGAGAAAAATTTTGTGACTTTGTCAGGTACTAAAACTCATAGTTAATTAACATGATCACAAAAGCTATTTGAATAAAAATCTCTTATCCAACATAGCTTTGCAAGTATATAAGTCGTATAAGTAATAAAATGGATATAAGTTTAAATATTAATTCCACATTGATTATTTTGATAATTTGATTACTCAAGACTAAACTAAAATTGTATAAGTTGAATAGATGTACATGGTCTTAAGTAAAATATATATGACTCAACAATTGATAGACATACTTATGCATGATAATATTTCTTAGTATTTAGTCATAATTGTATGTGGTTATTAGTTGAAGGGTTGATTAATGTTAAAATATTTTTGTGCTCTCTTGGCATATAGGGTGGCCATCATTCATTGGACAGTCACTATCAAGTATGATTCCTTCATAGTTGTCCCCTTAGTATCTCAATACCAAAGTGACAAGTCATTCTATGCAAGGGTCATTATTATATATATTTTTTTAGATAATATATTAACTACTCTTTATGATTATTTCAAGCATATACTTTTAATATATTATTACTTCATAGTTGTCCCCTTACTAAAATTGTCATTATTAATATATTTTTTTAAGATAATATATTATTATTATAATATATTATCTATTTTTTTAGATAATTTATTTTTTTAGATAATATATTAACTACTTTTTTATTTTATAACATCTAATTATCTTAATGACTTGAGATAATGTGGTACAAATTTTATTTATACTTTTAGTTTTGTGTGATAGGTAATCATTGGAGCATGAGTGAATGTGACTTGGAAGGCAGTGATAATTTTTATGAATTCATTTCACTCATATGATTCCCACAAGTAAAACTCAAAGGAAACATATATTAATTATGTGAGAATGATACATATAAAGTCAAAAGTAAAAATACTTATAAACTATGCTAATTACTAATCTTAAGATAATGGAGAAAAGTGAACAAGAGTGTATGAAAAAACTACCAAGGAAAGTTGATGAAGTTGCCCAAAAGATATGAGATTGTTAATGAGCCTCACACAGGCATAAAATATTGTCTCGATGATAACATACTAAGGGGACAACTATTAGGTATATATGTGTATGTATCAACGAAACTAATTCGAGGGGACAACTATTAGGTAATTATCATTGGGAAGAGCTTAATGGTGACAATCTCTTAGTATTCTGACATGACAAGAGGTCATTTATGCAATACTCCTATCTTTGTTCTAAATACGTCCAGCATAAAATATATATTAAACAAATTAGTGGCATCATATAAATTAGGTAATTAGACTCTAGACCTTAGGTGATTAATCTTAGCATTTCTTCTACTAAAAATGGGTTGTCTCTAGTTGGATATTTGAACTCTTAATACAATGTATGTAAGATCTATATATGGATTTAAGTCAATTATATAACTTGTATGATATGTGTGTTTATAGATCCCAGTTGATAGGATAATCTCATTAATGAGCCTTTTGAGATATCATAAAATAATTAAATTAAGTAGAGTAACAAAGCTATAACAAATTTTTGGTATTGTTATTTAGTTTAGTTGGTCAACATGAGTTGACATAATTATTTTTGCAAACAAATAATTTCTTTTTCATAAATTTGATAGCATTATATATGACAAATATTATTGGATTAAATGTCAACTTCATGTTAACTTATTTGAATGTGGATTATTGTATTTTGATTTGTTTGTATCATGTACACTTATTTTTTTTCTCTCATTTCTTTTTTTTTTGTTAGCCACCATTGATGAGTAAAAGCTTGAGATTTAAATAAACTCTTTGGACCCAAAAATTGAAAGAACTAGATGAATCCTTAACAAACAAAATGTTAACAAGAATAGTAGAAAAAGTACTATATGTAATAGAGAAACCCAAGAAGGTGATGGGAAAGCTATTCGATAGCCACAACCATTACCATACTTCGGAGAATTATTAAAGGCTGGTAGTGATGGATTTTTATTCTAGAATTCGCTTTCAACTTATCAAAGTTTATTTTGAGTTGAAACTGAATATGGTCGTTATGGTTCAACAACATCAATACAGTGAAAGGGCATGATAAGGCTCTAATGGACATGTTGTACTATTTTTGGAACTATGCAATATTATAAAAATGAATGAAGTTGACCAAAACAAAATATGATTAAAATTATTTTCATTTTCACTTAGTATTAAAGCACGAAGTTGGTTCTAATATCTACTAATAGATTCTATTGAGAGTTGTGATGAATTGATAAGAGTTTTTTTCACCCAATTCTTCTCACCACAAATTACCTCTCAAATTTGGATTGAGATAAGTCAATTCTGGCAAGAAGAGTATGAGAACTTGTAAAATGCTTGAGATTGTTATAAGAAGTTGTTTAGGAGTTGACCTCAATATAATTTTGAATTATGGTTCCATGCCCAAACCTTCTACAATGGACTAATCTATATGATGAGGTGTGTGGTTGATGTAGGAATTATAATATCTGCTATGAATAAATCACTAGAGGAGGCATAGTACTTGTTTGAGGAGTTAGTAAAAAATACTTACTAAATTTTAATGCATCTCTCATTGAGGAGAAGGCAAGTATGAGTGCTAAAGTTGGATAAGTTCACAACTATATAAGCAAAGATGTAAGCCCTATTGAGGAGATTAGATGTCCAAGAAAAAAAGAGAAGAATGTTGGGGTAGACTATAACTTTACATCCATATGAATCGATCAAATTGAAACTCATTTATCAAATGAAGAGCAAAGAGTATGTATTTCAACTCAATGATAATGTCCCAATGTATTATCATTTAAATGTGAAGAATCACAAAAAAAATTTATATGAAAATCATGAGAGTGGGCTATAACATATTAGGAAATCCTCAAAAATGATCGAGAATAATACAATGAACTACATGAATTAAGAGAGCTAATATTTTAGTTTCCAACCATCATGAAGGGAAGAAAAGTTGATTGTGGATGATGGTGTGAAAATTATTATAATAGAACTTCAGATGAAAAACAATTACCAAGGAAATGGAATGGGGGCACTTGAATATAAAATAAATGAAACAAATTTAGTAATGATGAACATTGAGCATCATGTTGTTAGTTTCCATTATTAATAAAGAGAAGATGCATGAATGAGTGACCAAGTGGTATGGAGGTAAATCCAAGGAATTATTTATCAATATTTCTTAGAATTGGTAAGGAATTGTAAAGGCCATGACTTTCTCAAAATTCAAAAATCAACCTAAAAGTCTCAAAGAAGTTGCTACTCCAACTAAAGAAGATGAGAGAAATAATAATTATGAAGCTGCAACATATATCAAATCCTCAATTCCCAAAGAAGGGAAAAATGAATTTTTATTCAAAGAGGATAAAATTGAAAATAAAGACTCCAAAGAGTAAATGGGATTTGCCTAAAGTTTTGGGTAGAGAGACATGAATCAGAATGAAGTCAAGGATCAGATTTTGATGAATCTTTCATCTTCACATTGATTTAGGAAGAGAAAATTGGATGAATACTTTGAAAATTTTCTGAATGTATTTTGAAAATTAGAAATGAATATATTATTTACCAAAGCTCTAACTTAAATGCTAAATTAAGTTACATTTATAAAATATATGAGTAGTAAAAAGTTAGAGACATATAAAATGATGAACATGACTGAGAAGCGTAGTGCTATTATTCAACAAAAACTACCAATGAAATTGAAAGATCTCGAGAGTTTCACTATACATTAAACTACATAAGAATATATATTTTGAAAGACTACATGATTTGGGATCGAGTATCAACTAGATACCCTTTTCCATTGTACAAAGAATTATTCTAGGTAAAATCATTTCAACCACTTTCTCACTATAAATGGCAGATTATACAATCAAGTGGCTAAATAGAATAATAGAAGATATATTGATCATAGTTAGTTTTTTTATTTTTCAAGTGGATTTTATAGTTTTGGATATAAATGAATATCAATATATACCATTAATTTTGGGATGTCCATTTTTTACCATGGGACAAGACCTCATCAATGTCAAAAATGAGAGTTTGCTCTCTGAGTTAGTGAGAAACAAGTAAATTTCAATCTTCAGAATTGTTTATGGGATCTAGATGACAATGAAATAGAGTGTTAGAGGATTGACAATTTACTTCATACTACTATGTAATAAAAAGTAGATTTCTAGAGGAAGGAATTTGTAAAAGATTACTCGCTAGATGAATATGATATGTATTGGCGAGAAGAAGAATTTTGGAGTGGTGAAAGTAACAAAGTTTATGGAATAGAGGAAGAACTATGGAATTGTGAGTGTGATATAATGTATAAGATAGAAGAATAACTTTGAATTCATGATAGTGATGAAAATGAAGAAGATTAATAAAAATATTGGAGTTGTATAAATGAGAAAAAAAGACTAAATGACTAAAAAGAGGTCATGACATTCTTCAAAATCTTGATCTATGAGGAGCCATATGATAATAGCTCTAAGGAAGAAAAATAAAAGATTGAGATAGATTTTATGGAAAGAAAAATTGAAGACAAAGTCATGGTTATGCACATTACCATGACTTTGGGGTTTCAGAATAAAAATGGTCATAAAAAATAGAAAAAGTCATAGCTATGCACAACACTAAAGTTAAAGTGGATATGTCAGGCAATATGAATTTAGTGTTGCAAAAGTATAACTGGACAGGGAGAGGTTAAAGACAAAGTCATGGTTATGTCCAATACTATGATTTTAGTGATACATAATGAATCAATCTATTTAAAGCTTAAAGACAAAGTTGTGACTTTGTATAGTATCGTGACTTTGGAGTTATATAAAGTTAATAGAAAAAAAATATGTAGCACAAATCCATGGCTATTCATAGTGTAGCAACTTTGGAACCATTAAAGAAAAAAATAAAAAGATAAGGTTAAAGGTAAAGCCATGGCAATACTCAGCATCATGACTTTGGGTATTCAAAAAAAATGGAGAATTGAGTAGAGAAGTAGAAGCTGAAAATTTTTTTAAATTTATGTCATCAACTAAGAAAACAACATTGGAAATAGGTGTAGCAAAAGAAAGTTTAAAAGAAGAGATAAAAAAAGAAGAAAGTAAAGTAATATACTAAAAAGATCACTTGGATTGTAGAGATTTCAAAGGATGAGAAGAAGTTTTTAAAGTCAAGCAATGGATGTTAAATGTCATACTACTTGGGAGGCAATCTAAGAACATTTTTTTATTATAAATGTGTAATATAATAAATACTCATATCCACTACATAAATAATTATACAAACCTAATAACACACAAGTATAGTCACAAAACTCAAACTCAGCCATGACTATAGACAAGTCTGCTTGAAGTTGCTCAACTAATATTAGTTGTAATGATACTCAAACCTAGTCATATGAATTTATTATATTTTTATTTATTTATATATCTAGTAGGAAAGTTATTACTCATAGATAAGTAAATGTTTTAGTATGAAAGTTTGTTCGGTGTTTATTTATACAAAATTCTAACAAATTTTAGTGGTGGAGAATGGTGTGTATATATGTAAATGAGGCAGACTTGTGTTGATTTCATAATTTTTGGTATTTTGGAGAAATCTAATGAATAGTTGTAAAATCAATAAGTTTTTGGAGGTATTTAGTTGAGGAGAAAAGTCTATAAGTTCTTGCTAGTTTTGGTATCTATTCTTGGCCAAATCTCTATTTAAATGATTGTGGCAAAATCTTATATGACATGATCCTACCCTCTTGTCATCATATGCTTTTTGTTGTGGCTCACTTTTTCAATGGCCGAGAAATTATCATGGATTCATAACCATGCCTAGCTCATAAAATTTTAATGGTTATGATAATAATTTTTCATTGATACAACCAAGTGCCCTACTAGTGCTCATGATCATGACTAATTTCATAAAGTTGTGATTTTATCTTTATACAGCTCAGTAGTGTCATATTATAACTATAGCTTTTTATGATGCTATAACTTTCAAGCTATATAAAAATAAAGTGCCACGAGTACTTGAGCAAAAGTTTTGATGATTATTAAAAACTATGATTTTTGAGTCACTAAATATTATAGAGAATATTACTCAAATTATGACCAATTCTAAGGCCATAACTATTGTCCTAAAAGAAAGACTTAACTACAAATTTTGTCCCTAAAAGACACAACATCATAGCCATAAAATAATGTTGGAAGACATCGCACCCTCCATAAACACTTCACAATGCCATGACTATTTATGGACTACAAATGATGAAGGCACATAGCTATGAGCATTTCACAGCTCTATGACTTTTTTGTTATATAGAGATTATGAATAAGTTATGGTTATTGTCAGAACCATAATAATGTGTTACAAAGAGACCAAGATGTCAAACAGAATCATGATCATATTCTAGAGTTGCAACCTCAAGCTGAAAAGAAGAAGACCAAAGTCATGACTTTTTACTAAAATGCAAGTCTGCCCAGTATAAATGGAGAAATTAAAAAATTCTCAAATATATTTTTTCATCTCTTTGCCTATGAAACAAACAAAAGTCATTGCAACTACAAATCCTAGGGGTAAATTTCACACTTTCTAGAAGCTCTACAAGTAGGCAAGAGATACATTACTAATGTCAACCCATAAAGTTGGGGGGTACAAATTTTAAACCCTCCTCTGGGGGTGGGTTTGGAGATTTGTAATAAATGTGTGTGGTTTAGGGTTGGTATTATTTAGATTATGTTATGTAATAATTTGGAATGATTAATATAATATTGATTTGCTTATATTTTATATTTATGGATGTTGATGAATAGTAAATGAATAGAACTCAAATTAGAGTTTTAACTAATGATGGGTTTGTGTACAGTTATCATGGTAGATGAAAGTGGTGACAACCCTTATAATTGTAATGCGTGAGATGAACATATACATAGAAACTTGAAGCTTGTGTGTGTTAATCATTGCAAGTATAATACTTACGGAGTTGAAAATACAAATGTTTTTACACATCAATTCATTAAACATATCCTAGAAAGAAACATTTTTAATTGGGGTGAATGTTAATATATGACTTTCTCGCTAGGGGTTCATATTTAGTGTGAAAGTCATATCATTACTGAGGAGGACAATGATAGACAATCCTCAGGACATGTATGAGTTTGTAACTCACAAGGTAGTTATAATCCTTGTGAGTTCATTTCACTCGTATGGTTCACATCAGTAAAGCTTGAAAAAAATATATGTTAATTTTGTGAGTATGATACTTATGAAGTCAAAAGTACAAATGCTTATAAATCATTCTAATCATTAGTCTTAAAATAATAAAGCTAGTAAATAAGACTATGAATATGAAGTAACCATTAAAATTAGTTGATAAAGTTACCTAAAAGATATGAGGTTATGAATAACATTTGCATAGTGATGAAGTGTTGTTTTATCAGTGTCGTACTGATGGAAAAACTATGAGGAGACCATTATTGGAAAGAGCTCAATGATAATAGACTCCTTGTATGCTGATAGTGTAAGGAATCATTTGCAAAATACCTCAATCTTTATCCCGTGTCCAACATAAAATATATATCAACCAAATTAATGACATCACATAAATTAGGTAATTTGACCCTATACCTAAGGTTGATTAAAATCTTAGTATCACTTCTACTAAAAATAGGATGCCTCTTATTAGACAACTAAACTACGGATACAATCCCTATGTGATTGATATCTAAACTTAAATCTATTATATTACTTGTATGACATATACATTTGTAGATCTTAATTGAAAGAATAACTTAATTAAAGTGCCTTTTTGGATGTTGCCTAACTAATTAAATGTGGCGGAGTAATAAAGTTACAATACTCATCCCCAATCAATTAATCTTTCTCAAAATAACAAAACAAAAATCCCAAAATGGGAACTTCACTTTGGATGGTTCAAATGGAGACATAGACGTGGATGGTTTCTCTAAATCATCTTTCTTTTTTATCCATTTTATCATATGTGCAATCATATCACATAGTAAGGGTAGTGTAAAAATGATAATCTAGTGAATGTGTAAGAATGGATCTTACCCATGTTGAGTGGCAAGGTGGAATGTCTTATGGAGGATCTTTGGGTGGAGAAGTAGGGGACTCATGTTCAAGGTGGGGCAACTCATCAACCTATTCATTTTTGATCTATCTAGGAGAAGCATCAACAATATTTGGAGATATGTCCAAAGGACAATCAAAAGTAATTGTAGAAGGAATAAGATATTCATTTAAAATGATTTCTAAAATAGTTGAGGTAGCCAAAGAAGAATAAAAGTGAGAGAGTTTAATAAATAATTGGTATTGCTAGAAGACAAAATTATGAGAAACAAAAAGACAATGAGAGTCAAGATCATAAAACCTACACCCATTTTCAGTTTTTCAAAGGCTAAGGAAATTATACAATCTAGATTGAGACTCAAGTTTGATGTACTCATGAGATTGAAAAAGAACAAAATAGAAAGATCCAAAGATGCAAAGGTGATGATAGTAAGAGGGTAACCCAAACAAATGCATGTATGGAGTCTAATTATGGATGAAAATACTTAGAATGTGATTAATTTCATTAACAAAATGAAGAGCAATTTCACCTTTAAATGGGGCATAAATTTTGGTAGAAAGAAAATAGTACAAACATTGTCAAAAAAATAATGTGATATTTGCTTTAAGAGTTATTGGAGGGGAATAAAAGTTAGTCTCAAATAATACATTATTTTCTTTAGAGGTACATGCTTTGCATTACTATACTAGTCTAATTACCATTCCTAACAATTAAGCAAGTGAAGGTGATACTGCCTTTAATGGTCACATGGGTGAATGGGATAGTCACAACCACTTTGATGATGCAAAATCAATATGTGATATGTTGCCCAGAAGGTACTCTACTATTCATGGATCCATAACATATTAGTTAGTAGTTTTATTACATCAACTCAGAAATGGACAATGACAATCCATCAATAACTAATATGATCAGCTTCTTTTCATTTATGGCCAAATAAACACTTTTGATCCAATTTGGGCATGCTCAAAGATTGCTCACAAATATATTTCCATTGGAGATGAATTTTGTCTTGAATTCTTGATGTCACATCATAAAGACTTTGAGCCCATTTGATCTTAGCTTCTAAATTTCAATCCTCCCTCTCTTGTTTACAGCTTTGAACAAGCTGATTAGAAAAGAAACTCACCTTGAAACTTTTCAAGCTGAAAATAAGCTCAATGTTTTGGCTATTACTCCTTCTACTCCACTCATAGAGCAACCTTCATAATTAGGTGGGTCCTTTGTCTCTAGCAATCATTGTAAGTAGACAAATAAATAGTTCTAAAATTATGACAAGCATCTTGACCACATCATTAAGACTTGTTACCATCACAACATATCTACTGTAGTTGTTTCCAATACTAAGCTTACTCCATTAATGACTTCCATTTCATCTGAATCTAAATCTTCTAGATCCGCTATCAACCTCTCCCCCACTAAACTATAAAAAATCATAGCTCAAGCTATTCATATGTCTAATATTGGATTTTTTTCAACTCTCTCAGTTTTACTCAGTAATCTATTCATATGCAATCACATGATATCTCACTTGAGTTTATTCTCCAAACTTGACCCTATACTACATCCTTTAAATATTTATATCATCGATTGTTCCACCATGCATGAAAATAGTATAAGGGTTGTTTTGATTTGTAATCTATTTATTCTTGGAGTCTTCCATGTACCTAACTTATACTATATTTTGTGTTCTATAGGACACTTAGTTGGTTATCACCTTATATTTTAACTACTCTTGGTGTATTGTGTAAGAATTTAGGATGAGGTAGAATCTTGGGACATGTCCCAAAGCTTGGTGATGTATCTCATGAATAATTATTATCTTTTACCTATTACGTTTATTTCTAGTGTTGTTGTTGATGCTACAGTTTCTTCTCTATCATCTCTTGCATTTTAGTATTTTTTCATTGATCATACATCATCTTATTGGGTACAAAAGTTAGCTTCTAAAGATTTTTTGGGGATTGTTTCCAAATATAATTTTGATTGTACTTCATGTCAATTATAAAAACATGTAGTTATTCGTTTCGATAATAGTAAATTCATTTCTAATAGTCTTTTCGAATTATTTCAATCTAATTTTTAGGAACCTTCTCATGTCACCAATATTGGTTGATCTAGATATTTTATTATCATTATTGATTATTATTCTTATTAAAACTAGGTATTTCCTGTGAAATCTCATTCTAAAATTATTCCATAATATAGTAACTTTGAAAAAATGGTCGAAACACGATTCTCCAAATATATCAAAACTTTTTTATCTGATAATGTGTTTGAATATACTCAGTATGCATTTCAAGCTTTGTTACATCTCTATGGTATTGTATATCATCTAAATTGTTTAAGTACCTCTTAGTAAAATGATCAAACTGAAAGAAAACTTGATCATATTCTTAATATTATTTGTGCTCTTCTTTCTACCAAAATTTCTACCCTATTTTGGGTTAAAGTTATTCTTCATGTTGTTCATGCAATTAATCACATTCCAAATATTTTCATCCATAATTAGACTCTATATGGGCATTTGTTTGGGTCATCCTCTAACTATCAGCACTTTTGCTATTTGGATCTTTTGATTTTGTTTATTCTTCAATCTCAAGAGTATACCAAACTTGAATCTTAATCTTTATTTATTATTTCTTTTTCCATTAAAACACTCAAAAAGGTACATGTTTTATGATCTTGTTTCTCATTATCTTTTTGTTTTTCATAATGTTACCTTCTAGGAACACCGATTATTTGGTGAACATTCACACTTTCATTCTTCTCTAACTATCTCATTTATTTTGATAATCTTTTTAGATGAGCCTCTTATTCCTTCTACAAATACTTTTGATCCTCCTTTGGACTTATCTTTAGATATTTTTGATGCTTCTCCAAGATATATCAAAGATGAACAGGTTGATAATGAGTTACCCCACAGCAAACATGAGTCCACTACTCCTCCACCTGAAGACCCTCAACAAGACATTGCACCTTGCCACTCAACCCAAAAAAAAAATTCATTCATCCACAGTCACTAGACTATTATAGTTACACTAACCTTACTACTCTTCATGAGCCTAAGCCTCCACTGAGGCCTCTACTATCATTGTTACACTATCCTTACAAGATCATTAGTTACATTATCCTTACTACTCCTAGCTAGTTTGTGGGTTTCACTGACCAAAGTAGTTACTGAGACTAAGAAAACTATGCATTACTTTTTATAAAAGTCATATACTAGAGCATGCAGCTCTTTTTGCTAGAGCATGCGATTTTTAGTAAATAAATTATCTTCAAAAACTACGAGAATTTCAAAGAAGAGTAGATCAATTCAAGATCGTCTCATTGATACCTTCAAAAACTTGGTCTTAGCAATATTGACAATAACCAATGATCTTAGCCATGAAAAGGTAATGCAGAAACCAACCAATGATATAGAGTGAACAAAGTGAGGATTTCTTTAAAAAATCTATTCAAGATCAGGAAAGAGATCAAATCATATATACCATATCTAAGAAGAGACATTAAACTTCACCAATTATTTTTGAATATGGTAGTTTTTGCTAAATCATAGGGATATTAATTGAATGAAATAGAAAGTAATGTTTATCATGCCATCTCATTTATGAGAAGAGATGTTGAGCATTCATGGTGCTAAAAAGTATCAAAAGTGCTATAGGAAATGTGCTTTCGTTGCAATTTTTGTCAATGCTTTGCTTGTCATGATTATTCTAATTCGAATAGTTCTATTTTTAGTGAACCATTATATTATTGCAATGGTGTTGGTTCCTAATTCCAACCATGAGGTCACATCAAGTATTGCTTGGCATTGGTTTAAGGTCTCTCTCCTTAAAAGCTAACCTTCATTTGATACAATGTTAATAAAAATACTAAATGATTGTTTAAAGAGTATAATTAAATACCATTATATAAGAGGCATATGTGTGTGATATCACACACATACTAGTTGGGCCTAGTACCCATAACATATAATATATTAACACACACTTGCTACAACCATGAGTTTCCCAAAATATAACTTGACTAGTTATGAAATAGTAAACTTGTTATGATTATACTTTTTGTTAGGTAGAAAGGCTCAGCCTAGATGAGTAGTAAGGGCATGATTGGTCTTATTTTTTGGGACTTCATTTGGGCCATGTCTTTTGGCATACAAGTTCGGGTAGGATGATGCAAACCAAGAAGAAGTTATAATATGAAATAAAAAATTCTTTACTAGCAATATGTCTTTACAAATAATTTTTCAACTAGCAATAAATTGTTTACTAGAAATAGCTTCTCTATTACCATTAACTATTTAACAAGCGATAACTTATTTACTAGAAATAAATTCTTCACTCAACATCCTCCATAACATTGAAATATATAAAATTAAATTTATGAATAAACTTCAACAATTTTTAAAATTCACCCTTGCACATCATCCTTCAAAGAACATGGTTCAAGAATACTTAGAATTTTCATGAATATAATTAGGATGATAGACTTTGATTATCTATTTTGCAATATTAATCTTTACTTTTGCAAAACACCAAGTCAACAACATCATTGCACAAATCACACAAGAAGTGATATCACACATCAATGTGTTTGCTTCTCTCATGTAAATGTTGGATTCTTTGAATACTTTTTTCCATAAAAAATATCATAGCAAATCATAGTTGGATCTTTCTAAAAATTGTCAAAAACTTGTACTAACCTTCATAGCTAAATAGCTAGACATGAACTTGGAGTTGCAATAAGAAACTTAGCTTCGGTTGTTGATAAAGTCACTATTTATTGCTTCTTGAAAAATTATGCAAGAATTCTAAAATTAAACATAAATACAGTTCTAGAAATGATATTTCAATCATCAATATCTTCAACATAATTACTATCTGAGAACAAAGTCAAGCTTGTATCTATTGTTAGAGTTATATATATATATATATAAAGTCATTTTATCGTTATAAATTTTTGGTTAATTTCATTTCTAATAAAATTTCATTATTTTGTTTTAATAAAAATTTAAATGAGCTACTTTGTATTTAATACTTATGTATGTGTGTTTTTTATTTAACATAGTGGATGATTTGATATGTAGAGTTTAACTTACACATAGATGATCAAATTATTAGTTCTTATTGAATATAAGATATTTGTTCATAGTCTAAATGGAGTTAGATATATCATTGATAAGATTATAGTATATGATTTCAACATGGTTGTCTTAACTATGAAGAAATATTAAGTTTCAACTTCTTGTGCTAGGATACATGTGTGTTTTGAATGAGACTAACTTGAGGTGACTATTTTTATAATGATACAAAATAATTGGTAGCTCATGAATATTGTGAATACTAGTATTCTTAATTTGAGATAATTAATAGACATATGCGTTTATTATTGATTGTTTTTATTTTATACAGAGAAAGAGTTATAAATAGATCAATAATCTTAGTGAGTTGGATAATTATATTAATTATATGATAAATATTAATTATTAACAAAATCCACATCATATAAATTAGATTGATGATAGCCAATCAAAGATACTTATGAGTTTTGATTATGTCAAACATAGCAAGTGAATATTAATTTGATATATCAAATAAGTTAAATGGAAGATCTCAAAAAAAAAATTTAAATGTTGATTAAATAAAATTATTAGTGATTTAATAGAATCAATAAGTATCTATAATCTTAGTATGAGAGGAAAAAAAAGTATTTAATAACAAAAGTCATGAATACTATTTCAAATAAGTGAGAGTGTAATCATAATTTTTTTTGGAATGAATTATATTTAATATAAATAAGTTCATTTATTTACATTGAGAGCCTATGATCTTAATTAAGCTTTTAGGTCCATGTCATAGTCTTAACTAGAATCATTATTGACTGAATAATAAAATAAAATATAATTTTCTTTCATTAAATTTCCAAAATTTACTTTTGTATGATTTAGAAAAAGAAAACCAAAAAATATATAATATATAAGAAAAGTGGAATGGAAAAAAACATAGTTCTTTTTCTTCATCTCCTCAATTTCTTTTATTTTTCTTTTGGAATTTAGTTGCAGTCAAGTGTGACAAGGGATAAGAGATCCAATCTCTCTTCTTTTCCTTGGTATTGAGAAATATGGTAAAGGATTTGAAATCAACCCAAGAGAAATGAAATAGTATCAAAAATAAAATGAGGCATGTTTTATTTTCTCCTAAGTTTCGATAATCTCTTTTTGAACATTATTTTGTATGAGGTATCAAGAATGAAGGATTTAGTTGTAGTTCCCAACAATGATATTAGAACACATTTATGGTACCACATACACATTAATTGAGTTTTAATCTAAAAAATACAATGAATATATTCCATGCATGGAATAAATGAGAGTGTTCTTACCTAAGTTAGGCAATCAAAATGCTCAGCTATTATGGTCACTAAAATGGATGGTGATGTGTGTGGATCAATGTTTATTTAAATTGGTGTATTAAATTTGTATTTTCTGAGATTTCGAACAATCACACTAGTTGTATAGTTTTATTTCAAGCAATGTGAACTACATGATGGAGGCATAAATCTATAATTATAATTAATATTTTATGAAAGAGTTTACAATGGCATTAATGATCTACAAAGGAGTTAATGGTGGCATTAATGTTCTGTGAAGAAGTTCATGGTGGCATTAATCTTCTATGGAGAAATTCTAGGTGGAAAATATGTTAGTTGAGGAGTTCACAGAGATGAACATGAAATGTGAAGAAGTTCATAGGGGGCCAAGATCAAAAATAAAACATCAATGCTTTTTTGGTGATCATGCATTGCTGAAATTCAAAAAAGACAATGAACATTTATCACTTTCGAAAGACCATAATAGTTGGGCAATTATATTTAAGTATTTTAATGTGATGACATGCATAATGATTGTATGTGATGACATGCATAATGGTTATATGTGATTCATGCATAATAGTGTATGTGATAAAAATGTATGATTGTTGTATGTGATAGAATTGATGATGGTTGTATGTGATAGAATTGATGATGGTTGTATGTGATAAAATGTATGACAATTTTACTTGTATGTGATAACTTACATGAATGTCATATGGATTTGTGTTTAAATATCAAGATTAAGAACTACAATTTTGATAAAAAATATGAAAAAAAGATCAAAATAAATTCTCATATTTAAAGATAAATTATTTTCTTAAAGGAAGTTGGGGTTTTATTAGTTTCCTATTTATTAGTTTCATTTTTAAATTTGTAATTTAGTAAGCTTATGTATATTAAAAACTCTTATTCTTTCCAAATAACTAAGTGGGTGAGATAATTTATCAAGTTTAAATCTCATGGTCTCCACCGCTAGTTTGCAAGTGATATAGATTAATTAGTGTGTAGGTCTTGGTGCCTTCCTGTTCCTCCTTATCTGACTAATTAATTAGAGAACTCACTTAATACTTAATACAAACTTATTTATAGATAATTCTATAAATTATTATTATGAATCACTTCCCCATCTAAAAGATTCATAAAAAGAATAATAGATCTCTAATTAAGTGATGGTATACACTTAGTTATAAATAATAGTATTCTTTCTATCCGAATCATTGCTATTATTTATAGGATTTAAAAAAAAGTCATTTGTTTAGTTTTGTTTGGTACATACTATTACCTAGATAACAAGATTAGTAAGAATTAATTTGTTTGAATAAATAATGAATTGTGATGTCTTCCCATCAAGACATACTATTTTATGATATATCAGGATGATGACAGATTCATTTAAAAATTAGTTGAGCGAACTAATATTTAAAATGGAATTCAAAGTTAAAAGATATTTTGTAATTTTTAGGTTTGTAATGACTTCCAATCTACTTGTAATTCTCAAAAAAAAAAAAGTCAATGGAACTAATTATATTAAATGGAAAAGAAACATTAATATTGTTTTGATTATAGAGCACTATAAATTTATGCTCACAAACTTATTCCCATTTAAACCTCGTGAAGGGGCAACCAAACATAAAGCCAAGCCTTATGAGAAGTGGGTTAAGACCGATGAGATATCTTGATGTTATATTTTGGCCTCTATGTCAGATAATTTGCAACATCAGTATAAATTTATGTCTACAATATATGATTTGATGCTGAACCTAAAAGAAATATTTGAGAATCAGACTCATTTAGCTTGGTAAAGGGCTATGGAAGATCTGATGAACACAATACTAACCGAAACTAACCTAATAAGGAATCATGTTATGAAGATGATAGGTCTTTTGAAGGAACTACAGATCCTAGAAGCTAAACATAAAATTGATTGGGAAACTCATGTCGGCATCATTCTCTAATCACTAATAGATTCATATAAGTAATTTTGCTTGAATTATAATATGAATAGGCTATAATGGACTTTGGAATACTTACATACACAATTATATTAGCTGAGAGTTTTATCAAGAAGCCAATTAATATTCTTGTCAATAAAAGAAGTTCTTCTTCAAAGCTTAAATAAAAATAGAAGAACAAAATGATTCAAAAGAAAATGTTCATAAGACACCTCATGCACTAAAAGGAGTGGTAAAAAACCCAAGGGCAAGTATTTTCACTACATGGTAAATGTATGTGAAATCTATGATCCTAATGCTATCTCGGCCTAGTGCTATCTCAGCCTAGTGCTATCTTAGCCTAGTGCTTGAGATATGCTTAGTGGTAATATCTACGAGCACCTAGTATATAGGTATGAGAGTCACTAAATATGTTTATAATTCTTTGTAGAGGTTGTAAAAAACTTGATAGCTTAGAGATGGCAAGATTATTCTTCATATGGACAATGCTATGAAAATGACAGGTATTATAGCGGTAAATTACTATATTAATTTTGGAAGAGACAAATATTTAATTTTAAAAGATTGTCTTTATGTTCCCTCCATGAAAAAAAAATTTAATTTCTATTTTTAGTTTGGTTAAAAATGAATATTTATTTTTATTTAATTATTCTATCACAATTAACTTGAATAATAAAATTATCTATTCTGATTCATTTCAAGATACTCTTTATATTATTACTTTTGTCTCTCCTAAACTACAATAAAATGAATTAAATAATACTAATACTTTACAATGTAAGAAAAAATATTCTCAAATGAACCAAACATATCTTTGTGACTTATTCCTAGATCCTATAAATCTAAAATAGGTCTCAAGATTATTTAAGAATGCACCTTTGAGTTCATTAGAATTCAAGGCATTTCTAGTCTATGAGTCATACTTAGAAGGAAAGATGACCAAATGGCCTTTCATGGCTAAATGTTATAGAGCCAAAGAATAAGTAGAATTAATTCATTCTGATTTATGTGGACCCATTACTATCCAAGCTAGAGGTCGCTTTGAGTATTTCAACATATTTATTGATGATTATTCAATGTATAAATATTTTTATATGATACACCATAAGTCCAAATCATTTGAGAAATTCAATAAGTATAGGACAGAAATAGAGAAACATCTTAATAAATATCTTTAAGACATTATGATCTAATCATTGTGGTTAGTACCTTTTGGAGGGTATTTAGATACGTACATCCTAATTGTATGCACCTAGTGCATCACAATAGAATGGTGTAACATAAAAAAAAGAATACGACTCATACGGATATGGTGAGATCAATAATGAATTATTTAGATATGTTAGATTCATTCTTGAGATATGCATTATGGACATGGCATAACAAACTTGATTCCATCAAAGTTGGTACTTACTACTCCAAATGAATTATGGACATGGCATAAGACTAGTTTGAAATTCATTCATCATTGGGGTTTCTCAGTATATGTGTTGAAAAGTAAAATAAATAAGGCAAAACAAAGAATAGAAATTTGTTTCATTATAGGATATCCTAAAGGAACCAAGGGTGGCTTATTCTATAGTCTAAATAATCAGGAAGTCATTGTTAGCACCAATGCATGATTCTTGGAAGAAGATTATATATTGAACTACAAGCCTAGAAATAAAATTATTTTAAAAGAATTAATATAAGATAAACTAGTACAAACTTCTTTAATATCGATAGTGAAAGAAGGAAATACCATAAGAAAATATTCCAAACATCCTATTACCCCATCATAGTGGAAGAATTATTCAACAAAATATTGCTACTAAACTTGTTAGTCCGACCATCGGCATGCTAGTTATATAACTACGAGAGCATTATCAAGATGGTTTACAAGAATCAATATTTGAACAACGCACCACTAAAAGTGCACAACCAAATGAAGTATCTAGTAGCTGTGAGAGAGTTATTCGATACCATTTGTGTTATATACTCTTTGGAAAGTTATGATAGAATCCTTGATGAGCTATATACTATTCACTATAACTACGATGAAGCACTTAAGAATAAAGATGTAGAATTTTGGTAAAAGACATGAAATTTGAAATATTATTCATTTACTCTAATCAAGTTTTGGGATCTTATGGAACCACCTAAAGAAATAAAACTCATCAAATATAAATGTATCTATAATAAAAAGAGAGCAATAAATGGTAAAGTTAAAACCTTTAAGGCTATGCTTGTAGCAAAATGGTTCACTCAGAAAGATGGGAGCAATTATGAGGAAACTTTTTTATCGTTAGCCATGCTTGAGTCTATCTAGATTCTCTTATCCATTGCAACTCATTTCAACTATAAGATTTAGAAAATGAACATAATAATTACATTTCTAAATGCACATCTTGAGGAGTGCATATATATGATGCAACCATATATTTTTATAGAAATGGACAAGAATACATGTTATGCAAACTTAAAAAATCCATTTATGGATTTAAGCAAGCATCTAGATTTTGTAACACTCAATTTGATCAAGCCATTAAATATTATGGTTTTCATCACCATATGGAACCTATCTGTATAAAAAAATGTGATAAAACCTCGGTAGTGTTCTTAGTGATATCTTACGATGATATCTTATGTAATTGTCCTAGATATCTTGGTAGTGTTTAGATGAATCCTATATGTTGATGATATTTTATGCATTGGTAATGATACGAGGATATTATCTTTAGTAAATATATGGTTATCTAGCCTATTTGATATGAAAGACTTGAGAGAAGTTAATCATATTATTGGGACTAAGCTTTTATGTAATCACAAACATATAATATAGGGCTCATCATAGGCTAATCATATTGATTTGATTCTAACCCATTTTAACATACAAGATTTTTAGAAAAGTTTTATTCCTTATAGACATAGAATTACTCTATCAAAAATATAATATTCCAAAATACTAAATGAGATAGATAAGATAAAACAAGTTCCACATGCATCTATAGTATGAAGCCTAATGTATGCAATACTTTGCACTATATTTGACATTTACTTTGCTAATAGCATGGTCAGTGGATATCAGTCAACCATAGGTAAAAATATTGGATTGTAGTAAAATACATAATCAAGTAACTAAAATGGACTAGAGATTATATGTTAGTTTACTAGACAAACTATCTCATACCTTTAGGGTATATAGACTCATACTTCTAGTTAGATTATATGTTATGTGTTAGTTTACCAGGCAGACTATCTCATACCTTTAGATACTAAAGATTATATGATGATTCCAAAAAGTCTACCTCATGTTATGTGTTTACCTTAGGGAATAGACCCATAAGTTAGAGAAGTATAAAGAAATCTTATATTGTCGATTCTACCATGAAGACTAAATATGTGGCAGTCTTATAGATAGCCAATGAGGTAATATGGTTTAGAAATTTTTTAATAGATCTAGGAGTGGTTCTTTTATGTAATCACCAATTATACCTTTTTATGATAATGGTAGAGTAGTTACTAACTCAAATGAAACTAAAACCCATAAGAAGACAAAACATATTGATAATAAATATTTGCTAATAAGAGATATGTAAAAAAAAGAAATATAATGATGATCAATATATTACTTGTAGACAACCTAATTAATCCTTTCAAAAAGCACCTACTAACTAAGAATTTTGATAGACATTTAGAGGGAATGTGATTGAAATATGTGACATCATGGCTTTGAGTTTAAGTGGAAGATTGTTAGAGCTATATTTATACTAAAATTCATTTTATTGCTATATATATTTGTTGAATTTCATTTCTAATAAAATTTTATTATTTTATTTTGATGAGAATATGCATGAGCTATTTTGTATTTAGTAGGTATGCATGTGTGTCCTTTATTCAACATAATAGATGATTTAATGGATAGAGTTCAGCTTACACATAAACGATTAAAGTATTAGTTCTTATTGAATACAAGTCATTATTTCATAGTTTAAATAGAGTTGGACACACCTTTGGTAAGTAATAATACAAGATTTTATTAGGTCAATCTTGGCGGTAGGTTATGGTCAAATTCTAACTTATTGTGTTGGTATACTTGTGTGTATTAAATGAGACCAACTCGAAGTGAATATTTTATACTTTTAAATAAAATAATTGCTACCACATAATTATTTAAATACTATTACTTTTAATATTTGAGAAAATTAATAGACACATGTATTTTTTATTGGTTATTTTTGATTCATTTATTGTGAAATTTATATATAAATCAATGATGTCGATGTATGAAGAATATTAATTATTAATAAAATTGATGTCCTATAAATTGATTGATGATATCCTTAAAAAGACTTATAGGTTTTGATTTTGTCAAACTCTATAGGCATATATTAATCTGACATATCAACTAAGTTAAGTAGAAGATCTTAAATAAATTGTTAGATGTAGATTAAAAAAATTTATCAATGATTTAATATAATTGATTGATATCTATAATCTTAGCATGATGAGTTAGATAAGTATTTAATAAAAAAAGGACACTGAATATTATTTTGAATAAGTGAGAGAGTGCAATTATAATTTTTTGGTAGAATGAATTATAATTAATGTAAATAAGTTTAATTATTTACATTGGGAGCCCAATATATTATTTGAGCGATTAGGTTCATGTCATAGTCTTATTTAGAGTCATTATTAAATGATTAATAAAATAAAATATAATTCTATTTTATTAAAGTTTCAAAATCACTTTTGCATGATTTAGGAAAAGAAAATCAAAAAATATATAAAACATAAAAAAAAAGAGTAAAAGGAAAAATCATGGTTCTTCTTTCTTTTCTTATTTTCTTTTATTTTTCTTTTGGAGTTTGGTTGTAGTAAAGTGTGACGATGGAGAAGAGATCCACTCTTTTTTCTTTTCCTTGGCATTGAGAAATATGATACAATATTTTAAAACAAAATCAACCCAAATGAAACAAATAAATATCAAAAATAATATTAGGTATGTTTATTTTTCTCTAAGCTTTGATAATCTCTCTGTTTAGAATTAATCTGCACAAGGTATTAAAAAAATGAAGGATTTAGTTCCCAACATCTATAACATTTTGTACTAGATTCTAAAATACATAATGCTTTTCACATAGCAACAAAAAAAAAATCTCTCTGTGACTTTGTAGTTAGAGAGGAGACTTTGTTGCATTCTTCATGTATACAATGATTGAATTAACATCACATATAATATGTGGTGTTCTTATTGTGAATACAAAGACTCCCAATAAGTTTCTTATAAATCATAGCTTCTACCCTTCTACCAAGAGATTAAAAAAAAAACAAATGATAGCATCACCTCAATGCCATGAAAAATGGCATATTATTCCCATATATGTGATATCAAATTACTTTATCATAGACTTTTTAAAATCAATGAGCATGATGTTATTAGAATTTGCATAAATGAGATCATTAGCATATAAACACACAGTTGAAATCTTATTATTACCAAACTTAGAGTAAAATATGTGTTGATTTGAAAATTTGATACAACCCACTTTAGTAAAATTAGTATCTATATGATGGTACCAAACTTTAAGTGCTTGTTTCAATCCTTATAGTACATTCTTTAACGTGCATGTTTGCTTCTCATAGCTTTGCTTCACAAATAAAAATTATGTATTGATTTTATTACTATTGATTGTTGTTTATCTATAAAATACTTTTCATAAACTTCATTAGAAGGAATAATTTAAGGAAGCTCATAAAGCACAATATTTTCACAAAGAGACTTCAAGTCATTGAAATTCAACTGCCAATAATGAAAGTGTCAAATCAAATTTGGAGCATTTAACTTATGAGATAAGATTAAATGGTTTTAATTTGCAAACGAAACAATCAATCATGTGTCATCTTAGAAGCAACAATTAAAACACATTTAGAGTCATAAATACTACATAACTACAAGCACTATTCTTGATTGATGTATTGTATCCTTCTCTTGTAGTTGTCTAAGACTTGACAAGTTATTTTTTAGGTCAAGAAAATAAAAAAACATTTGACTTAGTCTGAATTTTGTGATTTTAGTCTTGATTCGAACATCACAATTTCCCATAATGTTTACTTTAGAATTATCATAAAAACTTATAGTACCATGAAGGTCTTCATTCAAATGAGGAAAAGAATAACTTACTACTAGACATATGGTCATTGTAACATGTGTCTAAATACTATATATCTAGTTCAATGTTTTTCTCATAGATTATTATCTAGATGTGTTAAATGGGTCATATCATGACAGCACGGTTCTAAAAAGGGACAAGCCAACATGGTCTATTTGGCATGGCTTTTGAGTGGGTTGTGCCAAATGGGTTAGGCTTGGTCAGGCTAATCCTAGTCAGGCTAGGCTAGGAGCTAACTTGGGTTTAGGCTAGGCTCACAAGGGTCAGGCCAAGCAAGCTAGTTTGGCCAGCCAAGCCAAAACTGGCTTGCATGGGCTATCATGCTGGGTTGTGCTATGTCGTTCTAGGCACAAATGAACCATGTCATGCCCAGGCCTCCCAGTTTGGTTGATGCCTCTATTCTCATCAATAGCATTTAATCTTCTAAAAAAATGATATTTCCCTCACCATTTATCTTGAGGTAGTCATGCTATAATGCTCATATTAATAATGACCAAGCTTGTGACATTTGGAGCCTTCTAATTAGGATCTATCTAGTTGTTGATCATGTCCAGTTCCATTTACTTTGAAAATTAGAATCAAATTTTGGATATATTTGCCTTTATCCTATCTCTTTTGCCTCAATTTTTTATTTCTTAGTTTCAGCCTTGACCTGGATCTACTAATTTATAAAAGCTTGGTTCTTATAAAGTTTTCTATGACTATGCTTCATGTCCACAGGTCATAAAAATCATCAATGAATGATATTGTTAAATATCCATCTCAATGAATCTGTATCTTTATTTCCACTAACTTATAATTTTTTTTCTAATATCTCTCAATCTCTCTCTCATAACACAAACAAAAAGTGTGAGAATGAAATAATAATTAGGGAAAATTATATTTAAGGGACTCAAACCAAAAATATGTACGTCTTTGTCCATTTTTTTAATCTTTTTTAAAAAAACATATCCCAAAACAAGAAATAGTTGTCCTAGGGCCAAAAAAAAAAAAAGAAAAATATTTTTTAAAAATAATTTTTTTAATCTTTTTTGTCCCCATATTATTTTGTTTTAAAATAAAACTTGAGCAATTTTCAAAATAATTTATAAACTTGAATTAATGCAATGGTAACATTCGAACCCATGGCATATATGTTTTTTTGACACAAACAATCTAGCTACTAACATCAAATTATTTGTTAATCAATAATAAGAAAAATACACACACACACACACAAACATATTTAAATATATAAATATATTTTTATATGTATATATATTTAGACATATATAAATATATATAAATATATATGTATATATGTATGTATGTTTGTATGTATGCATATATGTATGTATGTATGTATGTATTTGTTTGTTTTTTTATTATTTATGTTCATGTATGTATATATTTTAATATGTTTATGTTATTATTTATTATATTTTTGCTTAATCAATAATTTGATATTTGTAGCTACATTATTTCATTGGGGCAAAAATGACTTTATGATTTATTTGGTCCGAAGACATTAATATTTTTTATTTTAGGATATAGTTTTTAAAAAAGATTAAGAAAATAGGCCAAAACTTAAATATTTTTGTTTTGGTTAAACACAATTTTGCCAAATAACTACCTACTAGTTAATTTACTTCTCACTTGCGATCATGACTCACTCTTTTCCTACCTTCCAACGGGTGCTTTGTTTCACGAAGCAGTTGACCTCTTGCGTTAACCAAGGCCGTCATGAGAAGGCTCTTGCGCTCTTTCACGAAGTCCAACCTTCTTTCGCTATCAGTCTTGACGAGCACGTCTTTTCTCTGGTGTTGAAGTCCTGCGCTGCTATCAATCGTACTCATCTCGGTACTGCAATCCATTCGCACGTAGTAAAAATGTGCTTTCTTTCAAATCATTTCGTCTCATGTGCTCTCGTCTCTATGTATGGGAAATGCAGTTCACTTTCATTAGCCCGAAAGCTGTTCGACGAAATTCCTCAAAGAAACGTGGGTGTTTGGAACTCGATGATATCACTTTATACGCATTCTCATCGTGTTTGTGATGCTTTACATTTGTTTGATACTATGGATGTTTTGCCTGATATTTCTACATTCAACACAATAGTAGCAGGATTATTGGTTGTGGAGGATGGCTTTTTCAAGGCCCTTTCCTTTTACAGACGAATGGAAGAGTTTGGATTGAATCCAAACTTCATTACACTCTTGGCATTGCTGCCGGCTTCACTACGTGTCGCAAATTTGAATATGCTTAAAGAAATTCATGGGTACTCTATAAGGAATGGTATTAATACACATACTCAATTGAGTAGTAACCTTGTTGAGGCTTATGGTCGCTGTGGTTGCCTTGTTAATGCATGTAATATTTTCAAAGATTTGAAAGATAGAGATGTGGTTGCTTGGAGCAGCTTAATATCAGCATATGCACTTCAAGGAGAAGCAATGAACGCACTTCAAATTTTTCAGCAGATGGAGCTGGCAAAAATAAGGCCAGACGAAATCACGTTTCTTACTGTTATGAAAGCTTGTAGCCATGCTGGATTAGCAGACGAGGCATTAAGTCATTTCGCTAAAATGAAGAAAGAATATGGGATACAACCAAGCAGCGACCATTATTCTTGCTTGGTTGACGTTCTCAGTAGAGCAGGGAGGTTGTATGAGGCTTACCAGGTCATACAAGAAATGCCCATGAAACCTACTCCAAAAGCATGGGGTGCAATTCTAGGAGGATGCAAGAACTATGGAGAAGTGGAACTTGCAGAAATTGCAGTAAAAGCTTTAACCGAGATGGAACCTAATAATCCTGCCAATTACGTATTGCTGGCTAGAATTTACGCTGGTTCAGGGAGATATGAGGAAGCACAGAGGATAAGAAGAGAGATGCAGGAAAAGGGAGTAAGGGCAGCACCAGGCTTTAGCTGGATGCCTTAGGGCCACAAAATGAATGGTCATAGATAAATTATGCACGCAAATTCTGTACATTGACACTTCTTAAGTTTTTTCTCTAGGAGCATGAATGAATTGGCGAAGCAAATTTCTTTTATTTAGTTCTTAGCTACTCATTATAAAATGCTGGTTTCATGAAGTTTATACAACGTGTATTCTTTTTCAGCATGAAAATTATTCATTTTTAAATGAGTTCGTCAGTTCCAATTTTCCCAAAGTGCCTCATCTCACATGCCATAGATGGTGACTCCATATGTTGAAATATAAACATGTTTTTATTTATCATAGGAGCATGATAGATTTGAATTTTGAAAAAAAAATTAAAATTATTATAAAAGATTAGTCAAAGTTAGGTTAGAATTTAATGAATTGAGTTATGTAAGAATTTAATGAATTAAATTATGTGGTTGAGATTGATTCTTGTAACTTATAAATATCCTTCTTGTATTAGTATTTTATTCATTCAAAAAAGAAGTTAAGAGCATTTTCTTATGTATTCTTTTGTAGAGTGTAGTTTTTTCATCTTCCTCTATCTTACTTCCAACAAAATGATATCAGAGAATAGATTATTTGATCTCTAGAAAATTGAGTATGCTCCATGGGTGCAGTGTTAACTGATCTTCCATTTTTTTTTGAGATCTCTTTAACTTAGAGAGTTGGAGTCTTAAGTCCCTAGGTCTCATAGTATTTGTTTGATTTAAAGTCAAACTTCAATAAGAAGATGGTGAGTAGCAGTATGTCCCATTCAAAGTCCAATACTCCACAAGAGTAGCCATGACAATTAAAACATTAAATTGAAGGCCATCCATGAATCACAAGATGTGTGGGATATAATAGAAAAAAGTCACAAAAAATCAGAGAATGAAATTATTCTATTTTAAATTCAAAAGGATAGTTTGAGAGACTTAAGAAAGAGCGACAAGAAGACTCAAAAGGAAGTAATTTTAGATTATTTCTTTAGAGTCTTAAAAGTGACAAATCAATTAAAAAGAAATAGTGAAGTGTTAAGTGATGTAAGAATCATGATGAAGATTATTCGATTGGCAGATTCAAAATTTGATCACATTATCACTATTATTAAATAAACCAAAGACTTGGAAGCCATGACATAGAGTAGTTGCTGAGTTCCTTATAAACCTATGAAGAAATGAGGAAGAATAAGG
Organism: Sapria himalayana; assembly: GCA_029783825.1. NCBI lineage: Eukaryota > Viridiplantae > Streptophyta > Magnoliopsida > Malpighiales > Rafflesiaceae > Sapria > Sapria himalayana. Next base: position 326,730 of record JAREIK010016554.1, on the reverse strand, counting down.
AAGGGATCGTAAAACAATTATTCAAGACACAAATGGATTCAACTAAATAAGACAACATATATAATGATAGATGACAACAAGGAAGATGTCACAGTCAAGGAGGAGGCCGTGGATGTGGACATGGACAAGGTTGGAGGTCCTTTAATGTCCAAAGAGAAGAAATCTCAAACAAAAGTCATGGGAAAGTCAACTACATATCAAGGTATAATAAGTCATATATTAAATGTTACAATTGTGAAAAGCTTAGCTATCATGATTCATAATATAGAGCTCCAACCAATAAAATAGTTGAAGAGAACATCAACTATGTAGAAAAAAGAAGTCAAGGAGATGAAACTTTACTGGTAGCTAGGGCAATGTAAGAGGTGAAGATAACTCATTGGTACCTTGACTCTAGTGCAAGCAATCATATATGTGAGAAAATAAGCATGTTCATGGAGCTTGATGAATTGGCGAGTTGTAACATGGTTTTTAGAAATGATTCAAAGGTAGCTGTGAAAGTTAGAGGTAATATTCTCATTCAATTGAAGAATTGAACTCATCAATTCATTTCCAATGTTTATTATCTGCTGAACATGAAGAGTAATATCTTGAGCTTATGATAATTTTTAGAGAAAGATTTTGATATTTATCTAAAAAATAATAATCTTTCAATTAAGGATAGTGGGAGTAATTTAATTATTAAGGTGTCGATGTCAAAAAATAGAATGTTCATGCTTATCATTCAAAGTGATCTTGCAAAGTATCTCAAAACACGTTACAAAGATGCAACTTGGCTTTAGCATCTTTGGTTTGGACATCTCAACCCCGGGGGATTTGAATTACTCTCCAAGAAGCAAATGGTGAGAGAACTATCAGCTATTAGTTATTCTAATTAAGTATATGAAGGATGTCTACTTGGGAAGTGATTCAAGAAGAGATTTCCAATGGAGTTAAGTTCAAGAACTCAAAAGCCACTAGAACTCATATATACAGATGTGTGTGGTCCAATCAATTCAAACTCACTTGGTAAGAGCTACTATTTCTTTTCTTTATACATAATTTTTCAAGAAAAAAATGGATTTCCTCAAGGAGAAATCAGAGGTGTTTGAACAATTTAAGAAGTTCAATGCCCTTTTTGAGAAGGAAAATGGGTGCATAATCAATTCCATGAGATCAGATAATGGAGGAGAATTCACAGCGAACAAATTTCAGAAATATTGTGAAGATCATGGAATTCTAAGACCCCTTACAGTTATGAGATCCCCGCAATAAAATGAAGTGGTGGAGAAGAAGAATAGAACTATCCTTGTTATGGCGAGGATCATGATTAAATGCAAGAGATTACCAAATGAGTTGCGGGAAGTAGTTTGATGCATAGTATATCTATCCAATCGATCTCCAACAATAAGCATATGGGTAAAACACCACAAGAAGCTTGGAGTAGAAGGAAGCCGAACATTTCTCATCAAAGATGTTTGAAAGCATAGCTCATGCACATGTCCCTGACAAGCAAAAAAATAAGCAAGATGATAAAACCAGAAATACATCTTCATTGGTTATGATACAAATTCTAAAGGCTAAAAGCTTTACATTCCTAATATTGGAAAGATAGTCATCAATTGAGATGCTATATTCAATGAAGAAGGAGAATGGAACTGGGGACAACATGATGAAGACTATAACTTCTTTCCAAATGTCAAAAAAAATGAGGTGAAGCACCCAATGATAGAACAAGTAGAAGAGGTACCTAGTTCCCCACCACCTTCACTAGTTGTGAGTACTCAAGAAGAGGGAAGCTCAAGTAAAAAGATTTTAAGTTTCAAGAGCTTACAAGAACTATATGAGATAATTGAAAATCAAGAGAATCTTGCTCTCTTTTATCTTTTTGTTGATTGTGAGCACATTCCAAGAAGCAACAAGAAACAAGAATTGGAAAACAAGCAATGGATGAAGAAATAAAGGCAATTAAGAAAATGACACATGGGAGATAGCTTCACTTCCAAAAGAATGACATATGGGCGATAGCTTCACTTCCAAAAGAATGACATATGGGCGATAACTTTCACACAAGGCTATTGGTGTGAAATGGGTATACAAAGCAAAGAAAAGTGTCATAGGAGAGGTTAAAATATACAAGACAAGATTGGTGGCAGAAGGTTATAATCAAAGAGCTGGGATCAATTATGATGAGGTAATTACTCCAGTTGCTCGATTAGAAACTACTAATTTTTTATCTCTTTGGTTGCTCAAAATAATTGGAAGATACATCAAATGGATATAAAATCTACCTTCTTTAATAGAGCCATTGAAGAAGAAATCCATATTGAGCAATCGCAAGGGTATGAAGTAAGAAGAAGAAGACGATCTTAAAATAAAAGAAGACACTCTATGGATTGAAGCAAGCTCTGAGAGCTTGAAATGCTTAAATTGACAAATACCTTTAAGAAAGAAAATTTATCAAGTATCCATATTAGCATGCAATCTACATCAAAATCAAAAATAATAATATTCTCATTATGTGCTTGTATGTAGATGACATAATTTTCATTGGTAGCGATCCAAACATGCTCAAGAAATTTAAGAAAGAGATAACAAAGGAGTTCTAGATGATTGACATTGAGCTCTTGTCTTACTACCTTGACATTGAAGTTAAGCAATAAGAGAAAAGGATATTAATCACTCAAGAAGACTATGCTAAAGATGTACTTAAGAAGTTCAAGATGGATAACTCTAATCCTATTGGCACACCAATAGAATATGGAATCTAGTTGTCCAAACATGAGGAATGATGTAAGGTAGATCCTACTCTCTACAAAATCTTGGTAGGAATTTTGTGCTACCTAATATGTACAAGGCTTGATATTCTTTACGCGGATTGAGTCATTAGTTGATACATGAAAAATCCAACAACAACTCATTATAAATAGCAAAGAGAATCATCCACTACATTAAAGGTACTACAAACTTTGACTTGTATTATTATTTTTATGATAATTATAAATTTGTTGGGTATAGTGATAATGATTGGAGCAGAGACATAGATGATCACAAGAATACCATTAGTTTTGTATTTTGTATGGGAAGTACTGCTTGTACTTGGGCATTAACGAAACAACCAATTGTCACTTTTTCCACATGCGAAACAGAGTATGTAGTGGCTATCTCTTGTGTTTGCTATGCAATATGACTTTGAAATTTATTAAAAGAGTTAGGCGTATCACAAAAAGAGCCAACCAAGATTTTCATGGACAACAAGTCAGCAATAGCTTTAGCTAAGACCCTAGTTCTCCATGATCGAAGTAAATACATTGATACTCGGTATCACTATAATAGAGAATGCATTGCGAATAAGGATGTACAATTGGAATACATGAAGTCTCATGATTAATTAGTCGATATTTTCATGAAGCCACTCAAGCAAGAAGATTTTACTAGGCTAATAAGTTTACTTGTATTAATGAAATCAAGTTTAAGGGATGATGTTGAAATATAAACTTATTTTTATTTATCTAGAAGCATGATAGATTTTAATTTTGAAAATAATTCAATATTATCATAAAAGCTTGGTCAAAGTTATGTGAGAATTTAATGGCTTGAGTTAAGTGAGAAGTTAATGGCTTGAGTTATGTGAGAATTTAATGGCTTGAGTTATGTAAGAATTTAATAGCTTAAAATTTTAGTTGAGATTAATTCTTTTAACCTATAAATACCCCTCTTGTATTAGTATTTTATTCATTCAAAAAAAGAGTTTAAAGTATTTTCTTAAGTATTATTTTGTAGAGTTATGTTCTTTCTTCATCTTCCTCCATCTTCCTTTCAACACCATAAACTTTTATCTATTCCAGTTCATTACTTGTTACCATTTTTAGTGATACATTTTTGAAAAAAAAAATAAGTTCATTGGAAAAGAAGCATCAACAATTTTTATTAAATAGCCTGTTGATGGTAGGAACTGACAAATCTAATCTCTTGAAAATATTATGACAATAAATCTTGTGGTTTTAATTTTAAATATAAAATTTTAAAGTTACAAAATAATAAAATATACAATAAAATAAAATACAACTTAATGCTATTTGGGATTGTGATGGATATGAGAGAAATAAAGGCTCATTTTATATATGTAAGTGAATCTTTTATTTTCATAGGCCTCTTTGTTTGAGTTTATCATCTACAAGTTATTTGTGTTTTTCTTAGGCTAATTAAAAGTTGATACCATATGAATTCATCTCTTTAATGACTTTATTAGTATGTTTGTTAGATTAATTTTTATGAATTTTTTATATATCTACACTTCTTTGTGATAGCAAAACAAGATATTATATCTTGGTTATATGTAGAGTTTTAACTTTTTCTTGTATTATTTTCATTCATAGAGAACTATATTTTTTATAATTTTATGAAAAGTAATAGTTGTTCATCCCATGTTAAAAGATAGTATGCAAAATTTATCTCCATATTATACCCTGAGGGTCCAAGTTGCTTCTTTTATCTTATGAGTTTATCATCTTATTCTGACCTCATATATTTCAGACTCATTTGATATTTATTTATTATACACTATTAATTTATTTTCTGATTATTTATTTCCAACAAAATTAAGTCTCTATGTTATCTCCTTCTTTTCTTTGTGCCATGTCTTATAAAAAGATGACATATTTATCAATGATAAGTTTGTAAGTAGTTATATGTAATAAATAATATTTCTTTACTCCATCAGCATATCTTAAGACTATATATTTTTATAGTTTTTGATTCTAGTTTTGATGTCTGTTAGATATCATATAAAATATACATAAAATTTTTCAAGAACTTTTTCACTTTTTAAAACGATGAATTTTGTGTGTAAAATGAAAAAGGCATAATCTAAAATCAAATCTTTTTTTTTATTTTAAATTAAATGTATTTATTACATATCACACAAAATATTTAAAAAAAATAAAATAAAATAAAATGTGGAAGTTGTGCAGCCATGCTCAGTTCAAAGCTTTAACATTTAGTCTCCGTCAATGAAATAATCTTAGAGCCCAAGTAAATTTATATAGTAGCTAAGCTTCTTCTTCAACTGGGACTTTGTTAATGTGTCAGCAATTTCATCTTCAATATTGTAGTAGGATAATAAAATTTATTTGCTTCATATTGCTTCCTTTATGAAGTGAAAATTCAAGGCAATATGCTTTGTTTGGCTATGAAGAACATCTTTAGCAATTAAAATAGTATACTTGTTGTTATAATAGATATTTGTTGCCTCAAAATGTTCCTCATTCATATCAACAAGCAATCTTCTTAACTAGATTGCTTGAGAGATAGCCATGATGGCAAAAATATATTATGCTTTAGCGATGAATAAAATCATAGTGATCAAATAGTTTTAATTCATAATTTTGAAATAATTTAAACTATGGTGTAAAGTCTATTTAAGATATTTCAAAACTCTCTTTGTTGCTCCAAGGTGTCAATGATTTGGAGAATACATGAAACATGATAGTATATTTTTTGAATTGATTATGTCTAATTTAGTTGCTGAAGCATACAAAAGACTTTCAATTAAATATATGTGCAAGCTTACATCTGCTAATCTTCTTCCAACAGACTTGATATTTTGTTTGCAATTAATAGAGTGGAAACTGATTTATAGTTGTCTATCCAAAACTTTTTTCAAATAGCTTGTATATATTTAGATTGAGTTATGAATACGCTATTATTGTCTTGGAGTATACCAATTCCCAAAAAATAACGAAGAAGGCTCATATTAAACATCTTATTATTTTCAATGATGTCACTTATAAAGAGATTAACCATATTTATTTTTTTACCCGAGAATAAGATATCATCCACATATAAGACTACAATTAGCATTCCAGAGGTATTATCTTTCTTTATGTATTGTGTGAGTTCTCAAATTATTGGTGAATTCCTGATTCAACATATATATATATATATATATATATATATATATATATATATTTATTTATTTATTTGTGTATATCAAGTACGATGTGCTTATTTCAACCCATATAAAACTTTGTTTAGTTTATATACACAATTTTCGCATTCTTTTAATATATATCCAAAAGGTTGTTGAATAAAAACTTTTTCTAATTCACCATTCAATAATAATGATTTAATATAAAGTTAATATAGAGGCTACCACCTTTGTCCAGCCAGTACTATTACTAACCTCGCAGTCTCCATTCATGCTACTAGAGCAAATGTATTGAAATAATCTGAACCATCTTTTTATAAGTAGAATTTTGCTACCAATTCATGCATTAAAAATAAGTTTATTACTATTGGACATATACTTAAATTTCTACAACCATTCAACTCCAACAATGTGTATGTTTTTTTTGGCATTTTAACTTGTGTCTAACTCTTTTTTTTTTAAATAGCTTCTATTTACTTTTCCAAGGAAAGTATCCTTTAATGATGTTGCATGACCTTTTCAAAAGTTCGAGGCTCTACAATAGTGAAGTTATAACTTTCACATATATCATCTAATATCTTGTACTTGGTTGGTGTACGTAGTAGGAGAAGATGTAGAAGTATGAGTGTAAGACTCATAAAAAGAAGAATTGATTTTAGGAGTTGCAAAAATAGATCTGGATGAATTATTTGTGTTCGAGCTAGTTTAATTCTGCAAATTCACATAGAGGCTTGGATTGTTGAATTTGATATACTCCATCTCAAGTCTTCATCAAACAGAACATTTTTGCTTATTTGAAATAAATTGTTATATAATGTATATAGTCAATAACCTTTAGAGTTAATATTGTATCCTACTAGAATACATTTCTAGCTAGCATTATCCAACATCTTCCTTTTAAGCTTGGGTGCTTGAGCATATGCATAACATAGATTACCAAACAGTCTCAAATGATGTACTATTACTCTCCTTCCACTCCATGCTTGTATAAGGGTAACATATTGTAGAGCTGATGTTGAACTTATATTAAGAAGATAAACAATAGTGTTTGTTCTCTCTGTTAAAAAGTATTCAAGCAAGTTCTTTTCTATTAATATTTCTCTTTTCATTTCTATAACTATTTTGTTTTTCATTTTCTTCTCTATAAGACCATTTTATTGATGTGTATAAGAAACTAATAGTTGTCTATATATTCCTATCTTTTCATAGTTCTTTATAAACTTATTTGAAAGGAACTCTAACCCTCCATCACTTCTAATGGTCTTTATAATTTTTCCAGATTGTTTCTTAATCATATTGAATTGCATGAAATACACTCAAATCATTGTTGTATGATCATCCACAAATAACATAAAATTGTTATTTCTTGAAATTGATGGAATTGACATCCATCCATAAATATCAGTGTAGACCAAGTTAAGTGTTGAGGATGATCTTCAAGCAACTCAAGGATTGTTTGCATTATTTTCTCATTGCACACATACAACAAATTAAAGATGGTATTTTAGCATTAGAAATTAATCTATTCACTATTACCTTTTGACTAGGGAGCTTCGAGCTTCTATAGTATATATATTCCATTCTTATATGCTAAAGACTTGACTATTATGTTGCATGTATTTTTGAAGGCATAATTAATTTTACAACTAAGACCGAGAGGGATGTTTCTACTTCTGGACATCTGCACTTTCCAGAGAATGCTTTTGGATTTTTTATCAATTATGATGCATTGATTATCTTCAAAAACTAGCTTATATCCTTTTTGGATTAATTGATATACACTTAGTATGTTTTGATCCAAATCAGGAACCAATAGTACTTCATCAATAAACTTCTCTCCATTTGGTATAAGGGCATTCACTTTACTGTTCCTACTATAAAGTCCATATTTCCCATCTTTACATAATAACTTATAAAGAGTTGTAAGTTCACAAATAATCTTTTATTTATGGACATGTTATTTGAGCACCTACTGTTCAGGAACCATACACTGGATGGTTAGTTGTTTAATGAACTTGAGATGTAGAATAAGTTTTATCATGCTAACTTCTCTACAAAGTTTGCTCGTTTGAAAGCTTTTGTGCATAATCTTTTGATAACTAACCAAAATTTTCATTTTTATAACACCGAGGCTTTGCCTTGTGCTTGCACTAATTCCGAAAGCAATTATTCTTCTTACATATATTTCAAGAATAAGAAGTATAATAGATTTGTTTCTACTTCTATTGTTTTTCTTTCTTTCTCAATCTCTTTGTTTCTTTTGATTGAAGTTTCTTGTGGATCTTCAATTGTTTTGCTTAGTTCCTTTTTAGTCTTGACATTTGATGAATTAATATGGAATTTTGATTGAAGGCTAGCTTAAACTATATTCTATGCATGTTTCGGTAACCATTGTTTAAAGGACTTTAGTGAGCTTAGAAGCTCTTACAGGCTAAGTTGAGCAATATCATTTCTCTTAAATCACTATCACTATTGGATCATACTTATCCATAAGATTGATAAGTGATTTCTCAACTAATCTTTTTTCTGAAATTTCTTCACCATATGTATCTTGAGTTGATTAATAATTTCAATGAATTTTGTGGAGAAAATGTTTAGTGATTCATTTTCTTTTATCTTCGAATTTTCATGATTTCTTTTAAGGCATTGGAGCTTGATCCCTAGAGTTCTTTTATCTCCATGAAACTCCTTTTCTAATATAGCTCATGTCTCCTTGGCTTTATTAGAACCCATTATTATAGGAAAAATATTATTGTTTACACATTACAAGATGTCACTATTTACACATTACTAGATGTCATTGCCTCTAGAGTTGAGAAATTTATAGGTTTTATAAACTCATCTAGTGACATGAATAGTATTTTCATTTTCACATTCTAGAAATCAAATAATTGAGATAGAACCAAGGTTGGAAGTGAATATATTTGTGGAAGACATTGAGTAAATCAACAAATTAAAGACTTTGGCTTGACATTTAGGGATGTGGGTCATGAATAATTTGGTGACTTAAATATGCTCAAGATCTAATGCTAGCCTTTCAGATCTTGTAGATTGATGTTAATATCAAAGAGATCCGCATGGTTTTATCTCAAATATGTAAGAAACATGTACTTCCTTGTTTTTAAATATACTTTCTTCTTCAAGTATAGTAGTTGGAACATCATTTTAGACTAATTTTGTCCTCGAAGAATTATAGGTCATATTTATGAAGAGATAATTACAAGTATCAATGACATCTAGAGGACTAGATATGAAATATATAGAATAAAAATTAAAAAAATAAAAAAATAAAAATAAAAAATAAAAAATAAAAAATAAAAAATAAAAAATAAAAAATAAAAAATAAAAAATAAAAAATAAAAAATAAAAAATAAAAAATAAAAAATAAAAAATAGAAAATAAAAAATAAAAATAAAAAATAAAAATAAAAATAAAAAATAAAAAATAAAAAATAAAAAAGAAAAAATAAAAAATAAAAAATAAAGAATAAAATGAAGAATAAAAAATAAAATATAAAAAATAAAGAATAAAGAATAAAAAGAAAATAATAAAGAATAAAAAATAAAGAATAAAAAGAAAATAATAAAGAATAAAAAATAAAGAAAAAAAATGAAGAATAAAAAATAAAAAATAAAGAATAAAAAGAAAACAATAAAGAATAAAAAATAAAGAAAAAAAATGAAGAATAAAAAATAAAAAATAAAGAATAAAGAATAAAAATTAAAAAATAAAAATAAAGAATAAAGAATAAAAAATAAAAAATAAAAAATAAAAAACAAAGAAAAAAAAATAAAAAATAAAAAAATAAAGAAAAAAAATAAAGAATAAAAAATAAAGAATAAAAAATAAAAAATAAAAAATAAAAATAAAGAATAAAAAATAAAAAATAAAGAAAAAAAAATAAAAAATAAAAAAATAAAGAAAAAAATAAAGAAAAAAAATAAAGAAGAAAAAAATAAAAATTAAAAATAAAAAATAAAAATAAAAAATTAAAAATAAAAATTAAAAATTAAAAAATAAAAAATAAAAAATAAAAAATTAACACCAAAAAAAACAAAAAAGACAAAAAAAGACAAAACAAAAAAACAAAAAAAAAACAAAAAAAAAAAAAAAAAAAAAAAACAAAAAAAACAAAAAATTAAACAAAAAGATAAAACAAAAAATAAAACAAAAAATAAAACAAAAATTAAAAAAAAAATTAAAAAAAAATAAAACAATAATTAGAACAAAAATTAAAATAAAAAATATAACAAAAAATAAAACAAAAATTAAAAAAAATTAAAAAAATTAAAACAAAAATAGTTAATAATAAAAATACCAAATATATATAAAAAAAATGCAATTGATAATGATGTTGCGAGATGAACTTAGCTTATATAAAGAATAATGTTTTTCGTATGATTTTTACGAACTATTTTTCTCAACAAGTGCTAAAAAAATATTATTTCTAAATTGTTTTCTTTATCTTTTCCTAATTTTTTTTTAATTTTTCCTAAATTTTTTCTATAGGTAGCACTAAATCATATTAATAAAATGTAATTTATGTTCGTTTATTGAACTTTATGACACTAAATTCTGATTTTATTTGTTTTTAATAAATGTATGTAGTTGTGGTATGGCACAAACTTAACCCAACCACAAACTATTGACACAAATGTTTCACCCATACCCTACCAACTACCAACAACCTACTCACACTAGGATTATTTTCCAACGAAATAAAGATTCTGTCTGCCAAATGCTTGCAAGTGCAAGTCGCAACCTTGAACTCTGGTCTTGACCGAAAGAGTGTTTATCCTGTTGAGGAAATTGAAAATTGAATCTCATCAATGGCCGCCAAGGAAGGGGAACAAACAACCAGAGACCAACACCAAGAAGCTGGCCACAAGAGCCTGTTGCAGAGCGATGCTCTTTATCAGGTAAGTGATAGATCCACGAGGATGCAAAACAGAAACTTGCCAATTAAACTTAAACTCCATCTTATATGTCAATCTCATTTCTATCGATCTTATTGTTCGTCCTTCCATGTCGATCTTATTGTTCGTCCTTCCATGTCGATCTTATTGTTCGTCCTTCCATCTCGATCTTATAGCTCGTCCTTCCATATCGATCTTATTGTTCGTCCTTCCATGTCGATCTTATTGTTCGTCCTTCCATCTCGATCTTATTGTTCGTCCTTCCATGTCGATCTTATTGTTCGTCCTTCCATCTCGATCTTATAGCTCGTCCTTCCATATCGATCTTATTGCTCGTCCTTCCATATCGATCTTATTGCTCGTCTTTCCATATCAAACTTTTTGCTCATCCTTCTGTATCGATCCTATTGTTCGTCATTCCTTATCGATCTTATTGTTCGTCATTCCGTATCGATCTTTTTGTTCGTTATTCCGTATTGATCTTATTGTTCGTCCTTCCGTATCGATCTTACTGTTCGTCCTTACATATCGATCATTTGCGTTTTCACCTTTAATTTTTTATGTTTTATTCAGTATATATTGCAAACAAGTGTGTACCCCAGAGAGCCAGAATCCATGAAGGAGTTGAGGGAGCAAACAGCAAAGCATCCATGGTATTGTAATGTTTTTGAGTTTTTTTTTGATCCAATGTAGATAATTATAAATTCAAAACCATGCCATTCTTTTGTAATTGTCAATTACTCCGAGTTGATTAATAAGAATGCTGGATAAGGAACATGATGAGCACGTCCGCGGATGAAGCGCAATTCATGAACATGCTGTTGAAGCTCATCAATGCAAAGAACACCATGGAGATCGGCGTCTTCACAGGATACTCTCTTCTTGCCACTGCTCTTGCTCTTCCTGATGATGGAAAGGTGGTTTCCTGTAAATTTGAAGTTTAGCAGATTGGAGATCAGCTAGTAATAGTATATCATATATTGTCAGCTCTCTCTTTTTCTGGTCTGAGGGTTGTAATGGTTATGGATGTAGATCTTGGCAATGGACGTGAACAAAGAAAACTATGAGCTAGGCCTACCAATAATTGAAAAAGCTGGAGTCGCACACAAGATTGATTTCCGAGAAGGCCCTGCTCTGCCTGTTCTTGATGAATTGATTCAAGATGTAAGATTCATTTCCTTTTCCTAATGCTACTAAATTAGGGAGAGCCAGAGGGCATCCAAATTCATGCACTTTTGTTTTTTCAACCCAATAGGTGAAATTCTACTTTTGGTTTTTCTGAAAAAACCAAGTTGATATGAGTTCTGGATGCTCGCCATCCTTGTCTGCATTGTGATGCTTGACCCATGACCATGTGGTGTATGCTTAAGAACATGTGATGCTTAGATTGTGCTCGATCACCTATGACCTATAATGCGTGACTCATGACCCATGACTCGTGACAATAGACAAGAACAGAACCAAGAACATCGTCGTGCAGGGCGAAGCTCGGATCTAGGAAGAAACATGGCATTAATATATGTTAATTTTGTGATGTGGTGGAACAGGAAAGGTGCAAAGGGTCATTTGACTTCATATTTGTGGACGCGGACAAGAACAATTATCTAAACTATCACCAACGGCTGATAGATCTGGTCAAGATCGGAGGAGTGATAGGGTACGACAACACGTTGTGGAATGGGTCCGTGGTGGCGACGCCAGATGCTCTTGCTTCCATGCGTGAGTATGTTCGGTACTTCAGAGATTTCGTGATTGAGCTCAACAAGGCTCTTGCTGTGGACCCCAGGGTCGAAATCTGCATGCTTCCCGTCGGCGACGGAATCACTCTTTGTCGTCGGATTGAGTAGCTCATCTGGCTTGTCTTCGAAATTTCCACTTTTTTCAACTTGTTAAGAAATGGCTAAATGCTCTTTCGCCAATAATTATACTCCGTACTGCTTCTACTTTTTTTTATAATCTTGTTGTCGTTTTATATGGGAATAATTCATTTATTAGCATTTGAAAATTTATTGCTCATGTTAGATTTAATTTTGTCATAATATTATTTGTGTCAAAATTCAATTGTTTGATTAGTAAATTATTTGTTTATGACAATGTATTTAAACTATTATTAATGCATTGGATCTCATAAAAATTTTAAAGTTAAATGTGATTGAACATATGCATCTACCTTGGGGTTGATAAGGAGGGATTGGGGGAGGGTGAAAAAAAATGTATTTGTTTATGATTTGATTTTGCTCACCTTGCCATTCACTAGGTTGGCAAGGTGAGTAAAACATACATAATTATTTGATTAACCTACATGATTATGAGAAGAAATCAATTTTAACTTTAATGACTATTAAATCAATAAAAATGTATTGTTTTGGTATAAACAAATTCCATTTATTGTTTTGGCGAGAAAACATCTTCAAAATGGCAATAGTTGATCAACTTATATGATTATGAAAAGAAATCAATAAAAGCATCACACTATAATGAGTTACTTGGGGTTGCAATTGCTATTTATTTGCTCAAATTATTTGATAACATTGGGTTTTGTGATCTCATGGTGTGATTATCCTCCAAAAAGAGAATCTCTTTTAAAAATGATCATCATCCTCATTGTGGCATATATATATATATATATAATAAGATTGTAGAAAAAGATTTAGCACCATGGAATGTGTTCAACACCATGGGGGACTTTCAACCCAATGAAAGAGTTAAGCACCTCAATAATCACAACACATAGTCAACTTGTATGAAGTCACATCTTCCATGTTTGTTCAATGGGAGATGCCAATGAGATCACACCATTAAAGCAAGGTAGAGATGCACACGAAGGGTCAATATGTGATTGCGTACCAACTTTTGGCCGACTTGAAGTTGGAATTGATACCATTTGTGAATGAAGGCATTATGGTAAGGCACACTAAAATGGGCTAGAAGTTCTTAGTGTGGGAACATAAATCATTACAATTACTACCAACATTATTGCTAGTCTGGTTGGCAGAGGTTGGATGCCAACTTCTGCCAAGATATGCTTGTGGTCAGTATATGGTTGTGAGAGATTTGTAAAAGTTCATAATGCTCAAATGAAAGCCCATCTCTAAATTTGTATGGATGACATAAGGAATTACAGTTTCTTATAAAGTGACGATCATAAACACACTTTATTAGTTTGTAAAGTTACAATCGCACATATAAAGTGATAACCACATACTAAAGCTCCGACATGGACTCGAGCCTCGGCAAAGACTTGTGCTGGTATTTGAGTTATTGCGAGTTGATCCAAAATGACATGACACATTCATATTGCCCCTATGCTAGTGTCTTGTGCTAGGTTACCTCTTTTTGAGCCATGTTGCAATGAGACAACCCATTTGACACATCTAGTCGCATATCTTTCTGAGTTTGAATGATGAAAAGATGAGATTGGATGGAACAAAAGAAAAAAAAAACTTTTCATAATAAAGGAAAGTATCATTGTGACTACTTCAAAAGAAATGGTCACTACAAAGTCAATTGATAATAATAATATCCTTGTGTAAGGAAAAACAAATAGGATCACTCAAAATTGGAATAGTTTTCGTTATTAATTATATCAATTGGATCATATGGATTATTAATATTTGTTCAACTAATCATATGATTAATAAAATTTATGGGTTTCATGATTTTTCTCCATATTCTACAAACATGACATTACAATTGTATTGGCCTACCTAGGTAGGGCATACCAAGAGAAGTAAATCATCTTGAGAAAAAAATATAATTCAATTTAATTTTTTTGTTTGCTTTATATATAATTGATATGTGGTATAATATTTTTATGTTTTTTTTTATTTAATTAATAATGACATATTAATTTATTTTTGAAAGTAAATGTTTGTTACTCCATGTATCAATATTTTTGGGTCATTCGCCATATAATTATTGATGATTTAATATGTATTTGAGTTTTAAATGAAATATTTTACTTAATAGCTATTTTGAAAGAATTTGATGAATACAAGTGAAATCAGACATATTTTGGGTGAAATTAGTTTATTTGGTGAAACATCGACTAGATGGAAAAAATAAATATGGGGTCAAGATATTTCCCATATTATGATGGTTACATCTTTCACAAGCCTACCGAGCAATTATAGAATTATTTTTTAGCTGTAAATCTACAAAACTAGTCTTGATAATTTTTATTGTCATAACTCTATCATCGATTTGTCATAATCATTTTACTATGCAATATTATTTTTGTAGTTATGCCATTTTCTTGAAGTCGGGACTATACTGTTTTTAAAATCTATTAATGACCATGACCTTATTTTCATGTCACGGACATCTTAGTTTCTTATTGGGATAAAAAATCATAGTATTTTTCAGCATTGCTACTTAATTGATACAAAATCAAAATAACAAGTAAATCTAGTCATGACTATATTTCTATCACAACTTTATGATCCATAGAGTATTTACTTCAATCACGATTTTGTGCTCAATAAAGAAAATACTAAAGCTGTGGTTATTCCTAACTCCATAACTCTGTGTTACAGATATAATTTTATAAGCCACGACCAATTCTAACAATGTGACTTTGTATCTCATAAAGAAATTTTCTTAGTCACAGCATTCTAGCCAGTGCAACCTGGTGCTCCAAAGGGAAGTTTCTTGAGTTATGACAATCCTTATCGCCCTAACTTTTGTACTATAAAGAATATTTATTAAGACAATAAAGTAGTGACTCAAAGCTAACAGTGCAAATTTTGACATACAGAATTATACAGAATTTCAAAGAAAAAAATTGACACTTTGAAGAAATCAAAAAAAAAAAAGGAAAAAAAGAGAGAGGATGAATTAAATTTAAAGCTAAGAGCATGTAGACCCTAGACGACATGACTTCCAACCCCTTATTATGATCAAATCCAAGGAGAATTAAAGAAATAATTATTTGATATTATTATTTGAGATTTAGATCTTCATTAATGTTCTTATTAGCAACTCTCAATTATGCGAGATATTACTAAAAAATATCTTATGCAAATTCTTCTCCAATATCAAGCTAAATTGAGGCGTAAGATTGATTTTATGTATTTGTGTTTTGATGTTATAATATTTATGTTTATAGTAATTTTAGTATATAGTTTATTTTGATAAATTATTTTGTATAACCAAAAATATTTATGTTTCAATATTTTTAATATTAGTGTATGAAATAAAATATTAAAAGATTGGGAATATAGTAATAGCACAATAACGAGGGTCCCGCTGCCCAGTCAGTAGACCGAAAAAAATTTTTGAGCACAACCGGGTCCATTCAAGTGATCTGACCCGCTCCATTATTGATATCAAGAAACTGTTTAATTAAAATTGATTTTTTATTTTTGTTTTTCACTATTACCAATTTACAGTGGAACTATTCATTTTTATCTTCTCCACTCTGTGCGATTTTTTTCGTGATTGCTACATCTGTAAGACAATGTTTTAGTTATAATTTGTAAAAGCATAAGTAATTTTCTAGTGGATGTAGCTAGTCGTGTTGAACGACTAGTGAACCACATTATATTCTGTGTTTCTGGATTGTGGTTTGATTTTCTACTGTGATTTTGAATTGTGGTTGTGGATATATAATTTTTCTACTTTTTTCTTCTTCTTCTTCTGAATCAATAAAATTATAAATATTGAAAGTAAAATTACTAACTTTGATATTATATGCTTAGGTATTGATAGATATATATGCTATTTAAAACTAAAATTTAGAATTTTTACAATATCTTGAGTTTATAATTGTTGGTCCTATTAGTTAGTGAAAGAAAAATCTTGAGACACACTTATGTGGTATGATTAGGAGCAAATAATTATTCTTCTAATCTTAAAGCATAAGATAAATCTATGTGTAAAACTTAAGATTAAGATAAATTTAATTATTACGAGTATGATACTTACGAATCAGAAAATAAAAGTATATTTAAATCTTATCTATTATAGCTGTGACACCTCATTCCCCATAGGGTCTCATTCATTCCATCACACAATACAATGTGCAATAAAATAAAATTTTCTCAAATGTACAAGACTTTTTTTTTTCTTTTTACATTTTATTTGCTAAACGGAAGAATGAAAACACACAACATATTATTTAAGCCGCAACCGACTTTCCTTTACATGTGTGATCCTGTATGTGGATCTGTCATCTGTCTTGGACCCGTACCTGAAAAGGGGTCCCACAACGGAGTGAGCAAAGCTCAGTAGGGTAAACTCCTTTAGAGTTACTCTCTACCTAAGTGCACATAAAATGTCATGAATATATATCAACACCCATTCAAGTACAATATTTATAAGAATACAATTATTGATGAAATATTTATATGCCCATATTTTTTAGTCTCATCAACTTTCTTACACATGCTGAAGCCAAGTGTGACATATTATATATCTTGGATATACATATGTATATATGTATATATATATATATATCTTTAGAAATATTTATTTTTTTGGAATTATTCCGAAAAATATGGACCTCCTCCGAAAAACATATTGGACATTTATCCGAATAAAATATGATTTTCTTGGATATACTCCGAGAAATAAATACCACCATAACTATGCCTGGACGTTGTCCCAATTTGAGTTCGCAATCTATAATAACCATGTACCAAATAAAATATCACGCAACTCAGTCTGGACATTGTCCCAATTCGAATTCGCTAAATACCATCCATATACCTTCATATATATATATATATATATATATATATATATATATATATATCATGCACCCACCCATGTATATGGAATATTCCCATGCGTATGAAATGCAATTATGTCATTTCCAATTTAACCCATGTTTTAGATACAATTTTAACAATCCAAATCCAATTTGCAATGTATTAATTTTTATTAAAAGAAATACCAAAACTTTTCACCAATTAATTATTTCTAATAAAATTTTTAACAATTCGAATTGAAATATACAACATGATCATTTCTGGCCATTAAATAGAAAGAAATTCTGATAAGAGAAAACTACAATCTTTCAAAAAATTTAACAGAAACTTTATAAATTTGATATCAATGTGAAGATCTCATCGTGTAGAATAACTTTAGTTCTTGGACTATTTCCTTCCAATTCCAGAATAATCCGTTATGATTAAAAGAAAATTCACAAATATTTTTTTTATGTGCTGTTTATCTCTTTCCTGTGCCGAACATTTTTTTTCTTTTCAACCTTTCTCCTGTTTTCCAGATTTTGGACATTTTTCTTTTTTTTTAAATAATTATTATCATTAATTAATAATAAAATTTTTTTTAAGGTTGACACCTGGACAGCCAATGGACCGCCCACGCAGGCACATCCACGTGCGGATGATGTGGCGTGGTCTTTCAGTTGAGCAATTTTTTTTAAAATTTATATATATTCTAATAATTATTTAATTAAATAAAAATATAACAAATTCTTATTTTCTTAGAATTTAACGATATTTGACACCGTAGTTATATTTTCCAAGACGAATACAATAACGACATTCATTTTATCATTATGGCTTTAAAATTTTCAAGTTATTTTCTATTATTGCAAAATTATAATTTTGCCCTTTTTTTCCAGAAATCAAATTATGTTTGTTATTTATTCATTTTTTTTCAGGATTTCACAATAGATATTCAAGAAGAACTGACATTCAAGTGATGTGCGAGTTAAGTAAGATATCTAACTTAAGGGTTTCACCAAAGTGTGAAAATCATGTGTTAGTTGTGGCAGCTTATGACATATGTGTCATGGGGTATATACAAGCAGAGGTATCTCATATGGTGATGGCAGGCATGTGAGTCATTTTCTCTGGTATAATTATAATATATGAGATTTGTGGAAAAACATATATTAATTACCATATCATTTCATGAGTATAATTTTCTATAGTATTATCATGAGTAACTACTTATGAAATTGAAAGTATAAATATATTTATTACCATATCATTTCACATTCTTAAGATATCTAAGATCAGAGAATAAAAATACATGCTTGAAGTAGTCATTAAGGGTAGTTGATGCATTGTCTAAAAAGTGTAGACATACAAATGACTTTTGAATAGAACAAAAAGTAATTTTGGTGGTGAAATATTGACTATACAACCATGAAGGGATTATCCTTGGTAATAAAAGTCCAAAGATTATAATTACCTTAAATGCAAAAAGGATACCAAAGAATTTTTACACTAGTCTACTTTTCATCTAATAAATGAACATAATCATACAGTATATAAAGATCTTTTTGAGAAATGAGAACCCAAGTATATCTAATCAAATTGGATAGTTCATTGGTGGTTGGTCAAACTACCTACATAATCTATATGGGATTGATATCTAGACTTAGGTGTACCATACGACTTGTATGACCCACATACTTACGAAACTCCATTAGACAAAAAGAATCACTAATAAGATTTTGGGATAATATCACAAATAATAGATTTTGATAATAATTATTGCTCTGTGTTTACATTCTCTTCGTATTTCTAGTTTGATTTTTTTTGTAGTCAATTACATACATTTGAGCTAAAATTATGAGACCGAGTTAACACATGGATTTAGAAATTGAGAGAATAATGATAGTACTCCTAAGATAGAGAGTTGAGAGAGAGATAATATGGAAGCAAATGACAACAATGAATATAACTAGGATGGTAAATGACAAGTTGTCAAATAGCCTCCTTATCATACATTAGGTAATTAATAACATTCAACTATGATGAAGAGTTGAGAGGGTAATACTAAGATTATGATGTAACCTATACAAGAAAACTACTTTGAGATGAAGCCTAATTTGATAGTCATAGTTCAATAACATTAGTATGATAGATGATTTTCCAAAGATCCAAATAGCTACGTCACAACTTTCTTAGAGTTGTGTGACATTGTAAAAATGATTGAAGTTAGCCTAAGTATTTTTGTAGATGCATATATACTACTGTATGTATACATGCACATACATGTATAATGTTATACATTTATATATATAGTAGCATACTTGTATATTGCTATACATTTTTACATATAGAACTATACATGCATTTCATCTATATACATATCATTTTATGTACACACACACGCACGCACATGCACACACAACATAATATAAGTGTTTTTATGTATGAACTACACCCAAAGCATATTTGTAGATGCATATATACATTTATATATGCAGCATTATACATGTGTACTATTGTGCATTTATAAATATAAAACTATCCTTGCACTTATTATATGTACATATATATGCAACAGTATACATGTATTTAAGTGTACATTCATAAATATAGACTAATCTTAGTCTCTTGAAAGGAAATGAATAGTAAAATATTTTGCCTTATTCATGAAGATGAATAATTGATTAAGAGTATAACATGTCAATTAAATATAAGAGTAATCATACCAAATCTATTATTATTTATCATAATGTAACCTTTGACTCACTTGTTAATTAAATTTTTGTTAAAATGAGCATGAAGTTAAATACAATCCTCACTTATTTCACAGTAAAATTTCTTATATGCTTCTACTTTAAGATGATGTATACATGGAAAAATGTTATGGTTAATTGATATATATATCATATTTATACGACCCTATTTATTGCAATAAATGAAGTGTTTCAAATAACAAGGTACTTGATATTTTTGGTATATGTACTTTGCTTTTTACCATCCTAAGTTCAAGCATTTTTTTGGAAGATTATGAAAGAAATGTTTAGAATCTCAATTGATGAACAAGTGAACAATGTTTATTCTAGATGCTATTGTGACTTTATTACAGCACCAAAACTTATTATTAGTAACATGGTATTAAATGCTCGTTGGGTAATTTCTTTTAATCTAACAGAGTTTAATAAGTATATAGGTCATACAAATAATTAAGTTGATTTAAGTTCATATATCAATCCCATAGTGATTGTGTAGAAAGTTTAACCAACTAACAATGAACTAACTAATGCCCAAGAGTAAATAGACTTGAATTTTCAAGATGATACTTAGATTCTAGAGTTGCACACTTCCTTATGCATGATAATGTTTATATCATATATGGAGAATATTATATTTGATTGTCGGACAAAAGATATATTAGTGAGGAAATTCTCATGTGCCATTTGGCATAAAAGGTGATTATCATGCTTGGACCATCACTATCAAGGATGATTCCCTCATAGTTGTGCACTTGAGATTTCCCCACCAATACACATAGTCCTATTCATGGTCATTCACATATATATTCCATTTATATAATTTATCAACTACCCTTGATGATTAATTTAAGTATGTAATAAATTTCATTTATATCTATTCTCCTACCTCAAATTTTTGAAAGAGATAAAATGATAAGGTACTAAATATGTTTCTGCTTTTGGCTTCGTAAGTATCATATTCATAATAATTAATATATGTCTTCTCATGAATCTCACATATGAAAATGATACATGAAGAAATGACTTGCATGGTTGACACCACCATATGAGACACCTAAACTTGTGTGTGTTTCATGACATACTTATCACCATCTATCAAACTCAACACATAACTCTCAATACTATGGTAAATCTCTAAAATCTCTTATTTTAGAAATTTTAGAGATTCTAGATTATGAAAGTCACATATCACTCAAATATTAATTTTTCTAGAATATGCACAATAGATTGTCTAATTATATATTTTTTCTTTCTGCATTTTAAGTGTTGTACTCATAACAATAAAACTTATTTTAATTTCATATTTTCAACACATAGGTTTATTTCTTGTGTTAACATTAGAAAGTTTATTGTTTCCTTCTTATTGGTATTAAATGAGTGTGTCTAATAACATATCTATTAATATCTGCAATGGTGACACACATAAACCTATAATATTATAAAAACCCTAAATTTTACTTTTATGAATCATTCATATCCATCAACATACAAACTATAATATTGCTACAAACAAAATTATTATAATATCACATCATCAAAACACAAGCACATACAATAAACACTACATCCTAACTTTATCTGATATTTGGGAAGAATTTGCATGAGATATTTTGAGAGATAACTCATGGAATC
Organism: Sapria himalayana; assembly: GCA_029783825.1. Classification (NCBI taxonomy): domain Eukaryota; kingdom Viridiplantae; phylum Streptophyta; class Magnoliopsida; order Malpighiales; family Rafflesiaceae; genus Sapria; species Sapria himalayana. Next base: position 304,832 of record JAREIK010016554.1, on the reverse strand, counting down.
AAGGGTTCCCAATGATAATTCTAGTTAGGATCTAAGTTTCAAAACCTAATCTCAAACAATTATTGCTCATGTTCACCTTGGAAGTTGTGTCACCTAGGTTTGCATGAGATATTATTACAATTGATTTTCCTTGCATTTTAGCTCTGTATTGATTAAGTTGTGACATTATAAAATAACACTTTTTGTCCTAGTGAGATAATTGGCTAATATGATGTGAAAATAAAGTCATGGTTATTATGGTATTTTAGAGATAGTATGGCCATGTATAGGTGTCAAATGGGTCATGCCATGCTATCAAGACATAAATATTTTTGGCTTGATCTAGCCATCATGTCGTGCCTAACATGGCATAAGATGGCTTCCTAACTCTTGTGTTGTGCTTGACAAGGCAAAAGATGGCTTTTCATGTGGTGACATGTTGCACAAAATTAATATGACTCCGGCATGACTAGATTGGTTTGCAACTGGACACTTCCATGTTGGGTCATGCTGGGTTGATTCTGGGTCATGCTGGTCTGTGCCAGTTATGGGTGGCCTAAATGCATAATTAAATTTATTTCTAATTTTAATTTTAAATATATTATAAATATTACATATCAAAATATTTTAATTAAAAAATGTAATGCATTATAAATTTAAATGAAACAAATAAATAATTAAAATAAATATTTTATATCCAGCTCAACTCAAAATATCACATGACAAAAAATAAAATATGATATATAACATAAACTAAAGCAAAAATAAATAAAATATAAATCAGTATCACATGAGTCATCAATCCAAGTCCATAGTATGGTAATGCGAATGTAGATCATAATCATCATGTATGATTTTGAAGATAGTCCTAGAGGTGGCCTCAATATCTCGATGTCTCATAAGTAATTTAAATGCATAATTAAAATTTATTTCTAATTTTAATTTTAAATATATTATAAATATTACATATCAAAATATTTTAATTAAAAAATGTAATGCATTATAAATTTAAATGAAACAAATAAATAATTAAAATAAATATTTTATATCCAGCTCAACTCAAAATATCACATGACAAAAAATAAAATATGATATATAACATAAACTAAAGCAAAAATAAATAAAATATAAATCAGTATCACATGAGTCATCAATCCAAGTCCATAGTATGGTAATGCGAATGTAGATCATAATCATCATGTATGATTTTGAAGATAGTCCTAGAGGTGGCCTCAATATCTCGATGTCTCATAAGTAATTATCCACCAACAATTCTTTCATTTTATCTTGAATACCTAACCTTTGAATTTTTATAATCCTTCAAATATCCAAGTACTTCTATGAAACATGGTCATGATCTTGATCTCTTATCTGAAATAATATTAATAGCCACAAAAAAAAGTAGACTCCAATATTCTGCTAGATGTCGTAGGGGTCAATAGATTATATATCATCTTAAATAGTATGAGATAAGTAGATTTGTATAATTTCCACCTAGAGGTGTCAAATGGGTTGTGTTGTGCTGGCATGACTCATTTTTTAGGCATGACTATGCCACTATGTCGTGTCATGCATGACATTGGATTTCTTCCTTGTAGCCATTGGAATGAAAATCGACAGCTACAAAAAATTAAAAATATTTTTATTTTTATCCCAACATTGAAAGCAACAATATAGCCTATTACTATCTTTGTTGGGGTGCATTACATAATCATAACGGGCAGCTACCATGGCCCACAATTGGGTTTTTTTCAAAAAAAAAAAGCATATTCGTAACTTATGACCCATGACGAGGCCATGATTGTGACCCATGACCCATGACTAATGCTCAATCATTGACTCACCCTACTTGTGGTCGTGTCAATGGTCCAGACACATAGGTCGAGCCTAACCTAACAAGAGGCAATGTTAGCCATGACCCATAATGGCATGAGTCATGCCATGGGCAAACACAACCATGGTCCATGCATAGTATTGGACCATGCTATGTCGAGTTTGGCATAGTTATTTTAGGTCATGCCTCGTGTCATGCCTAGGTTGCTCATCCCACTTGACACCTCTTTGGCCGCAATTCTAAGAAAATATAATGGCTATGAAAATAATTTACATTCTGAAAAGATTATGATAACTGAATGTTAGAATCATGATATATAAAGATTGTCATGAATAGTTTTGTAAAGTTATGACTAAGAAAGAATGACACAACAACTTTGTAGGCTTGTAAAAGGTATAACCACTTTGTAACATGGGAAATGTCATGTTTCTTTTTTAGTCTTTACTAATTTCACTCAAAATACTTCTGATTTCACAAATATTTGTCAAAATCTTTCAAAATAGATTTTTAGTAAAATATGTCCAATTAAAACTCAAATACATATAGATACATTAATAAATAAATGCGAAATGGCCTAAAAACATTAGTACGTAGAGTGTTAAATAAACTCTCATACTAAAAATATTGATCATCCTCAAGTAATTAATTTTTCTCTATTTTTGAAACTCTTCATCAATCAAAAATGCGATGAATAAGTCCAACATCACAACAAATGATTACCACGATTAGATTTGAGTGTCATGGAGGACTATATTCTTTTGAAATTGAGATCTCGAATATGAGAATTTGTTATTCTGTGCATAAATCAATGGGTTCAATGAGTTTATTTCTTCATCAAAACTAAAACTACCTACTTGGGTTGTCTCTCAAGAAGAATGACATTTAATGTTCACAGCTAGATAATCATTAGATCTCTAATAATCTCATAAATTTTAGTAGTCTAGGAAAACTTCTCAGTGTAATCTTTCTCTTCTACTTATTTTCCCAAATTCTTTTGCAACATCAAGTTAACTTTAAGAGTTTTATTCAAGATATTGTTCCATAGATGTCATGACTTTGTGAAATATAATAACAATATAAATTGCTCTCTCGATTTAATTTTCATGACTTTGTCTCTTGTTGTGACTTTCTTTTTGGTTCAACATGTAAAGTCATCACTTTTGATTTTTTTTCACCATTCTAGACTCGAGTTGTTGTTCTCTCTTATAATGCTTAATTATGCGTCCATTCACTTTAAAATTCCATTTCATATTTTGATTTCATTGTAACTGCTCAATTGGGTATTATTATTGTGATTATAAATGATCTATACCATTGAGACTTTAATTTTCTTGCGAATAACATGAGATGTGAGTAGAAAACAAATACTATCTCTTTTATTTTGACCTCTTTTATTCACAAATATTTATCATGCTATTTTTTTTTTTGTTTTGTCTTTATTAATTTGAGCATTGTTATAACTTTTATTCCTTAATTCTTCTAGTTCACTCATATGAAAAACTTTCGTTTCTTTTGTATTTCCTATTTTACAATTCATTTATTTTATTGCCCGGCATGCTCAATGTTCGAGTTTGACTGACAAATAATAAGCCTTTCTAAGAATAAATTTATAGAGAGACATACCAATAGTTGTATTGAATCTCATTTTATTCGCCTACTATGCTTCCTTTTACCATTGAGATTAATCTTTTTTTTTATTGATTTACTATATTTTCTAATATATTATTGATCTACCTATTTGACATTTTAACTTGCTCATTTATCCACGGATGATATGGAAGTCCCCTCTTATACCTAGTCTCATGCTTAGCCAAGTAAGCACCAAACAATTTGTTAGAAAAAAATTGTTTTTTATATCACTTATAATACATCAAAATGTGTCAAACAATGTGAAAATATTAGTGGAGGAAAATCAAAACTTTATTTGGATCTGTTTTTGATGAGGCTATCACTTCATCCCATTTAGACATGAAATCTACTACCAACACTATGTAATCTTTGCCAAATGTTGCAGAGAATAGTCTAATAAAAGCTATCCTCCAATCATCAATAATTTTTACAAAAATATTGTTGAGCATTATTTTGTTTTGCCTAGATATGTTACCCAGTCTTTGGCATATATTACGCAGTCATACCATATTTTAGTGATCTCTAATTAATGATATCTAAAAAAATCATGATTACAATATCTTTTGGGCCATTTTGTCACCTCAAAAATATCTTCCATAAGGTGAAAAGTGATATTTGAGGATAATCTTCATTTGTTGCACTTCTAGTACACATATGCTTATGACTTAACCTGCACATATTCTAAGTAGAAGTGGATCATCTCAAAGCAGTTTCTCACATCAAATAGAAACCTTCTTTTATAGTATCACATGAGAGATGGAGGGAGGACATCACATTTGATATAATTAACAAAATCAAAATAATAGGGCAATTGAGTTTTCAATAGTAAGATCTGCTCATCTAAGAAATTCTCCAAAATTATAACTCATACTCAAAGATTCTCATCAAATTCCAAGCAAGATAAATGATAGACTATAACATTGTCATTTTCATTCTTATCTCTTATCTTTATATCAAATTCTTGAAGCCAAAGGATCCATCATATCAATATCAGTTTTGCTTATTTTCTATCAATAAGTACTGCACAATAGCATGATTTGTGTAAACCACTACCTCTACTTCGAGGATATACAATTATAATTTATTACAAAAGAACACCATGACCAATATCACTTTCTCAATAGCTGTGTAATTTACTTATGCTTCATTCAAGATTTGACTAGCATATGAAATGACTCAAAAGAATTTGTTTTGATTTCTCCCAACACAGTTCCAAGCATGTAGGCACTCCATTACACATGATCAAAAATAGCTCTTTTCATTGTTATATGGTTAAAATCAAGCTTTCATTTAATTTTTTTTTTCATCTCTTCAAATGCTTCAACATATCTTCACTAAAGTTGAAAACTACTTTTTTCTCTAATAGTTTGCACAATGATTTCATTATTTTTGAAATGTTATGGATAAATTATCAATAGAACCCAAATATTTGTGTCGTCCACTTATTGTCCTCTAGAAGAGATTGATTATTCTAGTACAATTCCTTTCTTTACCATGAAATAATATTTCTCCTAGTTAAAAAAAGAAATTATTTTTTTTACATCATTCCAACAACATTTTTAAGTTTTCTAAATATGCTTCAAAATAATCTACAAAAGTAGAAAAGAAATTCATCCATAAATACCTGAATATTTTTCTCATCGAGATAAGAAAAAATAACATTCATGCTTTTTTTGAAAAGTAGCTAGAGCATTGCTATGTTATTGAAAAAAATTCATCCATAAATACCTCAATATTTAGCTTCATATAGAATGACTTCTAAAATTTTGTTCATTTCTTCGAGTTTCACTTCCATCCATTTCATTCAGCCTTCTTTCACATCATTTAATTTTCTATCTACATCAACAACTTTAATAAGTGGTTTTCAACTAATTGTTTATACGTCTAATATTAATAACTATATTCTTTCTTTGCATCATTGCTCTTTTTTGTATCTATTAGTAATTCTAAAATGAAGTCTTTAATTGATGGTTAGAGGTGGAAAGTGGGTTGGGTTGCCTAGCCACGACCTATTTAAGCCATGCCTATCGGCCAAACTTCTTTAATCCCGGCTTCACTAAAACCACCTCACGGTCCTATGCCTCGAAGATGCCTTTCTTAACTGGACGAATATGAGAGTCAGAAGGGCTTGGCTGATGAACTAGTTAGAGTTTTTGGACGAAAGAGTTCAAATCAAAGACTTGTTGCTACTATTAGATATAGCCCAGAGTAACGGAACAAAATGGAAGATAGAATGGGTTATTGAGGTAAAGGACTTCAACCTCGCTGAGTATGATGAAAAGCTCTAACTAGGATTGTGTTTTCAGGTCGATTGAATCAATATTTCCTTGTGATAGCCGGCTAGTTTTAAGTAAGGATCGAGAGCATTAGTCTTCTCCTTCGCTCGATTGATTGAATTAGCTACCTCTACTAAAGCTACTGGTGCCGAACAAAAGTTCATTTTGTCAATATTCAAAGTGGAGGGTACTCTAGAAAACCAATCAATAGAAAAGTCAATTATATGAACTTCTCCTTCTGTTAGTCTTTCTGAAACTATAGCTTCTTCAATTATAGAAAACCACAGATGTTATTTTTATTAGGTGTTAAGAGTCTACTTCTGTTAGTCAATTATATAGAGCCATAAAAAGACATCTATACTTAGGAGATTTCTAAAGATCTATTAGTCTTTCTGAGCATATGGTCAGTTCAGAAGTCTATTGAATTTACTCTCCTATTATTTTCCTAAGTTAAGCTCCTTGTCAAGCCGGACCCTCTGCTGTGCTGCTTCAAGTGGGGATTCTACCTTCAACTAATCAATAGAATCGAAATCTAAGCCCACCTTAGATTAGAAAAGAATGATTGTCGTGTAGCTATTCTCAGAAAAGAGAGAATACTAGGTACGAAGTAAGTCATAGCTAAGTGTAGATGAACTAGAACGGAGTAATGGAGGTGTGCGAAGGTAGGCTCAAGCTCAGATTCTGGTTAATGGTAGAAGCCTGCTTGACTTTGAGACCGACTGGTCGAACAGAGACGAAAGTCAGCCCTAGAGGTGTCAAACGGGCCGGCCTGGCACTGCCCGTAGGCACGACAAGGCCGTGCCGTGCCATGCCGGGCCCGCTCGGGCACGCCTTGGCCATACAGGCCAGGCGGCACGGCCGGGCAGGCGGGACCGGGAGCCGCAACGCGGGACTGGGTCAACCGGGGTCCGTGTCCGTAAGGCCTCACGGTCACGGCCTCACGGGCTAATGGCAGATTAGAATTTTTTTTTTTTTGAAAATTTTTTGATTAAGTAACCGTATAGAGTATTAGTAATAATTAAAAAATATAATTTTTTGTAAAAATTATAAAATTTAAAATTAAATAAAACAAACAAATATTAGAAAAATTTTTTTTATCAAATTCAATTAAGTTTAGCTTTTTTTATTATTATAATTTATTAACTATATATTAAAATTTAAAGTTATTAATTTTTAAAATAAAATTTAAATCGTAAAATAATAAATAAATACATTAAGTTAGTAAAAATTAAAATTAAAAAAAATTAAACTACACAAATGAAAAATTACCAATCATGCTTTTGAAACCAATAGTCCGAACAAAACAAGTATAAGTTTTAAGACAACGTATGGTACAAAGTACAAACAAAGTGTATAAATAAAATAAATAAAAAAACATTGAAAAAAAAGAGCAGATGAGCTCATGAGCATCAATCGTCAAGCGGCATATAATGAGAATCATCAGCCGCAACATCAAGATCAGTATCATATGGATCATCATCATCGGCAATCAGCTCCTCCGCCATCGTAGTGGATGTGGATGCGACTGCAGTGTCTGTCACAGTCCCAGCTTCAGCACGATCACTGATGCTAAATCTCGATTCCTCCCAATCCTTCAAACATGCCAAGGCCTCAACCATATCTGGACGTAATCTCGATCTCCTATCCGAAATCACGTTCACTGCAACAGAAAAAGCAGACTCCGATGCTACGCTCGACACCGGAGGAGTCAGTAGATCCCGTGCCATCCTAGATAGCACGGGATAGGTGGGCTCATATGATTTCCACCACTGTAATAAATCAAGATTCTTATTATCAGAAGGTGATAGGATTGAGCAGTAATTGGTATCTAAGTACCGAGACAGCTCGCTCCTATGTGATGGTCCACCCCTACGTTTCTCCCTCGCTAGGTTAATGGAATAATCGTCATCTCCGAACAAGGTATCTGTGTCCGTAATCACAGTCTCACCACCACCATACCTAGTATCGTAGTATGTGAACAGGTCTGTCAACTTCTCGTAAATGAACCCATCAGGTGGCTCTTCCAGGTTAATGCACGAGGAAATGAAAGCCAGGGTGTTTTCAACCCCTTCCACCTTAGCCCTAGGGTCTATGCATGATGCGAGGCAATAAAGAGATGGAATGGTGGACCAGTACTTCAGGTACTTGGTCTCCATCTCTGCAACCATATGGCTAAGCGTCGGGTCCGCTCGATACTTCCTAAACATGCTACTAATGTTGCATATGCAACGGAGTGCAATGCAAGTGGTGGGCGTATAAACCGACGAACACATGTTCGTCGTGTCATAAAATATCTTCAGGAATTTCATAAATGAAATTCCTGAAGCCTAGTCAGTGTCGTCAATAATAAGTTAGCTACTCTTACTATTGATGTAGTCGGATATCACGTGTTCGTATCCAACACATGATTCCAACATCAGGTACATGTAATTCCAACGATGTCTCACATCTGATTGGAATTTCTTCTTCTTAAGATTCGCAGACAAACAAAGATTACCAAACTCTTGTAGTCTGCGAGGAGTGCGAATATACTTGAGTGCATTGCATATATTTTCCAACGCGGGGGAACTGACCTTCATACCCGCTTGAACTATCAGGTTAATAACATGACACATGCATCTGACATGAAAGATCTCTCCTAATGGTGCGTCTCTAATATTCCTAACAAACATATTGATCGCTACTCCATTATTCGCAGCATTATCGAAAGTGACACTAAAAATTTTATTTTGAATTTTATATTCCCTAAATATTTTCATCATACACTAAAAAATGGCCGGGCCATCATGAGGATGAAGAATCTCAGTGAATCCTAATATTTTTTTATTGATTGTCCAGTTAGAATCTACATAATGACTCGTGAGACATGCATAAGAAGAATCATCGTGACATGTCCATATATTGGAAGTCACGGACACCACTCCACTAAAAGCCAAAAATTCCTTAATTATTTTTTGTTTTTCTAACTTATATATCTTTAGTATGTCACTCCTAGATGTGGACCTAGGAATCCTACGATAGGATGGCTGAAAATAAGTCTGCATGATGCGCACTACCCTAGGATCTTCCGAAAATTTGATCGGAAGACCCATCAATGTGATGAGCCTGGCCATGCCGTCCCTACCCAACTCGCTGGAGTATACGAAGGGAGTAAACTTTGAGACTGAACTCAATCCAGTCTCAAAAAATGTAGTGCCAAGTTGGGTTTGCCTAGGATCTAAGGGTCCATGTTTTTTGGAGCATATTTCAGCATGCCTCTTGAGGTGCCCAGTCCAACATGTACTCTTGCATGTTAAAAGTCTCATACAATATTTGCACTGTGCCATTTCAAGTTCCTCACCCCTAACATTTACTTGTGTTATGATTTTAAAATGTGTCCAAACTACAGAATTCCTCCTAGTTTTTTGTTTTTTAGAACTTTGGGTTGAGACGATAGGAGAAACCAAAGTTTCAGGAGCCACAGACGTCTGTGTAACACTAACATTTTCATTTTCCAAATTTAAATACGTGTCAGGTGTATTTGTCATTTTTTAATTTTCGTAAGTTTTTCTGGAGAGAGAAGGTTTAGAGAGAGAAAGTACAAAAAAACGTAAAATATATTACCCGGTAAAAGCAATGAGGTCAGTCACGTGCAAGGTGCACCGCAGGAAGCTCTGATGTTCAAAACTCAAGTTGAGTTTCACGAAAATCCAAGCCGAAATCAAAATCACGAGGCCCGAGAGAGAGAGATGCACGGTTTATGTAAGAGAGAGACAGTATTGAGAGGTTTTATGTTTTTGAAAAACATAAATGTTATAGGGAGGGGGTAGAATTTATAGGCTAAAGAATGTTTTTTTTTATAAAAAAAAATATTTTTTTATTATTTTTTTGAATTTTTTTAAGATTTTTAAGGGGCAGAATCACGAGGACCGTTGGATTCTGCCCCCTAGCTGTTGGAGGTGAATCCAAGGGGCCACACGTGGCACGCCGCCAGTGCCATGCGTGCCTGCGTGAACCGGCACGGGATGGACCAGTGCCGGCGTGCCGTGCCAAGGCACGAGTCGTGCCGGGCCAGGCATGGCACGGCTCATGCCAGGCACGGCACGGGATGAACTTAACCCGGGCACGGTTTAAGAACGTGCCGGCCCGGCCCAGGCACGGCCGAACCGTGTCGTGCCTCGTGCGGGCCGGGCCGGCCCGGCACGTTTGACACCTCTAGTCAACCCCAACTCAAGTTCGGATTTGAGTTTCAGTTATCATTTTCTCTTCAATTGCTAATGCCTTTTTAGATGAGAGGTGTGGGCACCAAGATAGAATAAGAGGGCTTCTCGGGCATCCCTGTTCCATCGGGTATCTGTTGGGCTTGGGATGCTTCCATCATGTATACTTGCAATAAAAGGACTCGAATAAGAGCTGTGGGCATAGCAGCTTCAACCAAATTGTCATCCTCCTCTTCTTTGACCAACCTAAAAAGATATTTTCCTACTGCATTAGTGCTTTTCCTCCCCACTCTCCACCATAATAAAATGTTTCAACTATATCTCAGGAGTAGTCAAAGGATGTATGGCAGGTTCGAGTAGGAAACAATTCACTGATTCTGCTCCATATCAAGGTAATCAAAAAGTCTTCACCGGGGATAATACCGCTCTTACCATTCATCATATTTGCTTTGTATAGAAACTCTCTTTTCTCATAATGTTATGTATGTACCTCGGGCTGAGGTTCTTTATTTGGTTGGAGAGTAGGAGCTGGTGCATCAGTTCACTTTTGGCTTGAGAGTTGGCTCTGCTGAAAAATTGAGTTAGTAATATTCAACTAGAGGTTGACCAAAGCTTTAAAGTTTCTCACTCTATCAAAATAGAGGGCATCAGTCTTACGAATAAAGATTAGTGGCATTAGAGAGTAAGAAGCAAGGCTGATTTCAAATAAGATGGATGACATTCGCATTAGAGTGTTAAGGAGTTGGGAAAAGAATGAATAGAGATTGAGCTTAAGCGAGCTAGCCAAGCCGCGACGGACGACCGCCCGTAGGGGGTTTATTGCACAAGGCCCCTGCAGAGGAAAAGCTTGATCCCAGCGAATCTCAGATGCTAAGCTCCGCACAACATAGGGATGAGCATACTTTCGGGAAGAACATAGAATAGTAGATGATCTAGCATGTGGAACACGGCGCTCAGTAAGGCTGCGCAGCAACATGGATACGGAGACCTAGCTAATGAGTCATCAAGGCAAGTAAATTCAGCATTGGCTGGGGATCAGGTAGGAAGAGAGGACTCGGGCAGCCCATATTCATATTGGAAAGGGAGGACCCTAGACCAGGCCTGTCTTGAATGCATGGGCAGTTAAGCATCTTGCCTTATGAGTGCGGTTATCTCAGTGGTAGATTTTCTGGTTGAACTAAATCATACAGATGGAATTGCTCGACAGGAAATTCGGTTAAGGGAGGAGACTCTCTCAACCCCTCCCTCCGAAGTGAAGACTTCTCCTTACAACGACCTACAAACCCGAACATGTTCTTAAGATTCTCAAAGGTCTTTTGTGTGTTCTTAGAGATCAGAGCAATAGCAATAAAATGGATGCAATCGGGCAAGTCGTGAAAACACATATTTGAAGGGGAAGGGGAGGTCTTCGACAAGCACTACACGGGGCCTCTCTGATCCCTACACTTCCCCTTAGGAAAAGGGGGAGAGGATTACAACAAAAAACTTGCAGGTTCAATCCTCCGTGTTTCACCGTCAACTTGGAACATGCCCAAGAAGAATGATCAAACCTGGTCGGGTTAACCTCGTAAACAAACAGATGCGTAAAGCTAATGGAAGTAGAAGGAACTTACATGCTCTTTGAACTATGGAATGTGAGAATTAACATAAGTGGTTTGGGCGGATTCCTTCCCCCCACATGCCCCGATCTCTACTCATTCCAGTTGCACCCTATTGAAATTAATGGAATATGATGAAAGAATTTCTTAGATGTATTACCACATCCCCCTAGAAAAAGAGGTTAGCCTCGCTCTTTTTTTTCAGGGGCGGGGAAAGAAAAGTGGGGATTCTAGAGCCTCGGTTACTGAATCAATCACAGCGGTAATGCCTCCAACTGCGATTTAGTGAACACTTACCGAATCTCTACAGTACAAGCCTCTATCCTCTCTTTGCTTGAACTGGACTTTTCCGAAAAGGTGCTTTGCACTATATGCTGGCTCACCTGGTCCTTGGCTAAAAAAGATTCGAAGAAAGTGGAATTTTACGCTAAGAGCAGAAGAATCTAGCTTTCATCCCTTTTCAAAGAGTCGAGTTACCAGGCGAAGACCTGCTCAACTCTCGAGGCAAGGTAGCTACGAAAAGACATACTTAATGAAGCGGTGAAGTGCTCCATCACTAACTAAAGGATAGCCATGGCCAGCTAGCGAGCCACTAAGGAATTGGTTCTGCTTGGAAAGAGTCTACCCAAAAAAAAGTGTGTTTCTTCAGCCCTTCACTATTATTAGTAAGATGGGGCGTATCTTAGCTCCTCCACGAAGGATACATCTCAATGGAAGAAGGCGGATCGGATAAACTAGCAAAAATTGAGTCAGTAATATTCAACTAGAGGTTGTCCAAAATTTGAAAGTTTCTCACTCTATGAAAATAAATGGCATCAGTCTTACGAATATAGATCCGTCGCATTAGAGAGTAACCACGTGTCTACCAGGCATTTAGCTAGCCTATATCTCTGCTTTTGCTTTTGTACTCAACCGTCTCAATCAATAGAGGCTAGATCGGACTAAGGAGAGAAACGGTTGAAGACTCCTTTTATGCAATTATGAACTCCACATCCCTTACTCATCTTTTGAAAGCTAGAACATTCGCATAGAGGAGTATCACGTGAGAAAGGAGCAGCCGATTCCTTTGTTTTTCGCCTCGGAATCATTTGTATGTGCCATACCGCGCAGGCTAATTCCTGACTGAACTTAATGGGGACGGAGACTCAAACTATGGGATATGATAGTACAACCCATATCATCCTTACACGCACTTCCTCTCGCTCCCCCCATCCAAATCGCCTTGGCATTTAGCACATCGCAACAGAGAATTAATAAGCGAGCGGATACTAGCTACATCGCTTCCAATAATGAGTATGTCATCGACATAAAGGAGAAGAACAATAAGGGATGGGGAGAGAGCTACTCTGCGAAGCTGGGCGTTCAGTGTTCTTATGGAGGAACCCAACCTATTGTTTGTGACTGCTAAGGCTGGGACGAAAAGCACTCATTCCCATCTTATGTTTTGCTCTCCCCCAGGGCTGACAAATCCTTGCGGCCCGCCCATATTATTGGTCTAGTGGGGTGAATGGGCATGGGGCTCTCTGCGTTTTTCGTTTAGAAGAGACCCACAAGGAACGAGCGAAAGGCTTTTTTGGCTTTTCGGTATTCAAGTATCTAGGAAGGGAGACATGGCTCAGACTACTCATGATCTTCTCTTGAATAGCTGGGATGGTTCCCGAGCTTGGACTTAGGCTCAATCGCAACTTAAAAGGCTCGCTTGATACATCCTTTTTGTTGGTAATGGTTTCAGTTTTTGAATGGATATCCCTAGGGTGGAGCTGGAAAAGCTAATAAAATGAGACCAGATCGGATGAATCGAGAAACCTAGACAGAGAATGCAGTTTCATTCAAACACATTTACAAGTATGGGGATAATGTAAAGTAGAGTCCCTTTATGTAAGATACATGGGTTAGTTTCTGATTATGAAAGGGGTCAGAGATTTTCCTTGTCCTAGACAGCCCTGCTTGTTTTTTTATAATCGCGGAGCACTAAGAAAGAGAAAGTGTTATCACTATACGAAATGAAGCAGTGGCTAGCACGCTAAGATCAACCAATTGGAGAACGCAGAGTGTCACTAGGTCATTGAAGAAGGTGAACCTATAAATGGCGTATACAATACAAGAAAAAGATCAAATTCAATTCATATCATCTGAGGTCCTTTCCTTACAGGCTGCTCAATCTATCAAAGGCGAGTTGGCTGATTTCCTTCCATTTGTCAAGTGAGTTCTTCTGCGGAGGTTGGTTTTCAAAATGTAAGGTTACATTAAAGCAGCAACTATCCGACTCTTTGATGCCTCCCTCGAAGTCAAAACTCTCCTCTCCAGTGGCTAGGGCCCCTCCTTTCCTAGAAAGTCTAGTCGAATCTAGAAAGTGACATACCTTTCTTTTAGGTTACTACCTTTCCCTTCGTCTATCCTACAATCTAATCATACTTCTATTATGAGATTTGACTTCTCTTATTCAATGCAGAATGCTTCCAAAATCATGCAAGACTTTGAAAGCTTGCAAGGCTTGAAGCTCAGAAATGGATAATTTGAGAGAGGATTCTTACTCCAGGAGTGATAGTTCTTTGTCTTTTTTTATATTATATTTTCTCTTTTTAGGCCAAATCAGGTTCAGGTTAAGCCCGAACAGCTTTGTTTTCCACTTCTCTTTCGACACAAGCTTCTTTTCCAAGCCTTCCCCATCAACGTATCACACTAGCCTAGGTGCTCACGAGCAAGCACTTGGGCTACATCAAGTTAAGTCGTTGCTTGTTGCTCCAACTTAGGAGTAGGGGCTCTAGAGCATTTTCCACAGGCTGCCTCTCACACATCATTATACTGTGTGGTGGGCGACACATCAGGTGTACCCTGGGGCCTGCTTCAGTGCTTGGCGATGATGTTCTCATCGTCGATACAGACGAATCACCTGTCTTTTAAGACCACTTATTGAAAGGGCAACCAATGAGAGAGGAAGACCGACTTTCCAAATAGTCGAGTTACCAGGTGAAGTGGAATAAACGAGAAGTTCAGCAGTATACGTATTAACGCACTGAGATGTCTTCTTCTTTCCTAGTACTGTTCACCTACCCCTACATTAATTCTTGAGTTATGGAGTTGTCTTCCCTACTAAAATAACTGAAATCCTTGACTTTGGCAAGTAAGAAGCTCGGTCTGGATCCGAAATGGACTATGGATCTCGATCTAATTGTCTATGCGGGATTCCCCCCCCCCCCTCTCCAGTCTCAGTTCCACTTTTTATAATGAATCATGTTTTTAAGAGTCTCGTCCTTTAGAGCCAAGAGTTGTTCCCAGTGAAAAGGATTTTCTAGAGTCATAGGATTGAACCTAGAATATGAAGATGCAGGGGAAGATGGCCACAAATGCCTAGATACTGGAAAAATAAAATCCTATACCCTCCACTTTGAACTATAGGCTTTCTTCCCTTAAGAGAAAGATGTTCAAATGCATATATCACCTAAGTACTTATGGGATTCAGCCAACACCGTCAATTACCGTAATGATGAAACTGATGCGTCTGCTTCTTCGGATGCCCATACACCATCTTTTCTATAGTGCGGTAGACTTCATCACATCTGCCTTTGATCCTGCCTTTATTGGATAGATAGTTGTTGGAGTTATGAGGCAAGCATATAAAAAGATGTCTTCCCGGTGGGTTTGACCAATCTAGATGTCTACTTGGTAGTTTTGACTTCCAAGCCGCACCTTCTAGAGATAAAAGAGAAGAACGAGAAAAGATTAAGGTGCGACTCCTATCGGAAAAAACCCCTCCACATTTCATTCCAAACTAGTCGAGCTTGACTTCCCAAAATCATCTTTCCGTTCTCTTAGGCCCCCAAGGAAGCGAAAAGTCACACAGCTGATGAAATGGCTGTCTATTCTAGCTCGCAGTCAATCTAGGGTGAATCTCATTGTGCATCTACTTCCGCTCATCAAAAGTTTGCATGTAGTATAGAATCTATCTTCTACTTTCTAGATGTTTAACTTCAAGTTTTGTTAGTTGAGTAAGGACTCAGATCCCTCAACTTTTCACAGTCTAATTAATGAGATCTTTCTTAGGCATTAGGACAGGGCAGATGAAATGCTTTTATAAAAACTAGCGCTTCAGTGTGCCAAGGTGAAGTTAGAAAGTTCATCATCTAGAATATAAAGTTGAACAAAGACCTTTATTTAGCAGATTAGCTTGTTCAAGGAAATGTACCAAATGAGAAGCTGCACTGAGACTGATTCAGCCCCTTCTATCCATTCACTTATAGAACTAGGTCTTTCCTTAGTTAAGAGATACCACCCAATCGATGGTACTAATTACTTTTTTCTTTCTTTTGTAGTAAATTAAGGTGTGAAGAGAAGATCTAGCTCGGTGGTATAGGATGAGCTAACTGAAGCAGTGATGAGCTAGGCTCCATCCAAATCTGCCACTCATTGGGCGACGCCTTCTTTTCTATGAACACCCCACCACTGAATGATGAACTTTGCTAGTATTCGCCTCTGGCGACCGATCCATGACATCCAGTAACAGACAGAAGAGAGAGAGCAAAACATAAATAAGGGGTTTCACTCTTGGGCACAGGGTTGAAGATGGATAGCCGCCCGCTAAGGCATAAGATCATCGCGGAAGAGTTCAATTAGAGTCCTCCTCTCAACGGCAGTTGGTTCCACCCTCTCCATCGGGTTACTCGAACCTAATCACTCTAGGCCACTGCCCCTCTTGGGTACGATCGATTGAGGAAAAACCTCCAAATAAGCACAGTAGCTGTTTAGAGCCGAAGGAGCTCAATTTGGGATTCTATAGCCCATGCACTTGCCTTTAGGGCGTAGCTAATCTAATATGTGCCGGAGAAAGGCATGTGCACTCAATTCGGCCCAAAACCTTGCCATATAGCTCATAAAGAAAGAGGCTAAAAGATTCAATCAATGTTGGAAAGTGCATGTGAGATATTTAAACAACCAGTATAATACACTCTCCCTGGCCTTGAGAGATTACTAATACACCTTCCTTTAGCCAACAAGTAGACAGTCAGTCACTACCCAAGGTCTGAAATATGCTTTGTACTCAACCTGATGATCCACACTTTAGTCTCTCCCTGCCCACGAGATGGGTTGGTCTTTTAGTCTGTTTCTTGTTTGTAGTTTATGTAGTAGGTGTATTCATATCTCTCCTTTGAATGGTGGAACATCTTTCTTTTGCGATCTGCATGAATGGTGTAACGACTACCCCGCTATCTTTGACATGGACCAGGTGAAATTGAATTCTCCGTGAAGATGCAAAGCCCGGCACAACATGGTCCAGGACTGTGCCTGGACCCGGGTGGGGCTGACTTGAGGCATGGCCCGTGCCATGTTGGGCCAGGGGATGTTGGACCTCATGCCGAGCCAAGCATGACCCAGGTGCATGGCCCATATGCATGGTCCAACGGCATGGGTACCATGCCTCAAACTTCAGATTGTGTATTGAGAATGGTCCAATCAAACCACGCCCACGCACCTAGTATTAAAAAAACATAAAATATTTATTCCCACTTTACCTGGCACACGTGGTGAATTTTTTTAATAAACCCACCATTTAGTTGACTGAGCACATCCACATGACATGATCTAGGTGCACATGAGTGGTAGGGTCTTTGAGGCTAGTTTTAGTCCAGCTTCTATGTTGACCCCCTTCATATACTGAAATGAGTTAGGAATGGAAGACATAGCTAAACAAATCACTACTATGAGTCTTTCGATTAGATTTATAGAGGATTTCAGGGTAGTCAATATCATGCAGAACTATTTCTAGCTTGTATATCATAGGATTCCTAGGTCCACATGTAGGAAAGACATACTAAAAAATTATCAATTAGAAAAATAAATTATAACTATTAAATTTAGCAAATATAGTGGCATGGTATATGTGACGTCACTATTTCGATTTTAAATATGGACTAGTCACAACTCACAATGATGCATTTTTTGCATCCCTCACCACCCACTATTTTTGATTTTATATGGATACTTAATAAAATAATTTTAAAATTTTTAGATATTTTCCATCCTCATGATGACTTTATCATATATGAATGCATGATAACAATTTTTAGAGATTATATTATTTAAAATAAAATATTTATTATCACATTTATTAATGCATCTAATAATAGAGTAGTCATTAATATGCTTGTTAGGACCATTAGAGATTGACTATTTGGAAAGATTTTCCACATTATATGCATGTGTCACATCATTAACTTGATAGTATAAGGGGGGTTGAAGGTTGTTTCCCATGCTTTAGAAAATATATGTAACTCATTCTAAAATATCTTTGGATACCTAGTAGACAATAAGAGTTTCGTAGTATTTATTTATCCACATGTCTAAAGAAAAAGAAATTCCAAATGGATGTGAGACACTATTCGAATTACACTTATTTGATATTGGAGTCATGTATTGGATATACACACATGATATCTAACTATATAAATAGTAAAAATGACTAACTTATTATTGACGACAGAGATTGGGATACGAGAAATTCATTTATAAAATTCTTGAAGATTTTTTATGACATGATGAACATGTATTTAACTGTTTACACTCCCACCACTTGTATATCACTCAAGTGCATATGCAATATTAGTGGCATGTTTAAGATGTTTAGAGATGACTCAATATTTAGTGATATGGCTATTGAGATGGAAACCAAGTATTTAACTTATTGGTCCACTATTCTATCTTTTTATTATTTGGCTATCTGCCTAGATCCTAGGGTTAAGGTGGAATGGGTAAAGAAAAATTTAACATACATATCCAAGTGCATGAACCAAGAACACCAACTTGAAGAATTCATTCATGAAAAATTGATTGAGTTATTTACATACTATGACACTAGGTATGGTAGTAGTTGTAGCCAAACTCTAAATATATATATAGACACTTTATTCAAAGATTATGACTTCTCCATTTAGTTATCAAGGGGGAATAATGGGGTGAACTGTCAAATATGAATAAGCTATCTTGATACTTAGATACTGATTATTACTCACTCTTTATCACATAATGATAACAAGAACCTTAATATTTTATAATGGTGGAAATCATATGAGTCTACATATCCCATGATGTCTAAGATGTCATAGGATCTATTGACTCATTTGGTGTTGAGCATAACATTAAAGTCTATTTTTTTTTGTAATTAATATCATTTTGGATAGGAGATAGAGACTATAGCTAGATATCATTGAGGCACTAGCATGCTTGAAGGATTGTGAGGATTCGAGATTGAGCACCCATGATCATGCTTAAACAAGAGTAGAGGAATTATTGGTAGATGTTGACTCATGGGAATATGAGGATGTTGAGTTTGAGTTGACCACTAGTAATAGCATCAGATGCTTACGCTATGATGATCTATTATATACTTACACTGATTGGTATTGTGATTGAGCTTGCATGATTATAATTAATTATTTTTATTTTATGTTGTTGTTGTGATGTTTTATTTTTTTTTGAATTGGATGATGGTTGTGTTTTTTGATATTTTTGATTATTTAAATTTGTCAATTGTGTCAATGATTTAATTTTTTTTGTGATTTATGTGAAATAATGTAATGTCATAACACATAATGGGTAACTTAAAATTTTAAATTTGCAAAAAATAAAATTTAAATTATAAACTTCAACCGATCGACCATGTTGAAAGCATTCAAGCATGACCTGGCATTGCTCATCATGGCCCGATATGGCATGGCATGGCCCGACATATCCTATCATGGCCTTGCACGTCTCGACATGGCCCGACCTGACTCTACCCAGACTCAGGCCAACTTGGTCATGTTGGCCATGCTGGGCCGACCATATTCTAATCCTGTAGTGCCAGACATGGTCCTCTTGACACCTTTATTGATGGTTTTTCTTCCTACTAAGAGTATTCATATAATTGTGTTTGTTCTCAATTCCCATAAAACTAATCTTCCTGACTTGGAAAGTAAGAATCAATGCAAGGATCAAATTCATTATTATACCTACCTTTTTCCTTGAAAGTAAGTACCACCTTTTTCTTTGAAATAAAAGCATATGTGTGGTTTCAAAATTTTTGGGTTTAGAGGTTTTAACTTAGTCCCATGGCTTTTCTCATTTATCTTTTTAGTGGCTATAAAATAACATGAACAAACAAAAAATATTCTTACAACATAAATGTAATATAAATAATAAGCAAAAATCATATCCATACAACTTGAAATATTACCTTTTCGTAAAGATAGTAATAGCAACTCAAATTAACATATCATATTATTATAATAAAAATTTCCACAATAGCAACAAAAACTTGTTGAAACTTTGCAAAGATACCACACTATAGTTAGCTAACATGATCACTAAACCTAGTTGAGTGAGGATCTCTCATCTAATATTAGCTCTATAAGTATATGAGTTGTAAAAGTAATAAAATAGATGTAATTCCATTTATCAATCTCACAAGGATTGTTTTGACAATTCAATCAATCAACACATAACTAAAAACTATATTGAATTTAATCAATATACTTCCGCTTAGGAAGTATACTTAGACTTTAGGGTTGATACATGTACTTGTGCATAATGATATTTCTTGATATTTAGTTAATATCGTATTAGTTTGTTGGATGAATATTAGATTATTTTGAAAATATATGCATGCCATTTTGGCATATAAGGTGTCCATTTATTAGATTGTTATGACAAAGGATGATTTCTTTATAATTTTACCTTTTCTATCTAAACACTAAAGTGACACATCATCATGTGCAAGGGTTATTATCATATATACTCCTTTTAGGCAATACATCAAATATCCTTGATAATTTCTTTGAGCAAGTACTTTACTTTTCCAATCTCTAATTATTTCAATAACTTGAGATAATATAGTACTAATTTAATTGGCACATTTGACTTTGTAAGCATCATACAGTAAATATATGTCTTCTCATGAATTTTATCTATTGAAGTCGTATAAGCAAAAAAGGTTTACAGGGCTGTCACCACCTTATGAGTCTCTCCCATTTTCACATTCCTTGTGGCATACCTATCATAATCCACTATGAAACACACATTACTCACATAATATGATAAACTCCTATATAATATGTTCTACGTAATCTCTTATTACTCTAAGGTTAGTCATTCTAGATAATATATAATAGATTGGTTTAAAAATATTCATACTTATAGTTTTGTAAGTATCATACTTCTAATGATTAACATTCAATAACTTGAGTTTTTATATGTTGGTTTATCTCACACATTAAGATTAGATGGGATATCACTATTCTATCTAAATCGCATGAGTGTGTATCATTATTTACATATTACCATTCACCATGACAGACATGTGTCACATATAAAATGATGTATTCATGAAAATCCTAATTTTTAGTTCTAAATTGCATATATATCCATCAACAAACAACCACAAAATTAACACAAATATAAACTCATAGATACAAATATTCATCATAATACAAATATATTACTAACCCTAGAATTAATTTTGGCCAAACATTGGGGGTAAATTCATGCGAGATGTATTTGAAGGTATCTCATGGATTTTAAGGTTTCCAATGAGTGCTCAAACTAATTTCTAAGTACAAAACCCTAATTTATATTAAAATTGCTTATTGTTTGCCTTGATTTTACCCTTAATTTGGGTTGATTATGCATCCCCTAGGGCATCATCATGTATCATTCCCCTTTTCCTTTTTCTTTATTTTTTTCTTTAAGTATAGCTTTTATTCTTTATGAATCTGTGCAATATTTTAAGTTGAAAGTCATAACATAAAATTGAGATAGTGACTTTGTCATCTCTTTGGATCTCCTTTGGAGCACAAATATAGTGGTGCTAGGAATGACTATAACTAATGCTTAACTCTCTATAATATAAAGTCATGGTACTAAAAATGACTATGCCTTTAGTCTTTACTTTGTGAGCAAAATGTGATGGCACTGAGATTGAAGTGACTAGGTAATTATTCTCATGAACACATAGTCATCACACTAAGAATTAGTCATAGTTTCAGTCTTAGCTCATTACACAAATGTCACAATGCTAGAATTAGCCATGTCTAGGTAATACTTTTCTAGAATTAAAAGTCACTATGAAAAATATTGTTGTGACAACATCTATTAATATTTTGGCTTTGTCTTGAATAATATCATGATCATTAAATAGTTTATAGCTATGTGAAAATAATATCATGGCCATTAAGTAATTTAGAGCTAGTATGACCGTGACTTCAAGAAAAAATCATATTCATGATGATTATGTTGCAAAATGAAATGATTATATTAACTCTATAGTAGAGTCATTCCATACAAAGAATGCCATGACTGGTTTGGTAGAATTATGATCAAGAAAATATGTCATAGCCACTTAAAGATACTATGGAATATGTACATAATTTGTGACAAGAGAATTGTTATGATCCTCTATTACTTTTCTTATCTACAAACCTTTATTCTATCTAGTCTATCAATTTTACCAAAATTCACAAAGATTTTTTTAATATTCATCAAATCCTTTTAAAATAAAAATTTTGTAAAATATTCTTATTACATACCAATATACTTGCAAACACGCCTAATTTTACTACCCAAATGATATAATTTATTTGATATTCTAAGAATTGAACAAGTTCCCCAAGATTCTATCCAAAATTTGATCCATGAATAGAAACGAGTAGTGATCATCCTCATTTTTTGTTCAATTCATGATTCAAAAGCACCATTCAATGTTTACATATGTGAAGATTTATTCATCATTCAAGGTTTTCAATATCATCAAACCTTTATTCTCTGGCATTAAATGCATCAGATTAACTCATGGATTGTTTTATAAGACATAAATAATTGTTGCATTGAGCCATTTTACATCCCCCCTCCTACTACATTTTTAATTATTGGATATAGCCTCTATTGGTGTTCAATTATTGATCTCACATCTTCTTCCATAAGTAAATTATGTATATATATTGAGGGATTTATTCCTTTGATGGTGATGAAGTTATAGTCTCTATATATTTCCTTATTATATTGATCATAGGCACCACCAATTCTTTAGTCAATGTTATTGAATTAATGATTAATTTTGTCTTCTTTTCTCCTAAGAAAGTATAATGAAGGTAACTAGGTAGCACCTTCAAGATTAGTCCATTAGAAGTCATCCATGCTTTAAGGTATTTTTTTTTCTATGGTCATGACTTTCACAAAAGTCATGACATTATCACGTACATCTTTTCTCAAGATTCTCGTGCTTATGAGATTAGTTGTGACTTTTTCCTCTAGTGTCATGACTTTTTTTCATGACTTTGGAATAAGTGTGACTTCTATATTCTTTGGCTTCATCAACATTGTCATTTCTTCTTCTGCATGTAAAGTCGCATCTTTTGTAAAGTGATGATGCTTTTCAATAAATCCATTAATTTGTTTTTTTCTTTGGTTTTCCGACCTAATTTTTTATTACGACATTATTATGTATATATTTTCTCATGATTATTGTGGCTTTGAGATTAGCTGCGAATTTTTCCTATAATATCATGACTTTTTGTGAAGTCGTGACATAGACATTTGCTATCTGGAATTTCAAAGTAGTTACTTTGGAATAAGTTGTGAATTCTCCATTCTTCAGCTTCATCAACATTGTGACTTCTTCAGCATTTAAAGTCACAACTTTTATAAAAATGAAAACTATCTTCAAATGACTTGTTTGTCAGATAAATCTTCATCATGTCATGGTAGTTTTCTTGACTCCCATATGATAAATCTTCATGATTTATAACATTAGGGTGATAGAAAAAATGAATGTTGTTGATAGGTCTAAAATAATGCTCACTACTTTGTAGTGATTTGACTTCTTCAACTTAATAAATTGGGTTGGAGCTAATCACCTCACTGTTGTGATGGTTAATAATTTGTCTTGGTTGGGATGCAATCTATCATTAGAGTAGCTAGCATGATCTCCTTGTACACTCTCTCAACTCTCTATCTCAAAATACTTTTATTGTTTCTCAATTTTTGGATCTAGATTTATTAACTCAATCTAATAGTTGTGGCTTATACGATATTGTGGCTACAAAAAATAAAAATAAAAATCACAAGAAAAACAAAAAAAAAATACAACACAAATACAATTTAATAATTCTTATCCAAAAACTAGAAATAGAAATATCCTTTTGTAAGGATAGTTATATTAACTCAAGTTAACTAATCAAACTAAATAATCTCTAACAATAGTATTAAAAATTATTGTAATTTTGTTATGGTACTAACACTTATCATTTATGACATGGTCCCAAGAGCTCATTGGGTGATTGTTATCTAATAAAGTTCTACAAGTATATAGGATGTACAAGTAGTAAAGTGGACTTAAGGCGAGATGTTGATCTCATATAGATTGTGTAAAAAATTTGACCAACTAATAGTAAAATAAAAACTACTTGAGTTTAGTAGATAGACTTTGGTTTTTTAGAAGATACTTAGACACTAGAGTTGACTCACTTTCTTGAGTTTGATGATGTTTCTTTAATATTTAGATAATATTGTATTTGTTATTAGATGAAGTATAGACTAGTGTGGATATGCCCCCGTGCCCCTTGGCATGAGAGGTTTTTGTCATCCTTGTACCTTTACTATTAAGGATAATCTCATTGTCTACTCCTTTTAGGCAATTCATCAAGTACCATTGATGACCAATTTGAGTATGCGCATCTATTATTTGGCCTCTAATATCTCAAAGATGCAAAATATTGTAGTGCTAAATATGTTTATACTTATGGTTGTCTAAGCATTATATTCATGACTATTAACACACATCTTCTCATGAATCTTACTTATGGAAATTGTACAAGAGAAAATGACTTGCAGGATTGTTATCACCATATGAGATACCTTCACTTGCTTGTGTGGATTAACCCCCATATCACTTGAAGATTATTTTTTTTAAAATATACAAAATGAATTGATCATAAATACATATGTGTTTTCTGCTTCATTAGTATCATTCTTATAATAATTAATCATACCTCAATCTTAGGCTATCACACAGGTTTTCCCCCAAATTTATGATTAGAAGGATTATTTCTTTCTTCTTATCATATTATGTAAATGTATTCTATGACATGTCTATCATCTACACACATAAATCTATGATATTGTGAAAATACTAAATTGTAGTTCTAAACATCATTCATTTTATCAATATCTAAATCAAAATATTATCACAAACATAGATATTATAACATCATATCATCAAAACACTAGCACATAAACCCAACCCTAGATTCCAATTTAGACTGACATTGGGAAAGAATTTATGTGAGATACTTTGAGTGACATCTAATGAAATTAAGGGTTCCAAATAATAGCTCTTTAGAGGATTTAAGTCTTAGAATCTAATTCCAAATCATTATTACTCATGTTCACCTTAGATTTGCTCTTGATTAAAGATTCAAAATTACATCACATAGTATTTGCTTCCTTTTGGCTTGAAATCTATTTCCACCCTCTTTCTTTTTCTCAAAATCTTCTAAGAGTTTCTTGCATTCAATGGGTTCTATATAATTCTTTAAGCTAAAAGTCATGGCACTAGTTTGAGATCATGATTTTATTGTCTCATTGAATTTTCTCTAAAATACAAAAGTCATGATAGCAAGGATTACCATGACTCAAGTAGCTCTCCTTTGAATTACAAAGTCATAATTGCTAAAATACTATGACTGAGAAAATTTCTATTTTAAATACAAAGTCACGACACTGGGAATGGTCATGACTTAAGCATTTGTCACTAAAACATAGAGTCATGGCACAAGAATGGTCATGATGTTGAATTATTTCATTGGAGCACAAATTCATGGTGACTTGAAATGTCATGATTGGAGTTATGCTCTCTATAGCACAAATTTATGGTAGAAAATATTTTCACAACTTATTTTACTTAGTGTTTTGGCTCTATATCGATTAATTCATGATAATGGAAACCTCCATGACTTTTTATACTAGTGGGGTATAGGGTACTTGGCTGCTATAATGTGAAAATAAAGGCATGAATATTATGATGTTTTAGAGATAGTTTAACTATGACTCCAAGAAAATATTGCACCTACAAAGATAGTATTGCACAATAAAATGATTATGATAACTTGGTGGTAGATTAACGACGTATAAAGATTGTAATGACTTTTTTATAAAGTTATGAGTAAGAAATGATATTGTAACTACTCTATAGACTTGTAGAAGGTCTAATCATATCATGACATAGGAAATATCATGACTCTTCTTTGCTTGTTTCTCCTCCAAGTCATCACTCTATCAATTTTATTAATTTCATTCAAAATATTCTATTTTCACTAGCATTTATCAAATTCACTCAAAATAGATATTTAGTGAAATCTTTCTAATTAAAGTTCAGATACATATAAATACATCAATAGATACATTTTAAATGATCCAAAAAAATTAATATATAGAGTTTCGAACATATGCAATAAAGCTAGACACAATGAAAAGATTTGCATGAATTCAATTATTTGGTTTATTATTTTTTTTTCATCATTTATAGTATTTATCATGTATACCTTGTTTTGATATGGTTTTGTTTGGTTAATTACTTTTTGTTGGATACAATTTTTGTTGTTATCATTTATACATGTTTATGGTTGTTCATG
Organism: Sapria himalayana; assembly: GCA_029783825.1. Lineage (NCBI taxonomy): Eukaryota > Viridiplantae > Streptophyta > Magnoliopsida > Malpighiales > Rafflesiaceae > Sapria > Sapria himalayana. The sequence continues at coordinate 278,660 of JAREIK010016554.1, read as the reverse complement.
TTTGTAAAATTATATATATATATATATACTTACACACATGTAAACATTGAAATAATAGTATATATTTACTACACACACACACACACACACACATACTTTGCATATATGTATATGCTTTCTTGCATATATACTTACCCATATAAACTTTCAAATAGCAATATATATATATGTACTATATATATCACTACAAGAAAAGATGAAATCAGAAACGCCCTATTCTTTTTCTAATTACATCGCAATGGTCAAATAGTGATGGAATTAGAAATAGATAAAATCTATTTCTAAATTTCTCCTCTCTAAATTTTTGAAATAGATAACACAATGGTGTTTCTATAAATAGCAATAGTTTTTTCCCATAGCTAAAATTAACATCGGCAAAGAGATCTTGGATTCCATTGCTAAATTAATGATGGAAAAAATTAGAACCATATTATCTATTTCTAAATAAGTGACAAAATAACATAAACACAACATCCTTTTCTATTTTAGAAATGGATTTAGAAATACCATTTTCCATTTATATTGTCTAGAAGAGGAGCATGTCCCATTTGTGCAGTTTCTGTATGTTGTATACAATATACAAATACATACAAAATCAGATGACCTACAACCAAATAAGCACGTCCATATATTATTCATCAAATAATATTCACATAACATTTACCATAAAATAATATGTTAGATAACATACATAAATATCCATAAACTTTAATGCACAATTCATAACCTAATTAAAAAAATATTAACACAAAAATCATAATTTCACAGTAAAAATATTCATTACAAAAAATTATTTACAGAATATGACAAATAACTACAAGTCATCCTAATGAGTATTCTCCTCCAGAGATCTAGATGGATCCTCTTCAGAATGATGAAAAATAGATGATGCATCTGCCGACTTGCATATTATTTTCTTTATCTTCAAAATCTTTTGTTACATTTTATTATATCTTTTCATTCTTTCAGCTTATCTTTTTTTTCATTTCTTCAATTTCTTTTTATATTTCTTCATTCTTTTTTGTATCTCTTCATTCTTTTGTTACATCTCCTCATTTTTCCTTTGCAAATATATCCTAAATTTCCTACATCTCTTTTCACAACCTCTTTTTTAACATATTATTGTATTTGGAAGATGATGATGAAGAATTCGAAATAAAACTTGGATAAAAAGTAGATGTATGGGTACCAAGACCATATACTCACCATATTTTCAACTCTACTCTGACAGCCTGAAGATAAATTTACGCAACATCAAACTCTTACACCTATATAGAAGGATCTATCAATTTTGAATCAATTACAACAATATTCTCCATAGTTTTTTATAATTATTAAAATACAACATAACTCATCATTAATATATTCAAAAACTTTTATACCAACACAAAAAATTGTCATCTCCTTACTAAAAAATAACATAAAAATAAAGTTAGTCATTATATTTAATGAATCCATAAATAATAAATCATGAGTTAAGGTTAAAAAAATATACTTGAGCTTGTGTATTATTTATAATTAATGCTAAATAATCAATTTTTTACATTTTTTTCTTTTATTAATTAGATTTTTCATATGAAACTACAAGTACAAAATGAGAAACTCATATTAATATTATTTGAATGCTTGTTCACAAATGATATTTCCTTCTTCTTGTGCATTCGCTTGAATACCTCAAATGGCATTGGTGGAAGTCCCAATTCAGCCTTCTGAAAATAAATATTAGTTATTATTAAGGCACATCATTCATTATCACATAGATATTATCTTTTATATTCAAAAAATTTAAATAATAACAAAAAATAAAAGACAATTATACCAAATCTATTGAATGTTGGTAGGTCGCCTTTGAATCTCCAATATATTTTGAAGGTCCTGATCTTTCACCTATTTTCTCTGGTTGATGTGTAAGGCTATCTAGGACAAGGCCTTACCCTCCTTACTATTCTAGTGTTTCCACCATTTTATCCAAATACTATGGGGGAGACTATTAGGCTTTGTATCTTTACCATACTTTTTTCTCTATTTTCCAAGCTTGTCATTGTATCTCACACTTGCCACATGTTTCTATGTATCATTTACTGAGACCACCAAAGCATTATTCCATTTGTACTTTTTTTTTGTAAAAACCAAATAAAATAATAATACACTGTAATGCATTTATTTTAATAATAAATCATATTAGACCAAATTGAAAAATAAGAAAATGCATGAAAATTATACTTTAAATTCTTCCCAATAAAATTATTTCATACTTGGGGGCACTTTGCTCTACTTTATACCTTCCGCAACTAGTTTCTCAAATATTTTTATGATTATACAAGAAACTGAAGGAATAAACCTATAAATAATTTAACATCAACATGTACATATACATATAAATAAAATACACTAATTTTTCTACTACTAAGTTAATATTTAATTTAGTATCCAAAACTTTGTAATACAAATATTATTTTAATTCTAAATGATAACGTTCAATATATAGCAATATCATACTTTGTTATTAGTTTAAATTACCAAATTTTAAATATTATGATATACTTATAATTTCATTCACATTTTATTTTATTTTTTAATTAAAAAAAATAAAAAATGATAATGAATAAATGTAGTAAATTTAAGATCTATGTATTATTTATTATCAATTATGGGATGAATAAAAATTTTCTCATAACATGGCATACAGATTATGGATTGTGAATATCCATCCGGTATCACTATTGTAGTATCAATGCAAGGGTCTTCTAAGATAAGTGGATGAAACTATCAGTATCTTATAGTACAAAATGAGACGAAGATAGAATATATATTATAGTAAATTCATATATGTCATGATGATGTGATGCCAAAGTTTCCTCCGTACGTGTAGGAGAATGCATAGTGGTATTTGCAGTGTTGTCATCACTAAATACATGTAAATTTCCATCTCTACGAACTGTTAGTTGGCTTTCTCTACCTCTCCTCATATATTGAGATCCTCAGTCACTTGAATGAATATCTCTCATATCTAAATCAAGTTATATAAACATCCAAATATATAGAGGTAATACAAACATATTATGAAAATATCATAATAATAAAACATAATGATAAACACATTGACATTAAAAAAAGCAAATAAACAATTTTAATTTAACATCTACGTTATAATGATTACAAATAAGAATAACAAAATAATAAATTGGTCAATGAATTTCTAGTCATCAGTAGAAATTTCTACCAAATTATTTTTATCTATATATTCATCGTCATCTAATTCTATAATTAATTTCTCCTTATTATATTTTTCAACATGGTCTTCATCAATGTCCAAATAGTTTTCAGCTTCACTAAGTAATATTTGAAGCCCATCATCTACCCCATAAATGATTAAATGAAATTCCATATTGTTCTCGTGAAATGCTGATACACGTAATGAAGTGACAATAACATCATTTTCAATAACTTCAACAACTAATCTAGGTTTTATTTTACATATTGCCCACTAGTGACATAGGATTCTAGTACTCATACTATAAGAATAAATGACTTATGCTTATGATAATATTTTTTATGGTGCACATTAATAATATTGTATTGATGATGAATTCTAGCACTCATATTTAGAATAAGATCAAACCATTTACACTTAAATAAAATTATCCTTTTAATTGGCAAAGCATAATACTCTATATGTAGAATTTCAATTATTCGAGCATGAAAATCAGTAGTAGATGTAGTATAGTTAGACCACTTGATACAAACAATATTATTCGATGTAGCTCTATTTGAACTATTTTTCAAAGTGTGAAAACTATTTGTCATGATGTTATTCTTTGGTAACAATTCAGATAACAACTAGCAAATTTCATCATAATATCTTTCTGAAAAATGATATTTTTTCTTTAAATTCATGAGTCTGATCTATGCAGATAACTTTGAGTGACCATACAAATTACCTGCCAAATCTTTTTTTCTGAAGCCTTCAACCATAAAATTATTTTACTGATAAAATTGGGATATTGTCATCGATATCCGAATTTAATGAAGGACCAATAATTTTCTTTAAAATTGCTTCACACTTATCGTTGGGATTAGCAAATTCTATTGTAATATTTGAATTAATATTTCTATGTACATAATGTTTAGTTATTTATGGATCAACTAATTTCCTATGTTTATCCCAAACATAATAGTCTCTAACAAATCTATTTTTTGCTAGATGTTATCGCACTATGTTCACATCTTAGAAACTCTAATTTTGACATTTACGGTCATTACATGAACATCTTATTTTTATTTCATCCATAAATTTAGGCTTTTTTTCAGCAAAGCCAATAAACCCTTAAATCCCCTCCACAAACTCATTAGTAAAAAACTCTTTTTTCAGTCTTACATTCATCTATTGATGATCAAATCGTATAATGTTTTTCATTCTTGTAACACGTAACACAAACATTTTTTGAATTATAATAATATAGATAGAGATCTATTTGTAATAAAGATATAGTAACGTTTTATGATATTACATAACTCTAACAAATAAGTTGTTGTAAAATCATTATTAGATAATTTTGGATTAAAATAAGATAAGTTGGGTTATTTCAATGTCTTAGATATTTATCAAAAGATATAAGATGTAATTTTTTTATTTACATAAAATTAAATATTTGATATTTATCTATATTGGATGAAATTGTATTAATAAAGAAAAAAAATTTTGCAATGTCATAATTCTTGATTTTTTTAATTAATAATTAGTATTAAATAATTAGACAAACACATTATATATAATAGAAATAATAAATAAATTCTCAATATCAATGCATTAAAATTTGTGAATGAAAAAATAAATAAATCAACTATCAATGGATAAGAATAATAAAATAATGGGAAAATCTTCTAATCTATATGAAGCATATAGTATAAATAGTCATATACCATATGTGACATGTAATATGATTTTCTTAATATTAAATAATGTAATGTGTTATTTATTTTATTACACCTTTACTGAAATATAGATCTAGGAATTATATAAAATTTGATATGAGCTTATAATTTTTTTTAGTTTTACAATTGTTCGTTATGTTTCATCCTTCCAATTGCATTTCCTCATAATTTTTTTATGATTTTTATTATTACAAATAAACTATTAGTATTTGTTATAATAATTATAAATCATTCATTGCTAAGGTTGTACCATTAGTATGAGTTCTTCTTTCAAAATTTATTACATTTCATATAATCCGAGTAAGGAAACAAAATAAAAATTAATTATAATGAGGTCAATAATAAAATGCACAAAAAATGCATATCTCAATTAGGTAACACAAAAATTTAACAAATCTAGGTATGAGAAAAACAAATAAAATGTATAATTTATTAATTAGAATTATAATCATGTAAAAAAACAATAAGAGAGAACCTAATAAAAATGAAAACAAATTAAGCTTAAAGCAGAAATATAGTTATTCTCGAATACAATACATACGTGATAAAATAAAAATCATAATTTTATCTCTCAATTATGGATGAAATACAATTCTATCAATATATGGAGGAAAGACAATCCACAAAAATTTCGGACGAATTCAAAATCAAAATGAAAAATTCCCAAAACCATGAGTATGTTTGAAATTTTGAAATGTTCTTCAATAAATTGATTATTATAATTTAGTGACGAAAATTATTTCTGTTTCTATTATAACAACAAAAATTTATTCAATCACTTAATTCTTTTTAATAATATAGCGACGGATAAGTATGTCATTTCTCATTTAGCAAAATAAATTAATTATAATATCGGATCTGATTTGTAATTATGTTATGTTTATGATTTGTAATTGTAACATTCACGTGTCTTATAATTGAGATATGCATGTGACTTGTATTTATAATATGTATGTAATTTTTAATTATCTCACACATTATATTTATAATTATAATATGCATGTCGTATGTAATTGTAATATGTACCTTCAAATTTTTTGGTGAGCATATAAATCATATTGTGAAACTGATTTGTGTGCGAGATATGAATGTTATCATTGTCATTGTATAAACATGATATTACAGTAAAAAAAATAAGTTTTACTTTTTTTCTAATGATATTCAAATAATTCAATTGTCTAAATCTATAATCATATGTGATGTTAATATTTAAAAAAAATTGATTGATGAATTTTAATTAAAATTAATTTTATGATTATATAACAATTAAGAATTTGATGAAAAATTAATTTTATTATTTATACCAAATAAACATAGATATTGGTGATATAATTTGTTAATACAATTAATTTATATTTCTATAAAATTCTTAATATAATTTTGTTGTGATAAAATAATAATTAATGAAATTCTTTTTTAGCAATAATTAATTTTTAACAAAAATTCACATTTCGATATTTACATGCAACTAATGGAATATATTTTCATCATTTTTTTTTTTACAAAATAACATGCTAAGATATTTATTTTTAATATGCACTCAATTAAATTTAATTTTAACAAAAATATGTGTTCAGACATCCACACGTAACTAATGAAATTTGTTTTTAGCAAAATTTTAATTATTTTAAAATAACAAGCTCAGATATTTATATGCACTTAATTAGATTTATTTTTAATGAAAATGCATGTTCAGATATTTATAAGCAACAAATGAAATTTAATTTTAATAAAAATTTATTTTTTACAAAATGGCATGCTCACAGCTCACATATAAATATGCACCCAATCAAAATTTATTTTTAATGAAAACACATGTTCAAATATTTATGTGCAACTAATGAAACTTGATTTTAATAAAAATTTATTTTTTGCAAAATCACATGCTCAGATGTTAAAATCACCTGCTCAGATATTTATATGTACTTAATTAAATTTATTTTTTATGCAAATACATGTTCAGATATTTATATGCAAATAATGAAATTTGAACTTTATACAAATTTATTTTTTACAATATGACATGGTCAGCCCTCAAATATTAATATGCATATAATTAAATTTATTTGTAATAAAAACAAATGTTCATATATTTACGTACAATTAATAATTTTATTTTATCAAAAAATTATGCTTGTATATTTTACATGTACTTAAATAATTTATTTTTAAACAAAAATTCATGTCCATATATTTACAAATAATTAATAAAATTAATTTGTACACTATGGTTTTATATTTTGTTTTTTTAGCTAATTAGATTAGAAAGCCTTTTGGGGTGGGATGTGTACATTAATGAATATTAGGTTTTAATAAAAATATCAAAAACAAAATCACACACACACACACAGGTGTGTGTGTGTGCGCGTGCGTGCGTGTGTGTGTAAGTTCATATATAAACACACATTAAGTGTTGCTTTCAATACAAGTAAGTTTTTTCGATATTAAAATTTAAACTACAAAATTTAATAAAATAAATAAAAATGGAAGAATCATCAAATCAAAGATCACCTCCAAAGAAACCTACTCGACACAGCTAACTGAAATTTAAATCAAGAAATTTGTATTCCGAATCTTGAGGCCACGAGTCCCTAAGCAGCTTCAGCAGCATCTGCGCCTTCCTCTTGGCTCTATCCGTACAATCACTCTGCACCAACAACAACAGCTGCTGCATCACTCCGACCTCAACGGCATCCCTCTGGCTCCGTTCCGAATCCGAACAAACAGCCATGAGAGCGCCAGCCGCGTATTCAGTAGCGCGATCAGAGATCATCAGAATAGTTTTCACTAGCAAAGGAACAGTGACAGAATGCTCGGCAAACGCCGTGCGTCCCTCCGGCAATCTGCAGAGAAGCTCAATCACAGCCAGAGCTCGCTCCGCATCGTACTTATCAAAGTCGCAGAAACGATCCATCAGTATCTCGGCCGCGCCAATCGCCTTGTGCCGTGTCTGCTTTGCCAGGCACAGGGCGAACAGCGCCTTGACTCCAATCTTCACAGCTCGAGGATGGTGATACGCATCGCTACTTCTTTTTAAAATTTCCATCACGCCTTGGAAAACCTCGTCCTTGCCACAGACCTGTGCTCGAAGATCAGGTGATATGGTTCCGACCAGAACGATTTCTATCAGCGCAGCAGAGTTGATTCTCTCCTCCACCATAGAATGAAATAACAAGTCAGATAAAAAATTTATTCTTTCCGGAGCCGACACGATGGAAACGCAATCTGATTCAGAGAGCTGAAGCATAATCAGCAACGCCAGTGCCTCGCATCTCAGCTCCTCGTAAGAACCCATGAAAACGAGATCAATGAGAAGGTCGCGAGCGTGGGGCGACGAAATCACAGACTGATTAGTAGCCGAATCGCATGCAAGCGTTCTGAGTCGCCGGAGAGCGGCTACGCGAGATTGGCCGGTGCTGATCCCGGAAGCAACGCGACGCAGCAATGAGCGTACTAGGCTAGGATCGGCCGGCTGCTTGGGCGTGGGAATACGTTCGACACCGAAAGAGCGATGCGCGACGCACCACTCCTGGATGAGCCGCCGGAGCGTGTGGTTCGGTATGAAAGTGAAATGATCGAGAGGTGCGCGAGTGACGGGGCAGGAAGTGTTGCCTGTTGCAATCCAGGATTCGATGCTGGAGCGGTCGTAGGTTTGGCCAGTAGAGACCGTGACGGGGTCGTGCATGAGCTCCAGCGAGATCGGACACCTGAAATGGAACGGAATCTGGATCGTTAAATCCAACGGCTCCATGGCTCCACGCGTTGTTGCTGAAACTGAGACTTGGCTGGAGATGCTGCTGCGTCCCCACGTACTACTCGAGTCGCAACTGAAGACGGAAGGATCTGCAAATTCTATTTTCTGCGCGTTGCATGCTTTGGGAGGGGGATAATATAGAAAGAGGAAGAGGAGAAAATGGGAAGAAACTGGCATCGGCTTCAAGACTGGATGAGGCATATGTATCCGAGTCATGGCACACGTGCTGAGGCATTTAATCGTTTAACTCTCGCACCTAATTGAGGGGCGGATGAGTGGAGGACGCAGAAAAGGCCAGTCAAAAGGAATTGGGTAGACTATGTGGGTCCCAATCAATATTTCTGTAAAAGTCCGAGTATCGATGTCCCATTGCAGTTCGCATCCAATGAGAGTAAGATAGATATATATATTATTCCCATTTTTAATTATTATTCTTTTTTATTTTTATTATTGTCTTTATTATTTCATCACCATTATAATCAGGTAAAGTAAACTAAAAGTTAAAGTGTGCAAAAATAAAAATATTATTTCTACAAACAAAAAAAGATTTTCATATTTTAGAAAAAAGTGCAATATTAGAACAAAATAGATGTTTTAATATTTTATTTTTCATATTCTCGTGTTATTATTTTTTTTTTATTTTTGTTATTGTCTTTTTATTGTTATTACTATTACGCTTAAGGAAAGTTATCTAAAAGTTGAAGGGTGCCTTATAATTATTTTTTTAAAATAAACCAACATTTTCATATTTAGAAAAAATGGAAAATTATGTTTTTGGAATTTGAATCCAAAATGTATAATACTTACGTTTACTTTTTAGGTACATTTTCTAATTTTTTTAAAAAAAAATTATCAAAAACATAAAATATATACTTTACTCACAAATCAGAAAATTGTGATATTCCAAACTTAAAAAATAATTCAAACCTTAGGTGGCGTTTAGTTTGGAAAACATTTTCTATTTTCTGTTTTTTATTTGCTGGAAGTTATTTTCTGGTTTTCAAACTATTTTTTAAAAAACAGAGAATGTATTTGGTGTATATGCTGGAAAATATTTTGCTGAAAATAAAAACAGAAAAATATGATTGGTATGTATAATATAAAATATATTTTTTATAGGTAAAAATAAACTTAAAAAATAATACATAACTGAACAAAATCATTCACAAAATAGTTAAAACATGATTTTAAACAAAATGATTGACAAAAGAGATCATGCATAATTTTTGAACAAAATGATTGAAAAAAGAGGTCATGCATAATTTTGAACAAAATAAAAATCAAAAGAGTTCATACATGATTCTGATCAAAATTATTCCACATTTGTTCTGCTATGTCGTCACGAATTTGTCTCATTTGTGCTGTTTGGATTGCATCTACTATAATTGGGTCTTGCTCTACATCTTCCACTTCATCATTATGCATCAGTATTTATTCTGTACTGTACTCCATGAATAATGTATCTGATGGGTGATGACATCGAATAAAGTTGTGTAAAATGCAACAAGCTGTAGGAATTAGACGTTGACTCCACAATGAATAGCTAGACATGTGCTTCATAATTGGAAATCTTGCTTTTAGTACGCCAATACTTCGCTCAATGACATTACGCAAGCAACTGTGTCGATAGTTGAACAATTCTCGGCGTCCACGTGGCATGCCTTGGCCTCGAAAGTCTCGAAAGTGATATCTCTGACCTCGATTGGACAAGCAGAAGCAAGAAGTGAGCCGAGCAGACCCACCGCCACAGACCCAATGGAGGAATTGCATGCAAAATCAGATGGAGAACGAGGGCTGGAGCGTTCTCTGGCAAAGGGAGAGAACGACTTTTTATTGTTCTCTCCTTTTCTTAAAAATAAGCTCGTGTTTTCTCAAAAATGAAAAATAAAAACAAGCACCCTAACGGCTTTCTGAGAAAATGCTGAAAACATGAAAATGAAAATGGAAAAATATCAAACCAAACTGCACCTTAGTTTCCTAGTTTTTGAATTAGAAAACCACCATTTTCTATTTTTTACTAAAAAATGTTTTAAAACTATTTATCATTTTCTAAAAAGCAGTTTCATTCTTTTTTTTTTAATTTTGAACTTTTATATATAAATATATACATGTTTAAATATATGCTATATAAATTTGAATGTATGTACATGTGTGTGTGAGTGTATGTTTGTGTGTGTTTGTGTGTGTGTGTGTGTGTGTGACCCAATATATATATATACTACAAGAAATAAGTCAATTAGAAATGAAAATTAAAAATGATCAAATTTCAATTTTAAAATTAGGAACGGAATTGAAATGAATTAAAAATTGAAATTATTTTTATAAAAAATTTATTGAAAAAATTTGCCGCTATTAAAAGAAATTTTTTTTTGTTCATATTTAACATTTTCATGGATTCTCTCTTCTTGTTTTCTTGAATTTTTATCTTGCTAATTGATAATTTTTTTTTCATTTTTTTGCACTTACTAGGATTTGTTTGATTTTTAGGTTATTTAATTGAGGCATGAAATTTTTGATTTTGTTGTTTACCTATAGTTTTTATCATGCTAATTAAAGTGGACTTAGGATTTATTCAATTTTTAGGTTACCTAATGAGCTATTTAATTGATTTAATTTAGAAGGTTAAAACGTAATCACAATTAACAACCTTAAAATTTGAGATAATTAATTTAAAAAGTTTGATGGAATGCAATTTAATTATATGTTAAAATTGAAGGTATGAAACTTAAACAATGAAAATTCTATATATATATATATATCTAAAAATTTGTTGATATGCAACTTTAACAATAAATAATTTTTATATATTTTAACAAATATTAAAAATTGAAAGGTAATAATAATGAATAACTTTAAAAATTTTGAAGGTATGTAAGTTGATGGTTTAAACATAACAATAAATGGATAACTTAAAAAAAATTAGAACTTCATTTCAAAAGTTATACAGTTGCTTTATCTACACTGCTCTAAAGTTGCAATCCAATAATTAACACTTGCTATTATTTTATATTAAAAAAATTGAATATTATATCTCATAGTTGGTAGATGACTATTTATACAACATACTTCATATGGATTAGTTTATATACCTATAAATTCATTAATGTTCTTCATTGTTAGTTGATCTTTTTTTTTATCATTTTTTCATTGACATATTTATATGCATTGGCATTGCGAATTTTTTGAGGATTTCTATTACATAAAATAATTTTGTCGAAATAGTTAGTAGATATTTTTAATTTTGAAAGCATGAATTACTTGATTGTGAATTTTTCATTTTTTCTTAATTTATGCAATTTTATCTTATATAGATAAATATTAAATATTTAGTTTTATGTATATGAGAAAAATATAACTCAAAACTTTTGATAAATATCTAAGAGATTAAAGCAACACTTCTTATCTCATTTTAATGTAAACTTATCTAATAATAATGAGAGTATAGTTTTTGATAAATATCTTGAATAACTATCATTTAAAACTCAATGTGTCCTTACACTTGTGAACACATGACACAATAGATATTATAGATTACTTTTATAATCCGCTTGTTTGAACACATTCAAACGGAAGCAAAAAGGTTTTCAAAATAACTTTTGAAACTCATCTCATTCGAGCATGTTTCAGTTCTCAACTTGATGGGGTAGATATATATTTTCACTAAATGAATTATTTGTATGATTCTATATAGAAATAAACTAAAATAAGTATTTAAAATTATTTTTGTAGTATTTGCTCTTTATATCATATAACATATATGTTATATATCATTTTATGAAACATGTTAAATAAGTGACATATTTGTATGATTTTTTTAAAAATGTTCTTTATTATAAACCTATATATTTTAGCATGCTTTTAATATTTTTTATATATTATGATCATTATTAAGCCATGTAGCTCCAACAATAAGTGACATATTATTTTGGGGAGATATCTAAAACAAAACAAATACTCTAAAAAATTTTGAGAGACAAACTAAATAATTTTTCTTTAAGATATGAGATTTGATAGGTTACATATTGAGATATGATAAAATAGGATATTTGAGCTATCTCAACCATATCATAATAAGTATAATTTCTTATTTTTATTATTTTTTAAAATATTTGAAAAATACAAAATATATATTATAACATGAAAAAAAAATACACATGTATATAGTAAATAATAATCGATGAAGGTAATCAAAAACATAAAATGTATTTTGATTCCATCTAAACTAATTTTTAATACACATGAGTATATCAGATTGAACTAGTCCTTATTCACTCTATCATGATGTCCAATATATAATACTTGAGTATATTTTCCTAACTGATACATCTTATACTCTAGGATAAAATTATTTTTAAGAATGGTAAGATATTTTCAATATGACCAATGATAAGTAATTACATTGAGAATTAATAAACAAAAGATCTACCATTTAAATATCTACTATATGAGAGAAAATATAATTTTTCATGCTCAATTACAAAAGAAATCTTAGAATTTTTATAAATATTTAAAGAAACATTTAAAGAAAAAAAATAAAATTAGAATTAAATATTTATAAATCTACCTCTTAGAAATAATACCAACATGATAATCAGAATAAACAAAACAAATATAGCACAAACAATAATTACATATAATATAAATATTAGCTAATGAGTTAGTAATTCATGAGTATAAAGTGAAGGAACGAAATAAAAGAGTTGTAATACCTAGATATAAGAATATGTTTGTTGTACTACTGTTAATCAATCCCTAATGTCTCTCTTCAGTAGGGGTTAAGATGAGAAGACCATGAGATTCCCATGATTGTTCTGACAGTCAATATGAATCTCTTAATACTCTGTAATATTTTAGGATCTCTCTGTGAAAATAAACAGTAATGACTATCTCTGATAAGACTCATTCTCATATGGTATGTTCATTGAGTTGAGACTCTCTTACCCGTTTTGTAACAACATCTGATACTCAATTCGACGTGAAGGAAATCAACCCAATGAAAAAAAAAATAAACAAAAAAAATAATATACTTAAACTAGGATTTTTGACCAAAATTACACACACTGCACAAAATTAATGTTTTTGCTCAAAAATAAATTGTACATTCCACCAAATCATGGTGTTCGCACAAAAAAATATGCACAAACATGTAATACACACTAGAATCTGCTTGAAATTTGGGTTTTGCCTGAAACAATAAATATCTGAAAAACAACTCTATTCTGTTAGTTGGTAGTTGGCAGTGTGATCGTCGCTAGCAATTCCTTATGTCTCGCTTCAAAAACTTCAACGCATACAAATTGTGTGTGATGGTAGTTGGCAATGACTATTAGTTATCTCTACTAGAGGAGTTATCCATGATAGTAATTTCATGGCACAGGCACACACACTTTGTTTCTAAAGTACACATTTTCTCTCTGCAATTCGAGAGTTTTCTTCTCATAGGATTTTGAATCTGATACCATGATGAGGTACATGCTAAATGGGAAGATAGAATAAAAATCATAAAAAAGAAATGTACAAATTAAGTCCTTATATATCCATAGTACATAAATAAAAATAAAATAAAGTAATACACTATAAATCACAATAGTGTGTGTGTGTGTGTGCGTGTTTGTGTGTGTGTGTGTGTAAAGAAAAAATAAAAAAGAGCATGAAGCATATCTTATATATTGAAGCACGTATAATGTACATATAGATATTTTAAAAAAATCTCAACAATTTGTATTGTTAATTATTATTAATAGATTATGAAGTCCGAGTCCATGTCTTATCTATATATTAGTTAAGGTGTGTACGAGCTAGCTCGGACAACCATGATTATTAAAGAAAAGTTATCAATAGAATATAAATATAAAAATGACATTATTTATATAAATTAATAATTATTTATTAGATAGTTTTTTTTTATTTTTAAAATAATTGAAATGTGAGAGTGGAAATCAATAAGAAAGTGGAATGGTGCCGTTTAGGGTAGGTTTGAATATTAATACAAGTGAAAACATGTAGCTCCAACAATCTATTAGTATTATCTACTTGTATGTGCTATGACCAATTTTTTTCTTAAATATGGATGGTTTTGGTTAAACATTGAACAATAAAAAGAGTAGAAAATTGTTTGAATCAAGAATAATGTGCTAGATTAAAGAAATAATGTGAGTTAAGTGTTTAAAAGTAGGACAAATAACAAACCTCCGAAGGAGAGTTGTTGAATGCTTGTGCAATGCAACCTTGCTGTCGGCGAGGTGGGGTCTGGTGGAGAAGGAGAGGCCACTGGTGGAATAAATGGCTGAAGAAAATCGAGAGTTAGGTGAAAATAGAGGAGAAAAACAATGGGAAGAAAGAAGATGATTGTTCGGGCATAAACTTGTTCAATAGCCGGCGTTGATAATGGCGATCATTGGTTTAATTTAATAGACGTCGTTCCCAATGCCGGCATTTGAACATTTTTTAAAATTCATATGCCGGCGTTGTGAATGCCGGCTATTGAAATTTAAAAAATCAACAGCATGATAATTGTCATTGTTCACAATGACAAGCATTGCCACGATGTTTTCAGACGCACTAGTAAGGGCATATATTTGAAACCCAAATTAAAGATTGTATTTTTTATTTTAAATGAATTATTTTTGTAGAAAACTCGGCAAATTTAATCTTTAATGAAGTTACAACTATTGTACATGAGGAAAAAAAGTAGACGTGTCAAACGGGCTAGGCTGGCCGAGGCTTTCCAGACCCAACCGGGTTGGTGTTCCGTGCCAAGAACGACACGGTTCTTGGGAGGGGAGGCTTGACACGAGCTCGTGGCCCAAAATCTGATCGGGGTCAGGCTGGTTTGGCCGGGTCGAGTCTTGTCAGGTCGGTTAATTTTTAGAAACCCTAGGGTTTTGGCAAAGCGCCATCATGCCTCTGTCGCCCGTCGGGTATGCCGAGCCTAGACCGTTGGGCATCGACATGTCTCCCCCCGTCGGGCATCGCTCGCTACGATGGGATGTCGTGTCGTGTCGTGCCTAGCATTGCACGCGGATCAAAAACTTCGGCCTGACATGGCACTACTCGTGTTGTGGGTGTGCTCGGCATGGGCACGAGCACAACACTATAGCATGTCATGCCAGGTCCAAGCACGGCCGAATCATGTCGTGCCTCATCTGTGCAAGGGCCGGCCCGGCCCGTTTGACACATCTGAAAAAAAGTATGCATAAAAATAAGAAATATAATATACTTTCCTCTCAGGAAACTGATACCTTTTCCCTAGAGAAAGATAGGTAGAACGGGTCTTTAGTAGGAGCTAAAATAAAAATAAAAAAGTAATAGGATAAGATGAAAGTAAAGATTATTACTATAAAAAGCAATTACATGTAAAAAGAGAATGTTAATATAATAAAGGAATGGCAAGAAAAAATATCAAGAGAAAGAATACTACTCATCAAATACTTCATGGTGATATAGCAAGTACTCTAGATATGGTGAAATTTCATATAGTGAAATAACACTTATTTAAGCAAAAAAAAGTATTCATGTCTGGTTGATGTACTCAAGCACAACATGACATAGGACATCCCAGAGATAATGGTTCCATTTATACAAACTTATCTTTTGAGGATATGTATACATGGAAGATGATAAATGATTATACCTTAGAAATCACTAATATTGGTGGTATTAGAATTAAAAAATGTGATGATATAATATGTATCATCCAAGGGGCACGACATGTAGAGTGCTTGGGGGGAACCTGTTGTCTTTGAAACAATTAGATATTGATGGATACAAAACTCATGTTCAAAATGAGATCATGAAAATAGTCAAATGAGTGATTAATACGAAGAAAAATAATAACTGTAAATTTATATATATTTAGAGGAGAAACACAACAAAAAGAAGAGATGTGTATTGTTTTGGCAAGTTTGATGGAATAATTAATGATGATGTGACATTGAAAACTTGGTCACGTATTAGAATGAGATTTGAAAATTTCTATTGAACAAGAACTTCTTTTAGGGTTCAAAAAAGGTTCAATAGTTCTAATATACTAGACATAAATCTATCTTAGAAGTGATTCACCATAATGTTTGGGAAGCACTCGTTCTATAATTAGGAGATACTAGATACTTCATATCTTTTATTGATGACTAATCCAAAAGATGTTGTGCATTCAATCAAGAGGAAGGAGGCAAGGTTTTTTTTTATAATATATATATTTAAAGCACATATAGAACTTAAATGTGAAAAGAAGATCAAGTATCTGAGGACTAATAATAGAAGAGAGTATACTAGTAGTTAATTTTGATATTTTTATTAATTAAAAGGCATCAAAAATGGTACATAATGACATATACTCATCAATAAATGACATAGCATAGTGGATGAATAGAACCATGTTATAATGAACAAGAGTATTGTTAAGATTTGCAAGGATGGTTGAGTCAATTTTGGAAGAATCAGTCAAGACCACATAATTTGTGTTCAGTCAGTCACCATCAATTGTGATTGACTTGAAGGTGCATATAGAAATGAGGATTGATAAGCTAGCCGATGATTCATGCTTACATTTATATGGAGGTCATATGTATGTTATATACTATACCCAATAAACATCAAAACTAAATTCAAAAACTAGAAAATACATATTATTGAGATATGCAGATAGAATTAACGGATATCATTTGTGAGATGAAACTACCTTAGGTAGTTTCATCTACAAGCATTAGTTTTCAGGGTGTCTCGAGTATTATGTGTATTAGTTATCAAAAATTTAATTTTTTTTATAATTGATACATGACCAGATGTTCCACAAATTGAGTTTCAAAGTTGAATTCAAAGCCATGTGGAGGATATTGATAATAATAATTCCAACATCAGTTGTGTTTATTCTTACTAAAAGAGTTATAAGTTAAGTTTCAAATCTACAGTCAATTGTATCATCTTTGAACGACCGAAACATAATATGTTGTAGCTACACAAACTAGTAAATAAGTAATCTGGCTAAAAAACTATTGAAAGAGTTTGGACATTAAAAATAATAAAATTTTATTTTCTGAATGTTAGAATGATTTGCACTCAGTAAAAAATATAATATTTCACTTGAAGATAAAATATATTAGAGTAAAATATCACTCTGTATAAGAATACATAGTAAAAAAAAGTATAAATATACAAAAAATATATACAAAAGACAACTCAGCTAATGTACTCACAAAACTATTAAATAAATATATTTGCACTCAAACCAAAGCATGACATTTAACATATACATTCAATATAATAATTTTCCAAATAATCAATTATCAAAATATACTTGTCCAAATACATTTAATTTTGAAATTCTCATTAAATTTAATGTGGTAGTATTTACTTAATTACACACATTATAATCATGTGAAGCTAACATTTGGCTCACAATTTCATTTAATAATCATATGTGTTTGATAAAAAAAGAAACATCATCACCATCATCATAATCAAATTGCATATCTCATCACAAATTGCTCACATATTATACTTTGCTATTGTCTGTTTAAGCAACAAAATCATAACAGGATAGCATCACTAGTTTCACCCTGTCCAAATGCATCAGGCCAATAACCAAATCTTTTTATTTTTTTTCAAATTTGCATGTAACTATGTTACAACCACACCAATTGTCCAATACAAAACTAACACACTATAAACAATTTGCTCGTTCACTCTCACAGTATTCATCATCATCATCATCACTACCAAATGTAAAAACAGACGTATCAGCAGCCATTGCTTTGAATTTGCTCTCTGCTGATTTCATTGCAGCCCCTTCCTCCATGTGTGTCTCGTTCTCAACACTGCTTTGCAGTGATTGTGCTCTGCCACTGCCTCCTTCGGCTTGTTGGGTCCCATTGTTCCTTGCAGAAGCTGGGTTGGCTTCTTGCACTATTCTTCCAGGTTGAGAGCTATAGTTCTTTCCACAATCAGACGCAGAGAGAGAAGCTTGCCTACTTTTAAAATATATGGATTCGTCTGCCTCGCCGTCAGAAAACACATCATCATCTCTGACAGTATTTACGTTATCATTGTTTTGAGCTTGTGAAGCAGAAAAAGAATCTACAATGGCTGCACGAGGAGGAAGAGGATGAGAAGCAGTTTCCTTGGCAGTGTTGATGTCTGACAGAACAACTTCAACTTGAAACTCTGGAGACGGCAGTTTCCTCTGCAAAGAAACAGGCCAACACTCTTTTATTAGCGATGCACTTACTGTTATGGAATTTACAAGTCAACTACTGCAGGAATCATTGGGTACTTTATCAAACCCATCGATATCACTGGCACTCAATATTTTTCGATTTTCCATCATTGACGTGTTCAGCCAGCTGTAAACAAAAAGAGAGCATTCCGTTTCAATCACAAATCTGTTTGTCTTAACACAAAAAAAAATGGAACAAGATAAAGAATTATAGCATTTAAGAGATCACAGACAAGTAAAAGTCTCCCTGACGGTCATGAAAATGAACTTTAAAGTCTCCGGCTAACTCTGTTAGACCAGGCTCCCCGGGCAAAGCAAAGACCACGACTCCTTTTTTGGGTGCATTAAACCAATAATTTTCTGGCTGAAAACACGAGGGTGAATCCATGAGCAACTAAGAACAGCAGACATACAAATGGAAAGAGAGGGGGGAGAGAGAGAGAGAGAGAGAGCAGGGGAGGGAGAAAGAGAGAATGGGGGGCTGGGGTAGGGTGAGAAAGAAAGAGGAAGAGTGGGGGGAGAATGGGCCCACCTCCAAATCTTTCGTTGTGGGATGCTTCTTAGTGGAGAAGATGATGCCTGTTGATAATAACAGAAAATCTCATTGGAAATTTGCTTTTTGGTTTTGAATAAGGAAATCAAAACAAAATAATACCGTTGTGATCAGAGATAGTAATGGACGGTTTGATCCAATAAGGGCATCTGTGAAACCTAAATCCTCTAAGCATGCACCTGAAAAAGCCAATACTGATAATTCAAGAATATTACTCATCCCCATCACATTTATAATGCTCACTCGAATGAAAATATCAATAATAAAGGGCCTTACCTTGTCCACAAGGTTCTCGCCTAGAGTAGAATTAAAGAGAAATTAATACATCGACAGTCTTACTCCAAAAAATCAAAAAAAACCACATCTGATAAATCATGAATCTATGATCAATCACTTATAGACAAATACACTTATTATCACACCGAAACTCAGAAAGAGAGAATCCGAGTCATATATAAACACCACAACAACTCAAATTTTTTTTTATTTCTAACAATTTTAACACACCCTCCTCACACCCAGAACTAGACATCTGGAACATGAAATTAAACATCTAAGAGTTGCTTCCAAATCTCCTGTGTATATTAGAACTTGGACTAAGTCAAATTCATCATCAAAAGTTAGATCAAAGAAATAAAAAACCAAGTTATCCATAAACATCACAAGAACCCAAAATTTGTCTAATGTTTGATAATTTTAACACAGCCTATTCACACTCAGGGCTAGACATCTGGAGCATCAAATTTTTGCAAGATTTGATATCTACAAGTTGCTCTAAAACCTCCAAGTTATACATAATATCGACGAGTATTATGGTTGAATATGTGTGTGTGTGTAATCCAAAAAAAAATTTATCATATATTATGGTGCTTTTCATTCCTCTTACTTCTAGCACCTTTGAAATTAAACACATAATAAAATTATAATAAATTAATACTCAATAATAAAATCTATTGCACTGTTGATTATGAAAATATCAACTTGAACCATTTTTTATTTTTTTCATATATTATACCAGTTAAATTTGCCCTATTAAAAATTTCAAGTAGAATATAATATTTATATATGATGATGTAATTTCCTCTTTTTTTGAGCTATCTTTTAGAGATGAATCTAACTTATACTCAATTTATAATATAGTATTATAGTGAATATGAGTCACCACGGATATCTAGTCCTACAAAAATGTCATGCTCAAGATATCCAACCCTAAGCATGAGGAAGAAGGTATGTTGGGGTTTTCAAATAAAATATAGTATTTATATATGATGTAAATTTCCTAACTTTGAGCTAGAACCTAAAGGTGAGTTCATCCCTAGCCTAATTTCTAATAATACGTATTTGATTTTTCTTGCAGAGAACAGAAATTTGATAGTCTGTGCTTATTTACGAGTCTAAAGAAAAAATTCTAATCGATTATGAGACACCATTAAAATTATACATACCTGATGTTGGAGTCATACATTTGATAAGAACACATAATATCCAACAATATCAATAGTAAGAGTAACGAACTTATTATTGATAATAATAATTGGTCTACAAAAATTTCATTTAAAAAATTTCAGAAAATTTTTTGACAAGGCTAATGTGTTGATCAGTTTATATTCCTACTGCTTGCATTATACTCAAGTTCATATGCAATATTAATAGCATGTTTAGAAAATTTAGAAATGACCCAATATTTAGCGATATGATTGTAGAGATAAAAATTAAGTACGTAAAATACGAGTCCATATTTCATCTCTTTATTATCTTACTATTTGCATGGACCATATAATTAAGATGAAATGGATAGAATAAGTAGACATACATATCCTCATATATGAACTAGGAAAACCAACTTGAAGGATTCATTTATTAGAAATTGACTGAGATATTTATATAATATGATACTATGTATGGTGGTAGTAATAATGAGACTCGAAATACGAGCATAAATATCATATTCAAAGACGATAACTTTTCTATTCAGTTAATGAATAAGAAACAATGAAATAACCCGTCAAATATGAGCGAGTTATCTCAGTACATAAATATCGATTACTGATTAATCCTATCACTAACCAATAATAAGAATCTTGATATTTTACAATGATGAAAATCATATGAATCCACATATCTTGTGTTGTTTAAGATGACACAAGATCTACTGACTTTTTCTATATCGAGCATAATATCAAAATCTATTTTTTCTATTATAGTAAATATGATTTCAGATAAAAGATCCAAATTATAACTAGATATTATTGAGGCATTGACATTGAGAGGATTCAAGTATAGGTATCCAGAATCATATGACAACTACAACAAGAGTAGAAGAGTTGGTTACTGATAATAATTCATGAAATTTTAATAACGATTAACGACAAATATTGAGCCTACTATATTGCCTACGATTTATTGCTAGTGATAGTGATACTATCATATGATGATCGCTAATAAGATTTATCTTTTTTGGATTTTCTTTTTTTAATTTATTTTTGTCAATTATGATTTTTATTTGAGGTTGTGCTTCTTACGTTTTTTTGTTATTATGTATTTTATTTATTCAGATAATTACTTATGGGAATCATGTTTTTTAATATTTATGAGTTTCTATTTATCTTTGAATTAATGTATTGATTTTTATCTTTTAAAAATTTAATCTTACTTTATTATTTTATAAATAATAGGTATTTTTAGTTATTAGTTGAGACTTGTGATATAACAATTTTTATTTTTTTATTAATTTAATTTAATTAAATATAATATATTTAATTAATTTTTTAATTTAGTAATAAAATTCATAATTTTTCTTATTTTTGAATTTTAGGATAATACGATTTATAACGGACCGAAACGACCCGATCCAGGCCCAACCTAGTCCAAGACACTCCCAACTCAGCATGTGCATGCACGACCCAGCCCGAACGTGGTAAAAGTCATGCCAACAAGCCATGCCGAGCCGAGACTTGATTAAGTCGGGTCTTGCCAGGCACGACATAATTATTGTACCGTGTCTTGCCAGGCACGACATGGTCACTGTACCGTGCATTGCCGAGCACCGCATGGTCATTACCCCATACCTTGCCGAGCACAAACAAGATGGCCCGCTTGGGCCACCAAAAACTAGATAGGGCCGGCTCAGCCCATTTGACACCTTTAGTTTATTATTTATATCCTTATTATTTTATTTATTTTTTTTATTTGGGAACATTCAGATTATGAGATTCTCCAAATTACACACACACACACACACACACACACAAATCCTAGGTGAGTGATAACATTGTAACAAAAGATCAAAGGTTGCCTTTCTCTCTTAAACGTAAATTTCCACCTTACAATTTCTTTATCATTGTTATGTTTTTTGTTTTATTATAATATTAATGAGAACACTTAACTTATGAGCTATCCTAATTAGATTTGTTCGTTATATAAGAGTAGTATTTGAATGAAATTTTACTATCAAGTATTATAACTTGTAGATCTAATACCTACTGCCATCACTAGAAAATGTGTCAAAACAGAATGACCAATATTTTGTTGGTATAGTCGGGTCACTGTGTTGTGCTGGACAATCACGAATTGGGTACCCGAGCTGTGATGTGCCGGCACAACAACATTGGAGGTAGGGTCAGGCATAGCCCGATGGCCCAACTTCCTCAGCCGAGCAAGCCTACTCATGTTGGGACATTCTGGGTCGGAACAAGTCCTGTTAATTCAATAATGGGCCAATCAGCCAGGGGTTTAGCAGCACTGGACCACTAGCAATAGCGAATAGCCCATGCTTAGCAGTATTGACCAAGTCGCCATTAGGCATTGGGCCATTACCTGTGCCCCCTAGCTGGCACCAGTCAGTCCAGTAGTATAATGTAGTCAGGCCACTCCACTACCATTGTTACTAGCCTGTTAGGACTTGGGAGTCAGCTATGGCCTAACTGGCTGTAATTAAAATTTTACAGCAAGCGACTACTGAGCATGAGGAAATGAGTACTTGCTGCCAGACAAAATTTGTATTTTAAAAAAAATTAAATTAACATTTTAAATATTAAAAATAAACTATATTACACTGAAAATTAAAATAAATAAATATCACAATTTAAAAAAATATATATATTCATTTCACGATCTCAATTTATTATAATATTATAAATAATAATAAAATAAAAAATTATAAAAGAATAACAAATAACAGTAATTAGCAACAATAATATACCAGTCATCTAAATATATGCAATCAATTAGTATGGTTCAAATCATCGCATCTCAATCTCAATGTCCTCAATATCACATAAGTCATCATCTACTAACAACTCTTTCACTTAATCTTAAAATCTTATCTATAAATCTTTTTAGTCATTTAAGCATAATAATGCTAATATGAATTTTAGTAATAATTTTAATCTCTTATTTGAAATAATATTTATAAGCAAAGAAACTAGTAAATTACAATATTATGCTAGACACAAAAAGAATCGATAGATCACCTATTATCTTAGATAACATGAGATAAATAAATTCATAAAATTTCTATCAATTTATTATATCAAAATTCTAATATCATCATAAGATAAAATAAAATAATAATTAATATCCAAGTACTAAGATAATTCCCTCACATTCAACAGATCACTTTATAATTTTCTCCTAAATAATTAATAGAACAAACATATTTTCCAAAACAAAGTTTATACCCAGAGTCGGAGACTCGCTAAAACTATTATATCCATTATCGTAATATTCAAACATATTATCTAATTAGTTCTTCTACTTGATTCATGCAAATGAATATATAATTAAATATATTTGTTATCACACTTTAACCATAAGATCTATACAAATAATCAAATAATAAATAAATAAAATAAATGATCAATATTTTAAACTTAAATAATCAATAATTTAAACATACACTTTAACCATAAATCAATTATGAGGTGCAAATAAGTATACACAATGAAAGCTCAACTTAAAAAAAAAATTAATTGGCTTAAGATCAAATTGATAATCATGGAATTTATAAAAACTTATAATGTTAATTATTAGTATACATTTTCTCAAGTAACCAAAATGGCTACTAATCGAGTGTTATTTTCTATTATTGCATCTCAAAGATAAAATATATATTAGATTAACGTGAGAAATATATTTTTTTATGATAATCTCCAAGAAAATATATTTATATAGTAGCCCATAAGTTTTATTTTTCATAAGAACATAAACATAGTATGTAGATTGTAAAATATTCTTTATGACCTAAAATAATCTCATAAAAAATAATTTAGCATGTTCACTTCTATGTCTGACACCTTTTACCATAGGATAAGCATATAATATTATTCATATTTTTCCAACATTATTCAAGAAATCAGTGTGATATTTGAATTATACACTAATGATGTTTTGATTATAAAAATTAATTTATTTGAAATATCTCAACTAAAACTATTTATAAAAACTAAATTTCAAAAATAAACATTGGTATCTTAAATATTTCCTAAGAATTAAGATTGAATGTTCTAGAGATATGATTATTCTCTCTTAGAAAGGATATATTTTAAATATTTTATTTAAACTTGATATGACAAAATACATATCAATTAACTAATCACTTGATCTAAGTATAAATTTGTTCATGAATATTAATTTCTCAATTAATTTTACCAGATATACAAAAATCATAAAAAAAATTTAATTATCTAATAATAATCATGTCAAGTATTATCTATATTATCAATATAATTAGTTACTTCATAGATTTTTTCAAATAAACTTACATAAATATAATTATTAAAATTCTCAGATATGTAAAGAATACTCAAACAAAAGTTTTCTTTCATAAATCATGAGCATAGTTATGTAAAAATGATTTAATATCCTAATTTGGGTTCTACCAATTTCAAAATAAAAAGAACTAAAAAATTTTTATTTTTCTTAGAAATAATTTTATCTTTTAAAAATATACAAGATATATTCTTATTTTTAGATCCAATATAAAAGTAGAATATATAACTATGATATAAATTACTTATAACATTCAATTGTCAATTACTTATTCGAGATATTATGCTGATCAATTTAGAAGGCAATGATATTTTATTGTGACAACCAGACAAATCAAAATATTTCTACCAATATCATATTCCATTAACAAATAAAATATATTGAGGTCAAATATTACTTTACATAGTAGAAAATCCAGGACATTTCGATAATCATTGCTTACATATTTACCAACAAGCATATTACTGACATGTTCACGAAGACTCTCAGTTAATCATAAATTTCTTTCTTCTCTTTCTAATTAAATATTTATAACATGGGCACATCAATTTGAAAGAAGATGTAGTTTGTTTAGCATGTAAGTTTATTTTTTTGATTTTTATTTCTATTATTTATTATTTAAGAGTACATGTCATGTGGTTTGAATCAAATCATATATATATATATATATATAGAGAGAGAGAGAGAGAGAGAGAGAAAGAGAGTTGTATTTTGATTTTAAAGATATAAAAAAATTGAATTTTTTATTCCTTTTTCTCGCCCTCTTTCCCTGTTCTATTTTTTCTCCCAAGAACTTCACCAAAACCCTAACAAGGTTCCACCCAAAACATCATTCATTCATTATATTTATTTTTTAGATAAAAAAGTGCTTATTAGAAAATTAGATTTTATAATAAATCTCAGTCTATATGTACCATGCATCATGATATTTTAAATATGAAGACTAATATATATGATTCAATGTATCAATCATCCATCTATAGTTGATGAATCAAGGAAATAATAGTTTGGGCTACTATAGTTACCACACAACAAGAAATAAAAAGCAATGTATAATTTGAAATAGATAGCTCAAAAAAATATTTAAGGTACCTACCTCAATGTATAGTTCAGACTACTATAGTTAACATTTTATAAAATATATTTTGGGACAATTGAAAATGAAGTATGTCAAGACAATAGCCAAAACATGTTTAAAAAAAAAATTATTGAATCTAAAATTATACCTTCGTTTTGGCTGGTTTTCCCCATTGAAGTATGTCAAAACACGTTCAAAATATTTCACATACCTCTAGAACAAAGTAAAAATAAATATGTCAAAAGCATTGGGAAACATAGTTGGGCAATATGAATGTAGATCATAATTTTTTCAAATACAGTAATTCACTCACAATTTGACTTGGTAAAACAAGCCCTTTTCCATCAGTACATCTCTTCTGGTTGTAGTATTCAATGGATTCTTCAGCTGTTGGGAAAAACTGACAGAAAAAGTGGCATTATTTTGAACGTTACGAAAAAGAAATTAGATGCTAATATTAGCTATTTTAGATTGTTCAACTTTTGATATCAATGAGGCTAGATACCATCAATTCATTTAAGAAAAAAGAAAAGAAAAATCATACATTTAGATACAGAAGAAGGCTAGATATCATCAATCCGGTCCTGGCCATTCCAGCTTTACAGTGCACGACCACAACATTTTCGATATCCTCCTTCAACCACGAATAAGCACTTTGGCAAAATAATGTAACTAATTGAAGTGGTGGGCTGTTGTGATCATCAAATGGAAAACTGGCCACCTGAAGATAGAGAGAGAAGCAACTAGTTAAAATTTCAAAAACATGTGCTTTGTCTTCTCCTTTCATTTTTGTGATAGATGAGTAGTTCGAATATAAGGATGCCCTAATCACCCTTTCATTTTATCTAAACACCTTGTATCATGCTTGAATATACCTAAAAAATAAGAGATTTGGGCATTTATCCTTTTCTGGACTTATTTGTTTAATTGTATAAAAAAATGTTGCACTTTGTATACAAGGTTTTAATCTTGTAAATCAGAGAAATTGCGTTAAATTAATCTCAAACTTCAGACCTATTTTTCCCATCCTAGGAAAGATAATTAGGTCGCGTTTACTTATATCTAACTTGATATTAAATCTATAAAATAATCACTCACTATCATTGCTTGATTTTCCCTAATATCATTGTTTATCTTTTTTTACAATCACTACACTATAAAACAAAACCTCTAATCTAATCATTTTTGCCTAAGAGAATAAATATATATTAGGAAATTTTGACCATGTTTTGGACCTTTTGATTGACTTTGTATGAAAGCGTTAAAACTATAAAAATTAATATTTCATATAGGTGCAGAACATTGTGCTGCATGAAATAGAACTGGGAAGCAAAGCATTCACCTATTCATAAAAAAAAAACTTTAATAATTAAATATTTAACAAAACAAAAACATATTTAATATAAATATTTCTTTACATTTTAATAAAATAAATATCAAAATATTATACATCATAATATATAAAATATTTATTTAAAAAATTTAATAAATATTTCATATATATCAAAATAAATGTAAAATCAAAATGTCATAAAACATACATCATACTAAAATAAAAAATAATAATAATAATAACTTTGAACAAAAAATGGAATATAAAAAAAACACCATAAAATACACACAATGTTATAATGTGAATAATAAGAATAATTTAGAACTAAGAAATTAACTAAAAAGTTCAAGCATAAAGGATAATAACATATAACAAAAAAAAAAACTTGATTCATCCAAATTTACTTGATCAAAATTATGTTTGTCATCATTTAAACTCCCATAAAGCATAAACTATCACTTTTTTTTTCTAAAAAATTAATTATATTTTATACTCCGTCTATTAATGTAAGAGTGATCGATCCTAGAACTAAAATCACTTTACGTATACATACCATGCTCGAGATTGATCTAGATTGATCTAATTTTGGTATGAAACTTAATATCTAAGCTCCAAAAACCCTAACAATATCATCCTACATTAATATATTATTATTAAATAAGAAATCAACTTTTACATTTTCATTAACTCTTATATCATTATTTGTCATTCTCACATAAGTCACTCATTAATATCTCATAGGTGTCAAACGGGCTGAGTTGAGATGGGCCAAGCTGGCCCATTTTTTCAAGCCTAACTGGGCTGACGTGCCGTTCCAAGAATGGCACAGTTCCTTGGAGGGTAAGCCCAAAATAGCTCGCAGCCCAAAATCCACCGGGGTTAGAATTGGTTAGGATCGGCCGATTCAAGTCGGATCAGTTCGGGCATTTTTTTAGAAAATTAGAGTTTTGGGCGCCGTCGTCATCCCCCAGTTGGGCATCGCTCGGTACATAGTCACATGTGTCTTGTCATTCCTGGCACGGCACACGGGCCAAATACCCTCGGCACGGCAAGGCAGGATTAGTGCCGAGAATTTGCCCGGCCTGGGGCCGGGCACGGTACAATAACATGCCATGCCATGTCAGACTAGGTACACTTGAATCGAGGGTTCACTAGGTACAGTTGAGCTTCAGGTTGACACTTGATTATCATCATTATTATGTCAAGCAATTATGTTAATTGTGTTAGATTGATTATATGTTCTCTCCAACACTCAATTATATTTAATGAATATTACATAATTTAAGAAGTGGTCATGTAACTTGTTTATGTTGATACAATAAAATTAATCAATGCAATACTACATCAATCAATTACTTCCCTTGAATATTATAAATAATACATGTATTACAATAATACATGTCCATGATACAATGCATTTCATTTTTTTTTTATTCTTTTTGGGATATTAGTTCAACATTATCATTGTCATGATTTCTGACCCATACAATAATGCTATTAGTAATAATAATATCAAAAGCTCTAAATTCTACAAATAAATAAATAAATAAATATCCGAGACATGAGTATTGACTTTTAAAGCTACAACAAAAAATTTAAAGTGCTGTTGTGAGTAAAAAGAACCATTGATGTAACTTTATCTTGATTTAAACCAGTAACACTGAACAAAATAAAACTAACATATTTCTCCTAAAGAAACATTAATGTAATAAGACAAGTAGAAATGATCATGGGAAGAAATGGAAGTATCTTCCATTTCTTCAAAAGACACTTCTAAAGATAATCTTTTCCCTAAAAATCTTTCCACAGAATAACATATCACTCTCCTAATATAAACTAATAAATATGTAAAGAATACCACAAATTTAATCATCAAATCTATTCAATTTATCAAATCTATCAACAAGGATATCACACCAATAATTCTCTCTCATGATTATGTCCAAATCATATAATGTGTTGTCTAATCTTAATCAATCAATTTACATATAAGTGACAAATTAATATTATCATATTGATAAAATATTCTTAAAAAATATAATGATGAGGCTAAGTCTCAAACCTTCTTGCACATGTCACAAGAGCCTAACGTACTAAATACGTTAGATCATTTTTGACTACTAGAGATATACTAGTAGTTATGCATCAATCATTATCTGTTTGACGATCTCAATATGAGATGAGTTTTTCAATAAATGATTCATTTAACCTTGAGTCACAAACTAGATTTACACCAACATAACCAACAAAGAGTACGTATTATCATCAATTTTCATTATTGTTGTTCTCAGTGGTTCAAACATTGATTCTATGAAGAATTATGTTTTGAAGTGTTTACCTAAAAATTTTTAAGATTTAGAAATTAAAATTTTGATATTTTTAAAAAAGTCACAGAACTAAAAATAGATTAAAAATAAGTGCACTCAAATTCAAAAGTCATAAACTACCATCTCCCCAGCCTCTCGCCCGCCCCTCACCCTCGCCCACCCCCTCGCCCCTCACCCACGCCCTCGCCTGTATTCCCTCACCTCTCGCCCCTCTCTCCCCACCCCTCTCACCCCGCTCGTCTCTACGAGCTCCTTCGTTGAGTCATCCTCGAGCTCTCAATCGAGCTCCTGAAGCTCAAAGGAGCTCGACGTTGCTCTCGATCGAGCTCCAGGAGCTCGATGGAGGATGACGCCAAGCTCCTAGAGCTCGAAGGAGCTCTTGGTCAAGCTCCAGGAGCGCGACCACAAGCTCCAGGAGATCGATGGAGCTCATAATCGAGCTCGATGGGAGAGGGCGAGGATAGTTTAGGATAAACATAATAGATTACACTAAATTAAATATTTTACAATTTTAGTAACTTTTTTTCAAACTTAAAAAGATAAGTTTCAAATTCTTAAATTTTTCTGGGCGAGTACCCCAAAACATAATTCCTCATTGATTCTAGATATTTTCCTCTTTTTTATTATAAAAAATAAAGAACGCAAAGATTATAAATTTCCATCCTAATAACAATCGGCAACAAAACATGCACAAATCACAATAATATTATGCAAAAATTCTAAAAATAAAGATTCCAAACATTTTAAAATATGCACACTTAGTGTTCATCTATCTTCATGTCAACCTTTGTTCCCACCACCACCATTTACCAAAAATGAATTCTAGACCACTAAGATCATGTCATCTCAAGTTTGATGGACATGATACACCAAAACACAGACAAAAACACCCATTGTATATGGGCTTCTACCTCAATTGTATGGAAACAATACCATCATTCACTAACACCACATGGAGATGCGAAGTTGCTAATGCAACCCACCACCACCACCACTCACACTACCAAATAATATTTTGATACCATGATGTGGCTGAATTAGTATTTCAACCATAATGATTTCAAGAAAAAGAAAAAAGACAAATAAGAGAGGAGAAAAAAAAATAAAATTTTTATTAATTAACATTGAGATTTGACTTATTTTAAATTTATTGTTTATTTTTTATTTATTTTTTATTGTTTGAGAACACCTGAAATGGAGACTATCCCAAATCATATATATATATATATATATACACACACACACACACACATATATATATATATACATATATAATTTATGTAGTATTCTAAAATATTTTTTCATTATTAATAAAAATCCTCTCTTTTTCCTTCTTATCTCTCTTCTCTTCTACCATTCTCAAAAATTATTATGGCCAAAATTCTAATTCATCCCTAACATGGTATTAGAAAGAGATAATACCACGTGGCAATATTGGGATGAGTGGGTGATGCCACACCCTTTGATGGTGTTAATGACAGTAATCAATTGTATTTGGTGGCGACAACAATATCAATAATTGAGGTAAAAACACATATACAGAGAGTATTGGTTTAGCTTTTCTTGGTGTTTCGTGGTTGAACAAGATCAATCATCTAGAACACACATAGTCATTTGATGAATGCTCATGATTATGCCACGTAATCAACTATTTCAGCAAAACATGAATCAATTAATTAATTACTCCCAAAGTAATATCAAAATGCTCATCTACCCAACAATACTCTTGATTATTTATAAGAACTCATCTCTCTTTATCTTTTCCATGTATCGAAGAATATAATGAATTATGATCAAATAAATATGTATAAAAAATATTGTAAAGAATTAAGTTAACTAATCAAATATGTAATATAAAATTCATTAACTATTAAATAGTTATTTATCATATAATTTTTCCATAATTGGTGGCGTCAATAATCTCACATCCGGAATATAAGTTTGCATCAAATCAAAAAAAAAAAAACTTTGATGGCACACAACTCAAAAATTCAAATTCTAAACGAATATTCAAAACATATATCCACTATGAAAAAACAATACTACTACCCTAATCCAAATAAAGTATCAAAAAAAAATCTAAGAGTTTTCATCTAAATGTCTCAAAGAATAGCTTGAACTAAAAAATGTTAACATCATCATCACCTAAAATAAAGATATCAAAGCATGCTTCAACATATTTCTACTCGATACTTGCTTTTTCCTTTTTGTTATGTCATTTTATTAAGGAGTACTAGCACAAGTAAATTGATAGTGTACTTGATGCCCCCATAAGAAATTGTAAAATTCTCCTGCAATATATTCTCCTTCATAGTTAGTAAGTAGATAACAAATTCTTTTAATAATTGAAACTTATATTTTTTTGATCTCATGAAACATTGAAAAGGTTTCATATCTTCTCCATGAACTAGAGGAACACATACATAGATAAATCATCAATAAAAATCACCATATGCATCATCACATCAATAATAATATTACCATATGATAACTTGTGTATAGATATATCATCTATACATCTAAGGTGATGAAATCTATTATTGACTCCATCAATTATTCACAAGTCTAAATACATTAAAATGAATCAACTCTTATATTTTCTTAATTTTAAACTTTAATTATTCATATGATAAATTGTGCATTTTATCATATTCATTATTCATATTATTCACATATTATATTTGTTTTTACTTCAAGTTGGTAAAATTCATTTATCATCAACCTTTTCATCATCATATTTAGCTTGAAATAATTAATATGCCTTACTTATGCTAGTTATGTCATCTTGCCCTTTCTCATTTTATTTATGCAAGCAGTTTCTACGAACATCACATGGAGCAACTCTAATCTCTATTCCTTCATCATAGTTTCTTTTATAATCTCAAAGTTATGATAAGTTTTTAAATCTAAAGGACCGGAAAAAACAAAATTGTTTAAAGATGTTAATTGTGACACCGAGAGAATAATTATTTGGACGTGATAGACATTATGAAGCCGCATCTCATTAGTCATATATTAAGGGTAAGTTTCCATT
Organism: Sapria himalayana; assembly: GCA_029783825.1. Classification (NCBI taxonomy): domain Eukaryota; kingdom Viridiplantae; phylum Streptophyta; class Magnoliopsida; order Malpighiales; family Rafflesiaceae; genus Sapria; species Sapria himalayana. Next base: position 245,664 of record JAREIK010016554.1, on the reverse strand, counting down.
TTTATCAATATACGCTATGAATAGCTTTTAAGTAATTAGGTATCACCACTACTTAACTCTAAGTGTTTTAGCTATCATATAGTTGGAGGATCCTAAGTCAACAATCCAAACTTTTATCTAATCAATCTATCATACTTTGTCACTGTGAGAGCTAGCCCATTCATCATTGTTATTAGAAGTAGCATCATTAATTGCCATCAACATTTCTTAAACCAACAGATTTTCATCATGTGACTAATCTTCTTGCAATAGCACCACTTCTCATTAAACTTTGTCTTTGCCATAATTCTTCAAAGCACCCCCTAAATAAGTGTTTATTTCACCTTGATGACTCTTTCCCATATCATCATTTTTTTTAACCCACTAATTGCATGTTGTTAGGAGTTTCATCTCTTTTACTAGCATAAAATGGGTCCTATTCATTCTTTAATGAGACTCCTCGCATTTACCTAGCGAGGACTTCTTGTCCAACAACCAAATTTTTCATATCAAGAAATAACAATTGATTTATGTCATCCTTACATTGCAACATTAGGACTATTATATTTAAATCATAAATTATTGATAATTATTTTCTTCGTCGTGATGTTTCCAACTACAACTTTTGAATCATACTTCAAATTTCACAGCATAATAACTTCATCTTATATGAAGTATTGAGTGATGATCATGTCACATTGTACTAATGACAAAAGTTTATGGTCTAGAAGATGAAGGTTCATCTCATTCTTCATTAAAAAAATATGATGAATATATCTCAAGTTTTTTTAGGAGTTATGACATTGGATTTACTCAATCACGTTATTCCATTTCAATAACATATCATTTGCATTCTCTGCCTCATGTTGTGTCTCTTCCACTCACAAAATATGATGCTCAAAATCTCTCTCCGACATCATGCTAATAAAATTGAAAAGGCAAAAGGCAACGTTAAAAAAACAGCACTAAAAAAAAATCCACAAAATATAAGACATACAAAATAAGATTATTTTTATTCAATGAGATTATTTTATCTTATATAGCATACAACTCAAAAACAACTTTATACTAACAACTTGGTTATTACTTAGAGGTGTCAACTAAGCTAAGTGATAGACACCGGCCCGAAGACCGGTTATGGTTCATGGGTCAACACCCATCATGTGACAATCCGATTGGATGAATTATTTTTAAATAAATCCAAACAAGTAAGCCAAATCTTGCTTACGTGGCTGATTGCAATGGGCCAGCCACGTAACCGGCCACCCCCTTGAGTTTTCACGCAACGGATTCCGATAGGAATGGTCTTGCACGGCCTTGCACTCGGCCGTACCACTGTGCCGTGCTAGGCCGGCCAGTTGGTTCCAAAGTTGTGCCTGGCATGGAGCGGGAATCATATTGTGTCGTGTCATCACTTCACTACCATTGTACTTGTTAACCACTAACAATTTTATGTTAACATCTTGGTAAACACTCCCCTAGCATCCGAATTAGTTCCCAATAATAACTATGTTCACAACTTGGTAACTATTCTACTAACATCTGTCTCTGTGTGGCATTTTAACAAGCTTTGCATGATACTGCAAATTATATCATCAAACTTGGAAGACTTGTTACACCAGAAAATTGAGCTTCAGCTTCACTCAAGCAAAGTCCATTATCATTTGGTTATTTTACCGATCAGACTCTCATTTTCACTTTTTCTTATCTTTCAATTCTATATCATCTAAAATGTACTGAATCATATTCTGACAAAATGAAAAACATTGGCAGCAGACCTTTCCTTCAAACAACGAAGCATCATACAGCCTCTCTGAACAAAGATTGTAAACTTTGTACTTGTCCTGCAGATATAAAGTATATCATAAGATAACAAACATAAAAAGTTCAAAAAGAAACAATGATTATAACAAACTAATCCTACAGATGTAAACCAAGCTTTTAATTTTACCAATTTCATGCCCAAACAGTGGCATTGATTTCAATTTTAGCACTCAGACAAAGAGGTACACGACGCATTAGTTTGGGTTTCCATGACATGCAAGTACCACTAAAAGGCCCACACAGAGAAACAGGCACTCAAAGGACTCGAGAAACATTCCTGAAAGAATAGGCTTTCAGAAAATTAATGGGCAAGATTTTTTACAAGACAAAGTTGTGCTAAAAGTTTCAACATGGAACTGTAATTTCGCACACTCTTTCAGATTCTGTCGATTGGGGCATGCAGAGGAGAGACGCAGATATCTTACAAGGGCAGACATGCAAAATGTTTTACACAGACAAAGAGTGCCTTTATGGTGATGAATGCACATGTTTGCATGATGAACAGTCAAAGAACAGGAAGTATCGCAATAAGTATCAGGCCTGGTAGATATTGAGGGGTCTACAAAGAGGGAGGTGGTGGTGGTTGTAATGGAGGTAAAGTATCCTAAATATGATTATCATCTATGTTCCATTAGTAGAACTTGGTATAATAATAAATGTTGAAAAAGAGAGAGAGAAGAGAGAGAACCTTTTTTTTTTCAACTTCTGCAACTCCACGTTATATTCAACACTCCCCCTCAAGCTGGAGCATATACGTCATATGCACCAAGCTTATTACAAATGTATTTAATTCCTAGGACGACTGAGAGATTTAATGAATATATCTGCTAGTTGATCATTTGAATTAACAAAACTTATAGCAACATATCCTGATGCGATCTTCTCTCTAATGAAGTGACAATCAACTTCAATATGTTTGGTCCTTTCATGAAAGACTGGATTGGATGCAATATGTAATACGGCCTGGTTATCACAGATGAGTTTCATCTCTTCATCCTTTCCAAATCTCAACTCTTGAAGAAGATGTTTCAACCATATGAGTTCACATGTTGCCAAAGTCATGGCTTGATACTCGACTTCAGCGCTAAATCTAGCCACTACATCTTGTTTCTTACTCTTCCTAGATATTAGATTACCTCCAATAAAAATACAGTACCCTGAAGTGGAACGTCTATCTGTGGGTGAGCCAGCCCAATCTGCATCTGTAAAACCAACAACCTGAGTATGACCTATGTTCTCGTACAACACACATTGGTCTGGTGTACTTTTGATATATCGAAGAATGCGGATTACGGCATCCCAATAACTATCACATGGTGACTGTAGGAATTGACTAACAACACTCACAGGAAAAGAAATGTCTGAACGAGTAATGGTGAGATAGTTCAATTTACCTACGAGTCGTCGATATCTCTCAGGGTCTCCTAAAGGCTCCCCCTGTCCTGGTACAAGTTTGATATTTGGATCCATAGGTGTGTCTACCGGTTTACAATTTAACATACCGGTATCTTCCAGGATGTCTAAAACATACTTCCTTTGGGAAATGACCACACCGAAACTGGATTGAGTTATCTCAATTCCCAAGAAATACTTAAGTTTCCCGAAATCTTTGGTCTGAAAGTGGATAAAATGATGTTGCTTTAGTTTCTGAATATCATCATGATCACTGCCTGTAATGACAATGTCATCCACATAAACAACCAGATTAATACACTGCCACAAGGAGTTATGATGATAGAAAACTGAATGGTCTGTTGTATTACGAAGCATGCCAAACTCTTGAACAACAGAACTAAAACGACCAAACCATGCTCCAGGAGACTTGTTTCAAGCCATATAGAGAACGGTGTAACTTGCACACTAAACCAGACTTCCCCTGAGCAACAAAACCAGAAGGTTGCTCCATATAAATTTCCTCGGCAAGATCACCATGAAGGAATGCATTTTTAATATTCAACTGATAAAGAGGCCACGAACACATAGCAGCCATGGAGAGAAGCAGACAAACAGAAACGATCTTGGTAACAGGGGAGAATGTGTCAACATAATCAGAACCATAAATCTGAGTATAGCCTTTAGCAACTAAGCAGGCCTTAAGGCAATCAACCTGACCATCAGGATCAACCTTAATTGCATAGACCCAACGAAACCAACTGTAGATTTACCAGAGGGTAAAACAACAAGATCCCAAGTGCCATTAGAGTGTAGAGCATCCATTTCATCCACCATTGCCTGTCACCAGCCTGGATGGGAAAGAGCTTCATGGGTACTCTTTGGAAGAGAAATATGGGATATAGCAGAGACAAAAGCAGAATAGGGTGAAGATAATCGATGATAACTCAAAAAATTGTAAATAAGATGAGGATTACGAGTAGATCGATTACCTTTCCGAGTAGCAATGGGTAAGTCATCAGGAGAGGGTGGAGCCGGGGCAGGAGAAGCCGAAGGGATAGGAAGTGAGTCAGCAGGTGCCTCAGCAAACGAAAGAGGAGCATCGACACGAGGGCGACGATGATAAACCTGAAGTGGTCGAGGAGGCACAACATCAGGTGAAGAGACAATAGAAATGGGCAAGACTGCAGAAACAGGAAGAGACTCAGAAGTAGTGGAAAAGAATGGTGAGTCCTCAAAGAAAGTAACATCAGCGGAGATAAAGTAGCGATGAGTCTCAAGAGAATAACGATAACCCTTCTGAAGTCTGGAATATCCCAAGAAGAGACACTTCATGGCTTTGGCTGAAAGCTTGTCCTTTCCAGGAATGAGAATATGAACAAAGTAAGTACAACCAAAAACACGAGGAGGAAGGAAATAAAGTGGTTGGTCAGGGAAGAGAATGGAATGAGGAATCTGATCATGTAAAACATAGGAGGACATACAATTAATCAAATAACAAGCGGTAAGAACGTCCCCCCAAAAATGAAGAGGAACATTACTATGGAGGAGGATAGTACGAGCTGTCTCAACAAGATGTCGATTCTTGCGTTCAGCTATCCCATTTTGTTGAGGAGTATGAGCACAAGAAGACTGATGAAGAATCTCATGATGAGACATAAATGAAGTAAAGGGAATGAAAAATATTCTCTGACATTATCACTGCGTAACACACGAATAGAAATATTGAATTGGGTCTGGATTTCAGCATAAAATTTTAAGAAAATATAGAATAACTCAGCTCGATTTTTCATTAAAAATTATCAAGTACATCGAGAATAGTCATCAATAAAAGTGACAAAATACTGAAATCCTAAAGTAGACGCAGTCCGACAAGGACCCCAAACATCAGTGTGGACAAGCTCAAAAGGAGACTTTGCCTGATTATCCAAACGCTTTGGGAACGAGACACGAGTATGTTTCCCAAGCATACATGACTCACACGAAAACGACGATAAAGTGAAAAAATGATGGACCATCTTCTGGAACTTGGAGAGACTAGGGTGGCCCAAACGACTGTGAATGAGGAGAGGAGCATCAGTGAAAATACAAACTGCAGGAGATGAATCTGAGGTGAGGTGATAGAGGCCTTGAGAGTCACGTCCTATGTCAATCGTCTTCCTCGTACTCCGGTCCTGCAAGGTCACAAATTTATCAGAAAAGATAATAGAGCAATTAAGAGTACGAGTAATTTTGCTGATGGAAATAAGATTAAAAGAACATTTAGGAGTATAAAGGACAGAAGTGAAAGGTAGAGGAAGGGCCAAACCAATACCTTTAGCCACAGTTTGAGAACCATTAGCTAAAGTAACAGTAGGTAAAGCAGAGGTAGTAGTAATAGAGGAGAAAAGATCCTTATTACCAGATATATGATCAGAAGCTCCAGAATCTAGAATCCAGGATCCAAGAGAAGATGTGTGGGTAAGGCAGGCAGAGGCATTACCAAGGTGGGCAACAGAGGCAACAGAAGCCTGAGATGCCTGAGATGTGGAGGAGCTCGGAGGCTGAGGCAGTTGAGAATCAGAGGACTAGACCACATGGGCAGTGCGAGGAGGCCGTCCATGTAACTGATAACAACGATCACGAGTGTGGCCAAGTTTATTGCAATAGGTGCAATGAGGACGTTGGCCCCTACCTCGGTTACCACTGCGGCCTCCTTGAGTGGTAGTGTGAGAAACTAACACATAAGAATCTGAAGTGCTATCAGATGGCAAAGTCTGAGTGGACGAGATACGAAGGAGGCGAGCAAACACATCATCTAAGGACGGAACTGATGAACTGCCAAGAATCTGATCGCGGACAGGCTCAAGATCCGGACGGAGGCCAATAAGAGTAAGGATCATGAAGAACTTATCAAGCTGTGTTTGTTGAGCCCCAACATCAAAAGTAAGAGGCATCACAGTCAAGAACTCTTCCTTAAGAGAAGCAATCTGACCAATATAAGTAGATAGATCAAAGTCATGTTGGCTAAGATGGACAATCACAGAAGCCACCTTATAAAGACGCTGGATATCATTCGTGTATAATCCTTTGGCCTGAGTCCAAAATTTAAAACAAGTTTTATAGGCCCAAAGATGAAGAAGAATCTTAGGATCAACTGATTGCCACAATACACTACATAACTGGGCATCTATCTTCCTCCATTGTACGCGATCAACCTCAGGGATATCTGTCTCCTGTGTAACCAGGTGATCCTCATATCCTTGACCCATAAACCATAATTCAACAGAAGCTGACCAGGGAAGATAATTGTCACTGCCAACCAATTTCTCCGAATAATCATAGGAGATCCAGATATAATAGAGGAAAAAATAAAAGTTTTAGCAGTCATATCTACTTCAGATTGAAAAGAGCCCTAGTACAACTTCAGATTGTGGCGTGGCAGCACCCGAAAGGTAGAACACTTCCGACGGCACGTGCAGGGATTGGGGTGGAGAAAAAATAGTCGAAAAGCTTCGTTCTAGACGGCAGAATAGGTGGACCTCTCTTATGATCTCCAGGGCTGGGAAGGCTTGACGGCGGAGGAAAAGCACTTAATAACGCTTTGTTTCTGTTCCTCAATTATGAGCCCTATGGAGCTTACCCTGTTCCTCAATTAACTGTGCCTGCTCCAGCTCCTGTCCAAGTCCCTAGCAGTTATGTTTCTGTTCAGAACACAAAAGATAACCCTCCTTGCAACACACTGTTCATTGGCAATCTGGTGGAAAATATCATCGAGGAATAACTCAGGGGCCTTTTCAGCTCACAACCAGGCTTCAAGCAAATAAAAATTTTGAGACAAAAACAGCATCGAACGGGATCATGGTCGAGAACCTCGCCACAAGGTTCATGAAGGAAGTCCAGGTGGCCGAGACACGCGCGTTCTACGGATTCCAGATCACGATCGAGAACATCCACTCGGAGATGTACAGCCTGCTGCTGGAGACCGACATCAAGGACTCCGGGGAGAAGAGGCGGCTGTTCCGAGCGATGGAGACGATCCCGTGCGTGAAGAAGAAGGCAGAGTGGGCGCTGAGGTGGATCGATGGGTCGGAAAGCTTCAAGAAAGAATTAGGTTTTCTCCCTTGGCTCTGATACCATGTTGAAAAAGAGAGAGAGAGAGAGAGAGATAGAGAGAAAATCTTTTTTTTTTTCAACTTCTGCAACTCTACGTTATATTCAACAATAAATATAACTTTTTTTGAAATATATACATAAATTTATGCAAGATAAATCTAGAGATATCAAGTGAGTTGAGTGATCAAGACATAGAATGAGACACAATACAATTCAATCATGCCTAGCTCAGCATGCCACAATCCAAAACCATGCTTGGATTAGTAAGAGATATCACTAATATACTGAATCTCATAAGAACTCCAAAATTAAATATTTTTGATTACGACCATTACTGAGACGATTAACCAATATGAGAATTTATCATATGCATCTATCTTAAAATTAGCAAAAGAGATTGGATGAGGGTGGAAAAGATTTTAAAAAAACTTAGTCATACCTTGTTTTGCAAACTAATTATAATAAATAAAAGAAATAATTGAACCTAAAATTAATCCAAATCCAAAGACGTCATCACTCAGATAAAAGAATAATATTTTTTGATATATTATTCGACATATCACCTAAGATATTCAGTGTTACTAGTGCTTCTACAAATATATATTTTTTTATAATATATATATTATATTAAATTTCCTTTGATGTCACTAGAATTTTTATTTTTATTTAGGTGCAGGGGTTGAGGCTGACATATAACTGAAGATAATTCAATCTTTGATCTTTTGGCTGAGTTGTTATTATCTACATTTAGATCTAGATCATATTCATAATATTAATTATTTTTTATTTTTTTAATTTAATGAGTTTTAAATAATGGAAAATTTTTTTATATATGTAATACTAAAAAAAATTAACGTGAACAAAGAATAAAATGTCTATACTTTCTTCCTTGCAAAAATTTAGGCTCCCTATTATAGAATAATTATAATATTTTGAGAGAAAAACAAAAAATAGATTATTATTTAAGTATGAAAAAATATAAATATTAATATGTTATTTATAAAAAATATATAAGATTTAAATAGTAATTATTTTCAATTTTTTTATAATTTCTAGGACAAAAATTAAACGATAAGAATTAAATATATATATTTTCTTTTATAATTTTATTACACTTTCTAATAGTGACTTGTCACTGTAATGTCATAAGGCGACCCATCAAGGCTATGAACAATTACAATTACATGCAACAACCTAAAAATTTGAAATGGGACATGTGCATTCATGCAGCTCATTTATAAATATTATTATAAAATAAGCATGGGAATGCACAAACCTATTTTATAAAAGCACCAACAAGCAAGTTCGTGTCAAGCACGTGTCGTGCTTGTTTGTGCAGGTCATGCCGAAGTCTTGTGGGTCATGCATGACACAGAACAAGGCTCATCTTACGCACAAATCATGCCACGAGTTGGTTCAATGCACTGCTCTCGACTATCTTGTGTCGTATCATGCACAACATTTTCATGACGTGCCTCAAGCCAAGTTTGGGATGCTCAGCCTAGTTGACACCTCTATGAAATCATCTTTCAAAATGAAAGAAAAATACAACAAAGAGTAAAATCATAAAGATAATACAATGCTCATGGTGATCACTATCAAATAATAATCATCATACATCACTCTGACTAGTTCTAATTTTCACAACTTTATGTTTCTTCATGTAAATTATCAACCATATCTAGTTATAATGATTGGGTTTGATTTTTAAAACTTATTCATATTTTCTCAATTATATCTTAATTTATGCATTAAATTAACATATAATGTTACGATTTCTTATTTTGCTTTGTTGATTTTATTTTTTTGGTGAGAATACACAATATGTAAGATGCCCCAGTCATATTTATTTTTCATGTATCAGTTAAATCTTTCTTTAATGCATGCATGTTATTGTATGATTTTTTATCATATTTAGTGAGTATATTTTTTGTAGTTTTCTACAAAGTATTTTTGTAGAATATGAGAAACAAAAATATGGTAGAAATTTTTGTCATCATGAATGGTAACTATTCGCTATCTCAAAATATAATGTTTGATGAAGTATCTTCATGATGGCCATCATAAAAGAGATAATATCAGACTCAAATATTATTAAAGATGAATTGTAATTATTTGAATCCAATTGAGCTTAGACAAACCTAAAGATTGAAATGATGGTGGTGATGTTCAAGAATAAATAAATCAAGTTTTTAGCAAACCAATATGTATAAAATACCAAGTAAAGACTGTGTGCCTAATGAAGTAGAAATACCAACTCCTCTCAAAAGATTATGTAGAGTCAAAAAGTCAAGTCTCAAATATGTCAACATCATCATAGCAAAAGAATCATATGCAAAAGAACCAAAGATATTTGAGAAAAAAATTCAGAATCTGAAATGAAATTAGACAGTGGACAAGGAGATTACTTCATTAGAATGCAATAGGACTTGAGAGCTCATACCAAAGTCTAAAGATGTGAAGGGAATCTCAAGTAACTAAGTGTATAGCATAAAGCATAATGTAGATAAATCAATTAAGAGACACAAGGAATTCTCAGATATGTCAACATGTCATAATAAAAGAATCATATACAAAAGAACCAAAGATATTTGAAAAAACAATTCAGAATCTGAAATAAAATAAGACCACGGACAAAGAGATTACTTCATTAGAATGCAATAGGACTTAAGAGACACAAGGCTTGTTTGATAGCAAAAGTGTTCTCACAGTAATTTAGACTAGACTATGATAAAATTTCTAATCCAATTACAATGCTTATAATTGCAGGAGTTTAATTGGCACTTGCAACTAGCAAAGGTTGAGACTTGTGCTTAATGAATGTGAAAATTACTTATACATGGGAAGTTAGATTGAGAGAGCTACATCAATCAACCAATGAATTTAGTCAAAAACATCTTGAATATGTAAGTTTAAAAAGGTACTTTATGAATTAAAGTAAACACTAAAAACTTGGTATGTTAATATACCTAAGTTTCTGACCTATAGTAATTATTCATTGACACATGCAGATCCTAGTTTGTTTTATCAACGTTAGTGGAAAAAATCTAGTAATTATACTAGCACATATGGATGGTCTAATTATGACAAGAGATTGTCAAGAAGAAATTTTCCAAGCAAAAGAGAATTCATCAATTTATTTTCAGATGAAAGAATGGATATCTCATGCTTTTTCTTAATCTTGAGATTGATTGCTCTCAGTAGGAAGAGCATTCCTGATAAAAATTGGGACGGTTAGATTGCAAATCAATTCTAATTTAGGTGTTAAAAAGATTGTACCAAACACAACACGGTGTGATTCCAGTGTCATGTGGCCAGCCATTTCTTCATGGTTACTTAAAAGATGGTTCGAGCAACCACGAATTTTTCCTTTTTTGCTAAGAGAGAGGATTTTATTTTTTATGCAATAGAATATCATTTATATGCTAAAACAAACACTAAAAACATAGTTTAAATAATAGTTTGGAGACCGTCTTCACAAACAAGATGTTAGGCTTAAATTATTATCCTCTAGAAAACAATTTGGATTTCTGAAAAAGAAAGCAAAAGATGATAATTACAGGATTAAGCACAAAAAATATATATAAAATAATATAGCTACTGTTTTGGTGTACATTTTGCAATAAAACTATCTATTTGAGATGCTAAGTATTCTAACTTCCCATATATAATACTCTTAGTGAATATATTACTTCTGTCTTGATTATCAATACATATTTTCCCTAAAACCTTATGAGAAACTTAATATAAACAAGAAACTTATTGTAGGGCCTAAGAGAAATTTATATCTTAACCTAATATTCGAAAATAAGAGAGGTTATGTATGATGAGTCTCAGATCAAATACTAACCAACCTTGATCGAAATGACTTACCATCACAACAAGTCATGACCTCCAATTAATAGATACAACACGAGAGCTTCCCAAGTGATTACCTATCTCAGTACCAATTTTGCCCAAACATATTTATTTTTAGAATTAAAATGAGATATGGTAAGTTGGTATTAGTATAATCACATCTAAAATAAACATGCATATATTAACTTCGAAAAAAAATTGTTAGAGAAGTTGATATATTAAATTTATTTTTCTGTTGTGCTAGAAAGTGTGCATTTACGCAATGTAAAAATAATCACATTATTTTCTATATATAAATATTGAATTCCATTGTTTTATGAAATAAAATGTGATATTTATAGTTATAGTTATTTAACAGAAGAAAATCAAATTAACAATGATATGGAATTACCTTGTGATGTGTCTCAAAAAAATTTATAACTTCTTCCATGTGATTTCGATAGAACCCCTGCATCACATTGTTATATAGATTGAGTATTTACTATTTAGCATGCTACATAAAGATCAAATTTCAACTGCAGCTTTAATAATACCTCTACATAACCAAAAAATCCAGAACTCAAGTCTCCAGCTGGGAATCCCATAGCAATTATGTTCTCTGTTATATATGTCATATCCAAATCGAATCCAGCATCCTATATAAAAACATATAGAAAATGACAAGTAAAAAAGAAAACAGTTAAAAGGTGAAAAAAGGCAACCAAAAAAACAACGTCCAACAATTGGTAGCTTCCATTCATTTGAACATAATAGTATATTCAATTGAAGAAGAGAGTTATAACAAAAAAGTTTATTCAAATATTTAAAGTAAATAATTAAAATATTATATCTCAAATAATCAAGATGTCATTAGTATAGATACTTATATCACTAACAATATCTTACAAATGAAAAAAATAATAATAGATATGAAAAAAAAATTATTTCTAAGGGTAACCTTGAGAAGTAGGTGTTTAACCTTAAAAAAAATATTTGAACAGTGATTAATCACTATTTTTGGTAATCACTATTTTTGGTATTAAAATTTAGATTGTAGATTATAAAAATTATCAAGATTATCATTGATAATCATTATTTTTGGTTGTGTGTATTTGTGTAATCACACAAATACTAATATACCTAATCTCATAACAACCTGAAGTTAAAACTATTTGAACGAAATTAATTTTAAGATGCATGATCACTTAGAAAATCCTCATATTATGTGTGGGTATAAGAGGTCATTCCTTGATATGATGACAAATACATTCGTCCAAGAGTAATAAATTTTGAGTTTGAGACTCATCAAACACTGTCTTTTTAATTTTTGAAAATAAAATTATTAAAATAGTAATCTCTTTCAAACTTCATGTAATGCATGAGCCTTGTACCCAACATAAGACATTTATAAGTGCGTAATAATATATTCTTTATTTTTTAAAAAATTTGTATGACGAATATATCTTGCTTATTGTACAAGTGGATTATAATTTTATTACTGGAAGATAAATTAATAATTATTCAGCTCAACAAGTATGTTCAATCATTATTTCGAAGAAAAAATCTTTGAAAACACAAATACTTTTTCAAATTAAGATGGCTTACGACTTAAGGAAATAGTATTGTCACCAAAGAGATATGTAGATGATAACCTCATAGAGAGTAGTTTTAAGTGGTGCTCTAGCAAATGCATCTATTTTTCTATATATTGATTTCTTATCAAATATAAATCCTCCAATGCCTCAACTATTAATAAGAAAATTATATTAAAAAAAATTAATTAATTATTATCAAATAAAATATAACTTATATCATCGGTATAGTTAATTATTTCGAGATTCTCTATTACATATTAACCTTAACATAATTTTTTGTATGCTTAAGCATACAAATCTTCAAAACCTTATACCTCTTATAGTTAGGCACCAACTTAAATAACATTGACTATTATAACTTAAATCACATGCACTTCCAACTAGTCAATTTTTTAGATTTTAATTAGGCACCAACTTAAATAATTTATCATTGACTATTATAAAATTAACTATTTATGAGAGATAAAATATAATCAAAATTGAATAGTCTAAAAAAAACTCATGGAGAAGAAATTACTAGGGAACCATGAACAAAAATATTATGTGAAATAAATAAGATGTTAAGATGAATATTAATATAACCAAAAGTTTTAAACAATTTATCATTGCCTATTATAACAATCAAAGGAAAAATATAGAAAATAATAAATAAAAAATAATTACTTATGATATAATTATTGATAATATTTTACTTCAATATTAAAGACATACTGATCAATACACCACAAAATATGATATATTAAATCATAGGCATACCCACCTGTACAATTAGACCTTTAAAGTTGGATCACAAGCAAACAAAACATTTAATATGATTATTGATAACATTTTATCTCTAACATATTAGGAAATATATTTTTAATTGATTATGATCATAGATATTCAGATTAAATTCTTGAATGATCCTAAAATAATCAGTATTATACAGACTTATTTTCAATATACTTATCATAAAATTTCTACGTGCACTAATAAAATTAATATAATAAAATATTATAAATTAAAAAATAATTAATAATTAAAATTTTTAAAAAATAAAATAGAATGATATTCATAATATTAGACATATGAATTTGTCACAATGATGTATCATTCACATGTCTCACCGTCCATTATGTAGATTAAAAATAAAAATTTAATAAAAAAAAATTATGATTTTATTGAGTTCATCCATCTTCATGATGACCCACCCTACCATATATGAGTATATAACAAGAATTTTTAGAAAATATAACATTCTAAATAAAATTTTTAGTATTAAATTTAATAATACTTTGAATAGAAAAATCAGTATTAATATGTTTATCAAAACTATAAGAAATTGACTATTAAATAAAATTTTTTATCTTGGGTATATGTGTCACATAATTAATCTAATAATACAAATAAAAATAAAAATTATTTTTTACACATTAAAATAAATAAAAAATTCACTAAAATATTTTAGAAAACCAAACATACAACAAAATTTAATAATCTATATTTATCAACAAACCTAAAAAAAATCCAAACAAATATAAGATGCCATTAGAATTATATATGTCTAATATTAGACTCGTGTATCAATTATTAACACATAATATATAACTAAATAAAAAATAAAAATAACAAGCATATTATTAATATTTGAGAAAGAAATAGAAAAAATTTATCATAAAATTCTTAATTTTTTTATGATATGATGAATATGTATATAACTGTATATACTCTCACCACTTTCAATGTACTTAGATATATACAATATTAGTAACATATTTAGCAAGCATATAAAGCATCTTATATTTAATATCATAACTACTAATATAGATATCAAATATTTAAAATATGAATTATTTATTCCAACTCTATATTACTTGACTGCATATATAGATCTTAAGAATATGGTGAAAAGAGAAAATATTTGGGTCATGCAGAACCAAGTGATTGAGATCTAATGTCGTGTCTGGCATAACAATGTATATTGATTGGGCCAAAAAAAATTTGGGTCTTGTCGGTATGGCACAGCCTTTTTGACACCTTTACACAAATACATTTATAATCGATTTCAAATGAGCCTTATATCATTTTAGTGGATCCAACTCAAAATAACGACTTAGACATTCTAAATGTATTATTAAAAAAATAACAAAATATTTTACTTAGTATCCATTATCTTGAATACATTTTTATTCTCATGTTGATACATTTATTTTAATTATTATCCTCATTTGATATTTACAGAAATTCAAATACTCTTTCTAAGATACTTAGTCATCTAAGTTAGTGATAAGCTTTGCTAGACAAATTGAGTGCAATCATATCAAATTATACAAAAATCTAATTCCAAAACTCATAAATATATTAATAATGAGATGCACATGAGGTGTATATGATAAAGGTAAGACTCGAGAAAATAATTGATCAACTGAAAGCTAGATTGAAAGCAAAAAGTTTTATATAGACATATAACATTGAATAATAAAATATTTTTTCCCTTATGACCAAAATAAACAACTATTAAATTATTTATCTTTATTACGATGTCACACAAATAGAAAATATTTTTTCATATAAATAGAATGTGTATCAATTGGATGTAATGAATATTTTTTTTCAAAATAATCTAGAAAAAAAAATACTCATACATCAGCCACTAAAATTTATTATTCTCGAAAACAAAGATGTGGTGTGCAAAATACAAAAAGTACTCTATAACCTAAGGCAGTCTCCAAGAACATAATAAAGTAATTTTTTTTTTATATTTATTATATTTGATCTCAAAAAAAATGTCACACTATTCTTGTTTCTTTCAACGTAGATCAATAGGTGATATTTTAATTATAAAAAATGATTAATTAAATATATCATAACTAAAATTATTTCTATAAGCTAAATTTCAAACTAATAATTTGACACACTTAAAATATTTTATTGGTAAAGTGATTGAATACTTAAGAGTATGATATTTCTTTCTCAAATAAAATATACTTAGAATATTTTAGTTGTTCTTAATATGTTAAAATGTATACTTGCAAACTCACCACTTGATATAAGTATAAATTTATCTATAAATATTAATTCATCAATTGATTTCACTAAATATGAAATAATAGTAACTAAACCAAATATTACTTGTGATGTTAATATAATTAATCAATTTTTAGACTCTATTAAATAGATGCATATGAATGTAGTTTGCAGAATCCTAAAAATATGTTAAGAAAAGACTTGGATATATGATTATGTTAAGAGATTACATTCATAGTGAGATAAGAGCATATTACAATTTTTGTTAGTCTCATGTAATCACAGAGAAAAGATATACCATAGATTTTAAATTTTTTTTTGCAAATAACCTTATTTCCTATATAAGTAAGAAGTTGACAATTATTTCAATATCAAATATTGAAGCAAAATATAAAGTTCTTGTGGAAGCTACTTGTAAGCTTTAATGGACCAATGACTTCTAAGAGGAACTTTATTTACCATTTCAAAGATAAATGACATTTTATTATGATTACTAGATAGCTCGACACATTATTGCCAAACAGATATTCTATAAGTGAATAAAATATATCAAGATTAATTATCAATTTATTTGAGAGAATATCCAAAATAATTTAATTGCTAAAGCCTATATACCTACTAACGATTAGACTACAAATATTTTTACAAAGACTTTCAAAATACCATAAATATCTTTCATGCCTTTTAAGTTTAAGATTTGTAACATAAATTTCTTAACTTGAAGGGGGTATTAAATTTTAATTCATTTTATGTTACTTTTATTTCTCTTTTATTGTTTAAGAACATTCAAGTTGTGGATTGCCCCAAACCATACATATATAAGATTTATGTTGGAAGCTTCTCTCTCTCTCTCCACTCTTTCTCTAATGTTCACCATATCCTTTTCCTAAGTAAGCTTAACTTTATTAAATAAAATATTTTTAGTAATGTAAAAAAAAAATAATTCATTATTTCAATTCATTCATTTGTTTCATCTCTCTAAAATACTATATAATTTTACTTGAAGATTAGTAGCCTCCATTCATGTACTTTAGCTTGCTGATGGAAAAAAAAGATATCATTGATGAGATATTTTGATGAAGTTTTGAACAAGGCAAGAATAAATTCCAAAGAGATTCGAAAAAATAAAAAAATCATATAGAGAATTAATCAAGCTTGTCGAATGGAAGAGTAAAATTAAATTTTATAAGTTATTATATGTAACTTATACTTTTTGAACCCATAGTTCTTTTATGATAGGCAAAAAATGAAATCCAATCAAAAGTTAATAAATAATTAGTATATATACATAATAAAGTTTATTAAATATTTATAAGATAAAAATAAATTAAGACAACGTTAATATTACCTGTCATATCTAAGCATTCTTTGCAAATGAGTTAGTGATCATGAACAACAAAACAAGCCAACAAATTTGAAATTTAATATTTATTTTATTTAATTCATATATATATATATATATATAATAATAATAATAATATAATTTTATTGTTTATAATTTATATTTCTTAATATTTATGATATAATTAAATAGTAGACAGCATTTAGAATTTTAGCTCCAATTTTAATATTAGCAATGAGGATGTGATAACATATATTTAGTGCATCATGATATAATAAACAAAAATATGTTTGAAATATAAAAGAAAATTATTTATAATACTATAAATAAGATTTGATGATAAAATATTTTCATTTTTAAATTTACAAATTTTGAAATTTTAAAAAAAAATACATAATAAATTATATTATCAATGCATTATTGACTTGATATATATTAAATATAATTGAATACCATGTAAGATAAATAATTAAACCAACTATATTAATTACATTAATTTGATTTATAGTGATAATAATAATTAGTTACATGAAGAATGGATGTAAATTCAAATTCACTTGGAAGTGCGAAAGATATTTTGACCTATGATAATGATACATTCACATGGACAACATCACAAAAATTACTAAAGTGAAAGATATTATGTTATATTTTATAGTCAGTAAATGATCAAGTAAAACACATATGTTAGGAGGGATCACTTTTAGTTTTAAAACCTTACCTTCTCTTTCCTTAATAAATGATAATGAAAATAGAGATATCTTTTCATATTACATAATAATATGAGAATTATTGATAATAAACAAAATGAAATTATAAATTTATATGAGGTAATATTTTTTATTTCTCATTTTTAATAATTAATTTTCATGAACATTATTTCAAAGAAATTTATTAATATTTGAAGACAAGCAAGAAGAATAAATGATATATAAATATTTTGATAGCTCACACTAATTTAACATGTCACCTCATCATTTATTCTTTTCTTACTTAATTGAATGAAAATTTTATAATCTCCAAATATGATTTCAATCATCATGCTCAAAGATGCACGAGCACTACCTTATCCATTTTTTATAATATTTACATAAATTATATATTTATTTATATAGATGTAATTACAATAATACTAGCATATAAAATCTCATTAAAATTCTAAAATTAAAAATATTTGAGCAATAATAGTATTATAATAATTAATCATCTGGTAAGTCCTTATAATGTATCTATCTATTAAACATCATGTATTGATATCGTTGTAAGTGTTTTAATCCAAGAGTCAAAAATCTTAAATTCAAGATTTATCTCAAACAATCTTTCTAATTTTCAAAAAATAAGAATATTAAAATATTAATCTCTCATAGATCAAAAACTAAATAAGAATTTTATGCACTTGCATGACCTCCAATCTCCAATTTAGATATAATTTGATTATGATATTCAAATTTTAAGGGAGAACAAATAACTAGTACATATTTACTACTCAATATTTTAAACAAAATTAATACTTGATTGAAATAATTATAATACATCTCTTGCAAAAAAAAATTACTCCTATATAATTTTTTTGAAAAAAATTGGTTTAGATCAAAAAATATTTGATATCTATATTAATTTTTATACTTTCAAATCATATATCATGCTGATTTTTCATTCACATGAGACTATCTCATTAATTACAATATGCATCTTGTAATATTTTGTTTATTATATTTCTAATTGAAGATATAAGATGATAGCTTGCATCATAAAATGTGTCTTTTTACGCTGCTCAAATATTCAAAGAAAATGAATTATTTTCATTTGACTACAAGACTAATCATTCATGATGTGATTCCTTTAAGACATCTATTTAAACACTCATTAAAGTTGTAGTGACACATAATGTTATTATTTTTAAAATGTATTTAAATTCTATTGACACATAATGTTATTCTTTCCTTCTATTATCTCCAAGACATTTATTAAATCTAGAGTCTTCATTTGATCCATCAAATTTATAAATGGTAGAATCAATATCAAATTTAAAAAGATATCTAGGTATATTATTTTATTATCGTCTAGCCTTAGAAAAATAATAACTAGTATAAAATGAGATAAGTCCTAGAATGAAACTTCAAAAGAAAATCATAATAAATACTTAGAAATTCACCTACTATGTTAGAGAGTCAAATTAATTTTATATCAAATAAATTTGTTGTTATATTTATCTTTTTGTTATATTATTTTGATATCATTTGTGAAGTGTATAAAATTAATATTACAAGTAAATGTCCCAAAAATTAGATGCTAAATTAATTTTCAATAATAATATGATTACACCTAAGATCAAATATAAATTTATATCTTTTTATTTTGATCAAAAATAATAGACAAAATGAATTCAAGAGAAAGATATATCAAAATGCATTATTAATAAATTATATTATCTTAATAAATGAAATTAATAAAACTTTAGATCAAAAAATAGATCGGTAACATTACATACTAAGAAACACGAACACGGACACGGACACAAGAATACAACACGACAGGATATGGGAACACAATAAATAAGATACAAATACGATTAGAATACGACATGATAAAAAAATAAAATTAAAAATAAAAATTATTTTCTTTATAAATATTATGTTTTTTATAAAATAAAATAAATAAATACTTTTTTATAAAATAAAAATATTGGATTTTATTTTATTTTATAAAATAATATTTATAATTATCTTATTTTATAATTATCTTATATTATATAAAAATATATTTTTTTTATTTTATAAAATAACAATATTTTATTTTATTTTATAAAAATCACGCCGCCCCAGAATCTCGCCTTGCATCCCCACAGAATTGTGCCCACCCAGCATCCCCACAAATCGCACCCGCCCCTTGACTCCCCACAAATCGCGCCCGCCCCTTGACTCCCCACAAATCGCGCCCGCCCCTTGACTCCCCACAAATCGCGCCCGCCCCTTGACTCCCCACAAATCGCGCCCGCCCCTTGACTCCCCACAAATCGCACCTGCCCATTCCTCCCCCCTCAAATCGTGCCCACCCCTTGTCTTCCCACAAATCACGCCTGCCACCTGCCTCCCCACTGATCGCACCCACCACCTACCTCCCCACTGATCGCACCCACCACCTACCTCCCCATAGATCATGCCCGCCCCCTGCCCCACCCATAGAATTGTGCACACCCCCGCCGCCCACAGAATCGGTCATTCGGCATCATGGGCGACGTTGGCCACTCAACATCGCCGAACATCGGCCACTCTCGACATGAATATGGAAGCTGATGTAACCATCTGATACGTCATGTGACATATCGTATATGGATTGATCAATGATACGCCACGTGACGTATCAGACATGTATCCATGTCGTGTTCATACTGTGTCCACGTATCCGACACATGGACACGATTATAGGGAGCCATATTCGTGCTTCTTTGATCACATATTATAATTTTTTATATTATCCAATTAAAAATAAAATATTTAATTCAAATTGAGATTTTAAAATCTCAATATATAATTATTTTAAATATTTAAGAGAAATAAATCATAACAATAACAAAAATAAAAAATATATAAATCAAAATATTAAAATCTTATATGATAAAAATATTACTACTTTAAAACAAATAGCATTAGATAATTATTTGATCAATCATATTTTATAATTTAAAATACTAAACTACTACAAAATAATTATTACGAATAAACATATATTCAGATTAATATATAACAAACTAATAAAAAAATTTTTAAAAAAAATGAAATGTTTCTCATGAAAATAAGAATAAAATGAAATATTTTATAAAATATAAAACTAGATAAAATTATAATAAAAAATATTTAAATTAGAAAATTAGTAGAGAATATACAAAATAATTCCATTATTAAAAATTTAAATTAAAACATGTAGAATAAAGCATTCTTCCATTTAAAGGAAACACTCTAGGAAATTTATGAAATACTCTTCAACATGATAATGATAAAAGTCCATATGATAGTTCATGGGCTGATGAAAGTCTTATATGAACTAAAATAGTCATTAAATACCTAGCTAATGGCAAATAATTCTTTTTTAGTTACTCTATTGAATGACAAATGCACATTTTGAATTATTTAGTTTTATTAAGAATTTAACAGAATACTTCATTTTTATCTAGATTTATGTGGCTATCATTATCTGTAATCTCAAACATGTTGAAACCAAAGCAATGCTAGATAGTAAAATGATAAATTAGAAGAATAACAGACTAATTGCTTTATGCTTCATAAATTGGCGAATCAGTCATACACAAGGATAGCTTGCTCAATGAATCAAACAATGGCCTAATTCGTCCCTTGAGATTCCACTTGGCAATATGCTCAGATGATTCAACAAAAGCATCCCGAGGTCCAGCATCAAGATAAGTCATATGAAAGGGGGAAAGTTGCAACTGTTGAAATTGCGCCCCCTTTGACATGGGGTGTTCTGGTAGTTTCAATTAGTCACTATTACTTTTTACTCTCAAAACTTTAAGTAATCTCAATAATGAAATATTATGAGTCTTGGAATTTTGTTCTTTTGTAAATCATAAGAAAATGATAAAAACGACTTGCTATCTTTGTAATTAAAATTAAACTCACCTGGTATCTTCGCTTATTTTGCGATACGGCATGCCGAGCCTTGACCTGTACCACCTTGACTGCGTTCTTAGATGTATCAACTAGACCTTTAGCAAATGTTTCAATAAAACCGTGTCGTGAGGAGGTGGAAGTTCCGGCAGACTCATCATATCCTTGAGAAGACTTTTGCGAAGAAAGAAGCCCAAATCCATTAGCAAAACGAGCTAAGGTTGATTTTCCAGGATTTCCAGAAGTCGAATCATCTGACAAAGGAATTTTTAGATTCTTGGCCCACGATGTTATGCCAGCAGCAGAAAGCTTTGATGGAATAGAGCGAACAAAATTATTTGGCACAGAGTCCACAGTGGAAGAAGCTCCATCAGATATCATCCAGGAATCGGCGTGGCGCAAATCCATCCTAAGTCGCCGGGAACGAGAACGAAACGAGAAGGAAGTGCGGAAAGAGAGACCAAGCAGACTATTAACGGATAATTATATATTGTTAAATGTAGAAAAAAAAGTATAACAAGCTGATTTATATATCGATAAATTAATATTTGTTAATTTTAATAATCATTTAGTAATTCAACTAAATTGAATTTTAATTAGATGCCTTTAAATATATTACAAGCTAATTTATTTATCATATTTACTTAATTAATATAAAAATAAATTTATTATACTATTTATTATTAAAAAATAATATAATAAATTATATTTAATTATTGAAAAATAATGAATATTATTTAGTTAAGAAATGACATAATAAATATTACTTATTGAACCTCTATAAATAATGAAAATTAGTAAAAAATTAAAAATATAATATCATAACTTTTTTATGCAATAATAAAATTTAGAGATTAACTCCAATTAGATTTTTAGTTTTAAGAAAAAATAGATAATGCTTAAATTATATTTCACTAAGTTATCTTAGTTATATTTATAAATTTAAGAATTATTAATTTATTATCTTATCAAAATTGATGATTTTCAATTAGTCCAAATCGGGACCAAATATAAATATTATTTTAGAGAGTTTATTTATTTACCAAATATTAAATGTAAAGAGGTTTTTTGTATTGCACAATATTTTTTACATATATAAATATTATTTATCAATATTTATTTAGTATAATGTTGTGTATGATAATATTTTATGTAAGAAATTATTAGTAGAATACAACTAAATAAAAATATCTATGTTTTTAAACATATATTTTTATGTTTTATTGAATCATGTCTAAAATTATTTATGTTTTTATGTAATCAAACTACATATTACTCAAACTGCGCATAACTTTTTCACATTAGCATTATGAAAAATAAAAGAAACAAATCGAAATTCTTTTGTGAAAACATATAGAGAAAATTAGATTTTGTCATGCCAAAATCAAAATATGTATATTTAAATATCCAAAAAAAATTAAAAATAAAAAAAATTAAAAATAATTAAGATTTTATGCATTATATATTGTAGCTTCTTTAATATCCTTACTAATATAAAAAAATGTCACCTCGCATTTAAAAAATTATAATAAATAACAAAAAATATTTTTTATGATAACAAGATGGAAAATGCACCACGATACACATCGGGAAATTAACATAATATATATGTATGTATGTATGAGTGTGTGGGTGTGTCTGCTTATACATATAGACAAACATATATACATATAGATATATACATATATATCATATGCAACATCATAGATACATGACAACATATGTATAAATGTGTACATATATAAATATATGGATATGATCATAAATATATGTATAAATACATACATAATAGCATAATGGTATATATAGAAATATATAAAATGTATTTATATGTGCAAACATGCGTATAGATTTAAGAGTAAATAATATATAGATATGTATGTATATAGATACATATTTATCTATCTATATATATATCTATGTTTATATCGATGTATCTTTTTTGAAATATATGTGTATATGTGTTATTATGCGTTTTATATATATATTAGTGTGTGTTTGTGTGTGCATGTATTTACATGTGTATATTTAGACTGACACACAAACACATACAAACATATATATAATATATCCCAATGTGTACTATAGTATACAATGTATATCATGATTCAAATAGTTTATTGTTATTTTTCTAAAAAAATATTTGTTTATTATTATTTTATTTTTTCTTTTAATGCTAAGATGATTATAATAGATAATACACAAATTTATTTATTTTTAGTTTTGTGCACTTTTGTTTAAATGGATACTTAAATAATATATATTTTAGTTATAAGTTACCAAAATATAATTCTTTCAAATAAATAAATAAATATGTGTGTGTGTGTGTGTGCGCGCGCGTGTGGGTGTCCAGTTATATATCATGATCATATCATGATATGTATACTTATATATTTTGATACGTTTCATGATATACATAGTATATATCATGATATATAGATATCTTTAATATGTGTGTGTGTGTGTGTGTGTAGTTGTGTACACATGGAGAATTTGATTGTTTACCACTAATTGAGTCGTTGCTCACATAATATCCACCAACATGGAAGATTTGATTGCTCATTTATTGAGCTCTTCCACGGTGGATGTGCATTTAAGAGATAATGACACAAACATGTCCTTAGATAAAAATATCACCTAGAATTTCATAAAACATCCATCCTATATTTTTCTACTAATTGCATACCTTTGTTAGATTTACAGATAAAAGTGTGAATGGATGGTTCCTCATGTTTGATGCTCTTTGAAAAGAGTTAATGGTGTGCCTCAACTACACCGATCATAAATATTAAGTGATGAATACGTTCCCATAAATTAATGAAAAAATGATAATGTTGCATGGTAGTTGGTGAAACCATGCTAAATAAAGAAATAATTTATAAAATAGTTAGTCAATATTGATATTCATTATCATAGCTTCATTAAAATAGCCTTTTAAAAATGGTAAAAGAGGGAACAATAAGTATTATTAGAAAAAGATGAAAAAATAAAGTTGAGAATATTAAATTTTATCCAATCATCCATCTATCAAAAAATGCACTACACAATGGATATATGTAGTTGTGGCATGACCCATTTATGGGTGCTCCTTTCCATTCTCTTAAATGTACACCTCAACAAATATTCTAACAAACACATTGAAGAACAATTTGGTATATAGTAATAATTAAATAAGAAAGAGGAAATAGAAAATAATAATGTAAAACTCCCCTAAAAAAAACAAAACCACATATTAAATGAAGTGTTTTAGTTAAGATATCTGCTAGCTAGTTTGGGGTGTGACATGCATTGTCAAAAACCACATGATTCACAAGTAGTGTTAGCTGTAGAGCATTACTCTGCTTGAGTTGAAGAAGAAGACACAATATGTTATTTATTGGATTTCCATGATATGAAAAATGAACCTAAAAACACACAAAATCTAGAAATTGATCACCTTGTATTTGAACAAGCAGCCTAGTCAAATCTACAAATGCTTTCAACAAAATATTTGAATCAAATGGGAAGAATAAGCTTTGTCCTGGAGTTCTTTTAATGTAATACAAAACATGATAAGTTGCTTGTAAGATTATAGTATGATACAAGGAATAGCCAAAAATTGACTCAAGTCATTAACAAAATAACTTAGATTAGGCCTAGTAAAAGTAAGGTATAACAACTCACTAATGAGATGTCTATTTGTGCTGACAAATATAAATCCTTGCATCTAAACGTGCAATCTCTAAGCCTAAAAAATATTTTAGAGGACCCAAGTCTCTTATTTTTAAATGCTCTTTGAGGGTAAATTTCAGATCAGTAACCTCTATAATATCATTGCTAATAATTATTATGTCATCAACATGGAGGTGTTGAATGAGTCATGTCGAGCTAGCATGGCTTATTTATGTGTGACCTAGTTGTGTTGGACTATGTCAGGCCATGCAGGTGTGTGCTAAAACCAAATCATGGTTGTTTTGGACTTTTGGTTTGATTTTATTTTGGGAAGAAAATATAAATTTAGATAAAATTTAAAATATTTGTATATTTTAAAATTTAATTGAAATGTCTATTAAAAATATTGCACTTTAAAAAATTTAAATGATATAAATAATTTAAAATATATTAACAATCACAATCACATCAACTCAAATAAAAAATTCATTTGATTTTATAATCAAAACCAAAATATGATACATATACTAATATGCATTTATAATATATGGTGATATAAAATATAACTCATAAGATAATAAATATAATATATAATAATACATAAATCATAATGACATAAAAAATGATAAAAATAAAAAAACAACATTATAGTTTCATATAAAAAATCAAAAATCACATGACTGCACTAGTCATCAATTAGGTTTATGGTATGTTAATGTGAATGTATATACCATCATTATGTATGTGCTTGATGGTATTGCTAGTAGTAGCTTTAATATTCTTTGTCTCCATGTCAAATAAATTAGTATCCGACATCATCTCTTATGTCTTATCCTAAATATCTAATATCTAATCTTCCCAGTCTTTCATGCATGCAAGTGTTTCTATGATATATGGTCATAGTCTCGATATCATATCAGAAATAACATTAGCTAGCATAGAAAAAGTTGACTCTAATGCTAAGCTAGATATTTGAGGGATCAATAAATCACATATCATCTTAGATAGTACATGATAGGTGTATTCGTATGATTTTTATCATTGTAAAATATTCAAATTTTTATTATTATCATGTGACATGATGAAACATTAATGAGTATCTAAACTGTGATAGCTTGCTCTTATTCGATAGACCACCTCATCATTGTCCCTAACTAATTGAATTGAAAAAATGTAATTTCAGAATATGATGTCCAAATCCATTCTTAGAGTCTAGCTATAACAACCATATACAGTGTCATAATATATAAATAAGTTAGTTTTTCATGAATAAAATCTTCAAGTTGGTATTCATGGTTCATGCACATGGATAGGCATCTCAAAATATTTTATACCCCTTCCACATTAACTCAAAGATATATATAGGCAACCAAGCAATATAGAGTTGGAATAGATGACCAGTATTTTAGATACTTAGTTTCTTTTTCAATAACAATAACACTAAATATAAGGAGGTCTATATATTTGATAAACATGATACTAATGTCATAAACACATCAAAGTACAATGCAAGTGGTTGAAGTATACACAGACGAACACATATTCATCATATCATAAAAAAATTTTAGGATTTTTATAAAGAAAATTTTGTATCCTAGTATAAATCATCAATAATAATCTCATCACTCTTACTATTTACATAGTTGAATATCATGTGTGGTAGACAGCACATAACTCTAACATAAGATATAATTCTAATAGTGTCTCATATCTATTTAGAATTTTTTTCTTTTTTTAAGCCCTTAGACAAATAAAGACTACTAAATTTCTATTGCCTACTAGGCATCATGAGGCATTTTATTAAATTTCTTATTCTTTCTCATGCATGAAAAACATTTTATTCTTACATATACTATTGAGTTAATTACGTGAAACATATACCTAACGTGAAAAATATCACCTAATGGTTTATCTCTAATAGTTCTGGCAAACATACTAATAGCTATTCAATTATTAGAAATTTCATTGAAAGTAATACTTGATATTTTATTATGAATATCAAATTTCCTAAAGATCCTCATGATATACTCATATATGATAGGGCCAACATGAGAATGAAGAATCACAAGAAATTTTAAAATATTTTTATTATGTTTTCATTTTAAATCTACATAGTAGGTGGTAAGAAATATGAATAATATATTTTTGTGACTAGTCCAGATATAGGACATAATGGATAATACTCCACTATATTTTATTCATTAATTATTAATTATTTTTCTAACTTATAATATTTTATTATTTCATTCAAACTTTTGGACCTAAGAATCCCATGAAAAATAAGTCGGAAGTAGGTATGCATAATATTAAATATCATAAAATCCTTCAAATATTTAAACAAAAGACTCATGATCAAAAATTAGTTTGGACATGCATTCCTTCCCAAAAACATTATGGTATATGAAAGCTGTCGGCGAAGCTAAACTAGATCTAACTTGAAAGATCTCGCCACTTAATTATGGTTGCCTATGAGTTCATGCACAATTTTTTTTGTGTATTAATCGATATGCCTCTTAAGGTGGCCAGCAATACATGCATTGCTATATGTATACATCATTTGGAATCATATACATTGTGTCAATTCTTCTTTGACACTCCTAAAATTTTTATTTTTTATTATTTTAAAGTATTTCTAGAATGTTAAAGTTTGCCAATTTTTTTTGTATTTTAGGTGGAAAATAAGATTGGGTCAAGGCTATTGGAGAAAACTTAGTTTTCACCTCGAACCTTTCGAAAGGGTTGTCATTTTTATCTACATATACATCAAATTCATTATCATTATATTTACTATTTATCATTTGTTTAAATTTTTTTATTTTATAGATAAAATTAATAAGAAACTTACAATATCATAACTACTTTGTTGTAAAATACTTTTCTTTGCACTACACCAATTAGGCCACTCTTTATGTTTTATTAATAACTAATTAGACCTTCTCACCAATGGTTTCATCTAGTTTTGGCCTCTCTGGTGCATGTTGATGATCAACATACATCAAGAGAGCCAAGAAAATAGAACATTGATTTTTGTCGAATAATGAATGATCATTAGAAGATTAAACAAATCATATTCTCAATAAAATAATCGAGATTTATGGAACCATTGACGAGAAACTCAGCATAGCCCATTAATTGATTTATGGAACCATTGAATAGAAACTCAGCATAGCCCATTAATTGATTAATGCAACCTAATTGGTGATTCTGCCCTTCTCAACAAGAATAACCGGAGGAAACATTCATATAGACTTTTTCAATGAGATCTCACTGATGGATAATATTTTTCACATCAAGTTGAGTAATAGACTAACTCAAAATGGCAGCCAATGAGAGAAAAAGTTTTACAATAACAAGTTTAGCCACATGAGAAAAAGTATCAAAAAAATCCATGTCATATTGTTGTGTGTATCCATTCACTATGAGGCAAGTTTTGTAGCACTCAATAATGCCATTAATTGTGTACTTTATATTATGCACTCATATGCACTCGACATGTTATTTTCCTTGGGGAAGGATAACAAGTGACCAAGTGACGTTTTAATTTGAAGCTTGCAGCTCAACATTCATATAATCTCGCCATATCTGAGACTAAGTAACTTATGAGAAAGTTTGATGCTATGTTTCAATGGTAATTATGAGAGTAAGAACTTGATAGGATTTGGATAGCCTATAGTAACTCAAAAAATAAGAGTTGAGATATTAAAAAAAAACTAGAGAAGAAGGACCACGTAAGCTAGATAAATGATTTGTAGTAAAATAATAATGATAATCATATATATAAGCTAGACATTTGGTTTTACGAAGTGGGCGAGATGTAGGTTGTAAATTTTGATTTTTTTTAGCATCAATAGGTTCATGTGAAGAAAAAATGGAATGATTTTGGTGATAAGGAAGTATGAAAGTGGACTCAACTGGATGAGGCATGACACAATCAACAAAGTGATTAACATGTGCACTACTAGGTTTGGACAGAGAAAATGGGAAAATATTTTAATGGAAGATGACATTTTTAGTGATGTGTACTTTATTTATTTCAAATCAAGGAGGTTGTATGCTTTATACCCAAAAAAATAACTAAGAAAAACCAATGCTCTAACATGTGAAGTAAATTTGGTTCATTGACTAACAAGAGTTGAACCATAACATAAACACCCAAAAGATTGAAGATATAAATATAAGGGTTTCTTATTGTGTTAACATCAAAGATACTTTTTTTGGATAACAATGGTGATGCTATTCTATTAATTAAAAAAACTGCTATTAAAACACATTAAGGATGTGTTAATAATTTATTTCAGCAACAAATTTTTATTCAAGACTTTCTGTACAAGAATGAATAGAGAATTCCTTTTGAATGAATGAAATCATGAACTATTAATTCAGGAGAATTATTTGACCCAATATTTTTATTGCAATTATATATTGTGAAAAAATCATATTATAAATTTCTGGAAAAATAGTCATAATATCTGATTTTGAAGTTAAAAGATACAACTATGTGACTTTTGTACAAGCATGGATAATAGTGAAAAAATATTTATAACTAGCTTGTGTGTGTTTATGTACGTGAAAAAGGCTTTGAGCATCAATATATACCAACTCAAAAAAGTTGAGGACATACGATTATTAGAAATGAAGGATAGATGTTTTTGTTTGGCTAAATGACAAATTTGACAATGTGAAGATAAACTAGATAGAAAACTAGGCATTTGTAATTCATTATAAAGTAATTGAATTTTTACGGTAAAGGAATGTCCCAATCTAAAATGCCAAATATTACTTTTGCTTATTAAAGTAGATGAAGATATTGATTAATAAGAAACAATCCCTAGTCCTAGAAAATATAGATTTCCTTGTCCTCTATCCTTTCCATTCATCAAGCCTCAAGCAAGGCCATGGATAACATATAATTAGAGCATAAATTAATAGAGCAATTGTGACTAAGAATCAAAGCACCAATACTAAGTAAATAAAAAGTAAAAAAAGGAACAAATAACACATCATGTAAAATCAAAAAATTGGACAATTTAACATATCCTTTTCTTTTTAGGAAAAATTATGTAAATATCACCAAATCTAAAATATTTATGTTTTAGTCCTAAAATAAAAATATTTATATTTTGATACCAATATATGTTAAAACCCAAAAATACCCTTATTTAAAAAAATATTTTTTTCAAAAAATAAGACAATGTTTTTGAAAATAATGTTCACGTAATACACACACACACACACACACACACACACATATATATATATATATTATATGTTAAAAATAATTGATTTATATTTATAGTAAAATTATATCTACATATGTAATCATAGATATATATATATATATATGATATATCTACATATATATGTATAGATATATCTATACATATAAAATAATTGATAACACATTATGTATAGATATATCTATACATAAATATATCTACATATGTTAAAAAAATATCTACATATATATATGTATATATATATATATGTATTTGTTAATGTATATATATCTATACATACATATGTATAGATATATCTACATATGTATGTATGTATGTATAATATATATTATTTCTAATATATATATATGTATGTATGTATATTTATTAACAAATACATACATACATACATATATATATATATACATACATACATATATATAGTTTTATTTGTTAATAAATATACAATATATTAGAAATTATATCTATACATGTAACGATATATATTAAAATACTATATCTATAATAT
Organism: Sapria himalayana; assembly: GCA_029783825.1. Classification (NCBI taxonomy): domain Eukaryota; kingdom Viridiplantae; phylum Streptophyta; class Magnoliopsida; order Malpighiales; family Rafflesiaceae; genus Sapria; species Sapria himalayana. The sequence goes on along the minus strand of JAREIK010016554.1, from coordinate 214,573 downwards.
ATACGTATATGTATGTATGTATGTATATATATATACACATATATATGTATATATTATAAATATATAATATATATTATTTCTAACATATATATGTATGTATGTATATGTATGTATGTATGTATATATATATACATACATACATACATATACATATATATTATAGATATAGTATCTTAATATATATCATTACATGTATAGATATAATTTCTAATATATTGTATATTTATTAACAAATAAAACTATATATATATATATATATATATATATATATATATATATATATCATATAAATAATAATATCTATATATTTAGATATACATACATTGCACACAACAAGAAATAAGCAAATTAGAAATAATCAAATCCGTTTCTAATTTCATCATAATCTATAATTAGTGATCTAAATAGAAACTGAATATTTATGTTTCTAAAAGGCTACTTTCTAATTTTTAGAAATGAAAATTGTGTGAGCATTTCTAATTTGTGTGATGGAATATTTCCATTTCTAAATATAGCAACGAAATCAAATTCTTTGTTTCTATTTCTAATCTGATACTAAAATAGTGAAGTAATAGAAATGCTAATTCCTTTTCTAGATGATATTCAAAATTGAAATATTATTTTTCATTTCTAATTTTGGCAATAGGAACATATTTAATTTGTTATAGTTTTTGTATGTTGCATATAATTTACAAATAATTATAGATACCATATACCCTACAATCTAGTATTTTTTTTTTGCACATTATTCATCTAATAATATTCACATAACATCAACTAAAATATTTAATATCAAATAACAAATATCAAAGTTCAATCATCCTCATTGCACATACATTACATTCAATAATAGGAACACACAGAAAAAAGTTCAACAAAATAAATTTCTTTGCAAAAATACCACTAACAACATAACAAACAACCACCACTCATTATCGAGATTAGTATTCTTTTTTAGAGATCTAGATAGATCTTCTTCAAAATAATGAAAAAAAGAGTTGAAGTATTTGCCAACTTGCACATAATTTTCTCCATCTCCAAAATCTTCCATTATTTTTCTCCTCTCTTTTTAGTATTTCTCTCTCTTTTTTTCATCTCTTCAATTTGCTTTTGTATCTCTTCATTTTTGTATTATGTCTCCTCATTTTTTCTTTGCAAATTATTTTGAATTTCATACATCTCCTCTTGTAACTACTCTTCAAAGAAATTATTATAAATTGGAAGAAGAAGATTAAGAGCTTCAAACATAACCTCAATAAAATGTAGATGCATGGGTACCAAGACCATATACTCACTATTTTTTTGTTCCACTCCAATGACCTAAAGGTAAATATGTACAATATTAATCTCTTTGATGTGATGGGTCTCAATAAAATTGAAACCATCACATCAAAACATTAATACCCTACTAAATATTAATATATAAATGAAGTGGGTTATTATAATTAAGGAGTCCATAAATAATAACTCATAAGTACTATTAATAAAAAGAAGATACTTCACTTGGAGAATTAATTGTTGTGATTTCAAGAAAATAAATTTATATATTTTCTTCTTTAATATATTGCAGTTTAAATAATACACTAAAAATATAAAATGAGAAACTCACATTAATATCTTTTGGCTATTTGTCTATAAATGATCTATCATTCTTCTTGTAAATTTGCTTGAACACCTCAAATGGGGTTGATGGATGTCCTAACTTAGCCTCCTAAATATAAATAATATTAACAACTGATGTATATGAAATATTATCATTAATTTAGTATCATTTGTATTCACAAAATTAAAATCAAAATAAATTAGGAAATACACTTTTACCAAATCTACAAAATATTATTAAGTCATTTTAAAATCTCCAATCGATGATTTTATGATGCCATATGGGACAATGCTTTGAACTCTTCACTATTCTAGTATTCCATGTCCATACAAGTTGACTAACTGGTAGTAATTAAATTTTGTGTCAACTAACTAAATGTTAGAAACGCGTACATTCTCCTCAATTCCATGTCCATACAAGTTAAAAAAAGTGATACTTTTTAGGGATATTAATCTTTTGCTTTTTTCCCCAAAAGCATATTTCATTTATGCCTTTAGCATGTATAATTATTTTTATCTTTTATGTGATTTATTGCTTAATTTTTATAATTTTATCCTTAATAGATAAAATATTTTATTTTTTGTTTATGAGAAAAATACAACTTAAAGCTATTGCTAAATATCTAAAAGATTAATGTAACCTCTATCAACTTATTTTAATGCAAATTTACGTATCAAGGATGTGAATACAACTTATTTATGACATTTATGTAATGTCATTAATATGTTACTACAAATTTAGTACAAATAAATTATTATTTACATCATAATAATTATTATTAAATTAACATTGGTATTGTATGTAACAGAAAAGAAAAATATTATACGAACTAATAACGAATGGATGAATGTCTTAATAGATAGGTTTCTAACTAATGAGTTTATAGCGGATATTTAGGAGTTTGTTGGGTTTGCTGAAAAGCATAATCAATTAATGAATGGAATGGAAATAAGTTGCTCATATAATGACCGACAAATATCAAAATATGAGTTTTCAAGACGTGGACACTAAGCGATTCCATCTTGCAAAAAATAAGATGCTCATGTAAGGATGTGAAGTCATATTAAAGCATGTTATCGGTCATTCCTTTAATTTGAATGTCACTGACAATATCCCAAAATGAGTAACAAAATAATTTAATGGAATGCTCAAAGCATCAAAAGAATATGTTTGGCTAGGTAATCCATATGACCACTCAAACTTATCTGTGATGGCCAGACTGATGAATTTAAAGGCAAAATATCATTTTTCATAGAGATGTATTGATAAAATTTTTGAGTTGTTATTTGAATTGTTATCAAAGAATAATATCATGACAAATAGCCTTTACAAAAAAAGAAGTTAATACAAGGTTTGAGATTATTTGTAGAAAAAATATATTATTGAATTAATGGTTGTATGATATATTGGGGTGAAAATAGTGAAATAATTGATTGTAATTTCAATAACTATCTTGGTATAAAAAGACATATTGCATGTAAAAGGTTGAGAATAAATGTTCCTCATAAGAAAATATATATAGAATAATATTCACATATGTAACACCTAAATGAAAAGTGGACTACAATAACAAATATATATATATATATATATATATAATATTCACCTATGTAACATCCAAATGAAAAGTGGATGATGAAAGGTTGATGGGGTGATTTTCATGCCTCCATGAATGATGAACATGTTGATGGGGTGATTTTCCATTATATATATCTATATGCTATATGTAAGTAAAAATTTAAATTGCATACCTCTATGAAAGATGATTAGGGCGATGAACAAAACCACAAAGGAAATCAAAGTCAATTAGATCGATGGGTAATGAAAGGTTGATGCTTAATTTGCCCCAAACCTTAACTAATTTTTAAAAGGACGAAGTGTTCTTTAGAAAAAATTCATTAACATCAAATAATGATGGAATAAGTTTTAGTTTCAAAAATAGCGATGGAATTAAAGTCCATCACCAAATTGTTTATGTCAAATAGCGATGGAATAAGTATATATTTCAAAAATAGTGACAGAATTCAATTATGTCATGAAAATATGAAACTGTTCTATTATCCATTTCTAAACTAATTGGAATGGAATTCAATTCCATTACAATTTATTAGAGAAGTTATATTCAAAAATAAATACATATAAAAATGGAATTTCAATTACTAAATATCAAGCTACTTTATCCGTTAATGTCCTTGCATGATAATAGTATTGGAAAGTAATCCATTTCAATTTCTATATATAATTCCATTTTTAAGTCCGTTTCCATTTTATGTGAATTTATTAATGCCTTCAAATAGTGACACATTATTATTTAATTTATAAATTTTATAGTAATATTTTTTTTTATTTCTAAACCATTTTTATTTTGTTTATAACTTTAGAAATAAAATTGGACATCTCTATTTTACTTTTCTATTTCATCATTATCTTGTATTGACATATATAGAAATTATTTTTAATGGATATCATTACATGTATAAATATAGTTTTTAATATATATTATATAATTTAACATATAACAATATATATAACATATAAATAATGATTTCTATGTATTTACATACATACATACATATATATATATATATATACTATACATATATATATATATATACACATATATATACATATACATACATACATACATACATATATATATATATATATATATATATATATATATATATCATCACATATATATACATGTTTTTAACTATATATGTATATAAAGTATATATATTATGATACACACACATATATGAATAGTGTTTTCGAAAACACTATTCATGTTATTTTTTGAATTTTTTTTTAAAATAAAGGTATTCTTGGATTTTAGCAAAAAAATGATCCAAAATAAAAAATATTTATATTTTGGATCATTTTTTTGGTTGAGTCTCAATTATGTCGACAACTTAATGTTGAAGCTTTGAACTCAAGCAAACAATCAATTACTTTATTTGATCATAATTGAGTGATCCATGTGATGGAGTGGCACTCATTATGGCTATAATTTTTGATGAATGATGAGTATTTGGGTGAGATCCATAGAATACATGGGTAGGGAAGAGCTAGACGAAAGGAACCCAATGTCATTGGCTAGACTGCTTGATTGAATGGCTTTGATATTGGGCATATTCCCATGAGCGTATCCATGAAATTTATGACATCCATCTTGTTGGGAAAACAAGGATTCATAAATCCTTATTGCGATGATGCACTTGGGATGTAATCATGTTAATAGTTTTAAAATTATCATTATTATTAACAAAAGCAACATACCTTAATAGGGGAGTATCATTCTGTAGAGATGTCTCATGTATCCCTCGTATTTAGTCACTTTGAAGAATATGACACTATAATGGAGTAGCATCGCCATAAAATTTGTTTTATTTATTAAAATCTAGAAAAAATCAAACTGCCACAACTCTTAAATATTATTTAAGAACATGACATTTTATTTTTCTTTTAATTTTAAAATTTGATAATATATATATATATATAATCAAAATTAAGTTAATATAAATCAATTAATTTGATTTAATATTAAAATCAAACAATTTGGCTCTAATCAAATTAATTAATTTGATTATATACACATATATACTTTAAACAAATAAACAAAATTTATAAATATACTATATGACACTAGATAAGACTATGGAAGGGACCTTGAATAAATAAGATCTTGAGCTCTCAATATAAATTATATTATATTATAATTTATACTAATTATAATTCATTTCACCATAGAATTATAATTACGCTCCATCACTTATTCAAAATAATTTGTGCATTTTGTTATTTAACACTTATTAAACTTCACCTGTTAAGATTACAGATACTTGTTGATTGAATTAAATTTTTGATAATCTAATTTAATCAATCTCTAATTATTTTTTCGAGATTTTCTACTTAATTTATTTGAAATAATGGATCACGATTTACTTGTAGGGTTTGACAATATTAAAACATATAAGTTTCTTTAGGGGGCATCATCAATTCTTCTAACAGGACATGGATTCCATTAGTAATCAATATTCATTATGCAATTGATAAAATTATTCAATTCATAGAGTACATAAATCTATTTCTATATCCGACTCTTACGAATCAAAATAACTTTTAACATGTTTACATAATCATGAATATTAATTACTTAAAACATAAGAGTAATAGTGTTTATAATAATAATAGTATATTTTATTTTACATGTCAGTACAAAATATATACTTTAGTTGTCTCATTCAATACACATATGTATACTAGCACTAGAAATTAGAACTTTATCATTCTCCACGATCAAGATAAATATAGTGAAAACTTGCACTACAATCTCACTCATAGATTGTCCACTTCTATCAAATTTTAAACAAGAAACTTTTATTCCATAAAAACTAATGATTTGATCTTCCATACATAAATCAAATTTTATGCACCAAATCATCTAATATGCTGAATAAATGGCACATGTATTTCCACAAATTTAGCTCATTCCAAATTCAATTAATAAAACAATAAAATGATGCAAACAAATCAAAAAGAAAAACAACCAAAATGGTTTTAGTATAAAATAATTCCAATAATTTATCACTTAGACTTAAAGGCATGATGCCACATGTTTGGCTTTCATTCCTTTCATATATTTATTAAAAGTTTTAGTGTGAAGTCTCTTCATAAAAGGACATGATAAATTATATGTTGATGCTATTTTTATCGCCACCTCTTTTTTTTATAATATATCTTATTAGTTGACATTTATGCTTGACATGTTTAGCCTTCTGTGGGCTCTATATTTTTTCGAGTTAACAATTACTCCACAATTATCACAAAAAAAAAGTATAATGGATTGTTACACAAAATATATGACATCTACATCTATCAAAATGTTCATGGAGCCATACATCCTCTCTTTGGCTACCTCTAAAGCTGCCATATATTTGGCAACATGGTGAAATCAATAATACAATATTATTTGATATTCCTCTAACTTATGGCTCCACTTTTCAAGGTAAACACATAACTTGAGGTGAAATTTCTCAAATCCCCATCTAATTAGAAATCCAAGTTTGAATACCCAATAGTATAGGATTTCCCACTTGGTATATCAAAATATAATATATAGTCTTTTTCAAGTACTTAATTATATGTTTTACTACTATATACTTGATATTCTTTTCCTAGGCTAGATTAATATCTACTTACTATAACTATAGTAAATAAACAATAGTTCTAGTGCAAAGTATTGCATACATTAAGTTTCCTATTGATAATGCATAAGGAATTGTCTTCATTTTTTTTCTCATTAGGTGTTTTGGGAACTAATCTTTTTATAGGGTAATACCATGTCTTAAAGAAAAAAAATATTTTTTGGAATTTTGCATACTAAAATGAGTCAATATCAGATCAATATAAATAGTTTGAAACAGGCTTAACATTCTTCACTTGTGATCTCTCAAAAGCTTAATCCTAAGAATGTAAGCAACTTTTCCTAAGTCTATCATACTGAAATGATCATACAACTAAACCTTAAAAAAAGACAATAAAATCACATCATTTCCAATGAATAATATATCATCAATATATAACACCAATAACATAACCATGCTACTAATTTGCTTCATATACACACAATACTCATCCTAATATTGATCAAATTCATAAGATTTAATGGCTTGATCATTATGAGCATTCTAATATCTAAATGTGTGTTTTAGTCTATAGGTAGACTTCTTCAAATTACACAATTTGTGATCTTGGTCCTCTTATATGAAACTATTAGGTTGCAACATATAGATGCATTTTTCAAGATACCCATTCAAAACTATAATTTTCACATCCATTTGTTAAATTTCATAGTCATAATGAATTGCAATGGACAATAGAATCTAGATTAACTTTAGGATGACTACTGACAAAAAGGTTTTCTCAAAATCAATTCACTCTCTCCGAGTAAAACATTTTTCAAAAGTCTATCCTTATATATCTCAATGTTAGCATATATTCCTCTCTTTTTCTTGTAGATCTACCTACACTTGATGGGTTTTATCCATTCAGGTAGTTCTATAAGATTCTAAAAATGATTTGAGTGCATTGACGACATCTCTAATTCTATAGCCTTTAGCCAATATTGTGCATCTATCTTTAAGTGCTTTGTCATAACTTCTAGGATTAGTATTTACCTTAACAGTGATTTTGTCATAAGACCTTTCCAATATTATATACCATATAAGTTGATGAATAACCCTCCCATCATGATGAGATACTACTATTGGTTGTATACTTTTAGTGACATGTTACATAGATTACTAATTTTTGTGAATAATTATGATCATTACCCTCTAGCAGTGCAAATTACATGTCAATGATAGGTTCATAAGATTTAGTATTAATATAATTTCCAATAGTCCTCCCTTTACAATGAGACAATGATGTATTTATAATATTACCTAATGATGTTTCTTCTTATATTATTAGTATAAAAGAAGTTTAGATTGGTTTATCTCATCTCAATACTTCTAGAACAATCCTAATCATGGGCTTGTGATTTGTTATATAGTCTTCTTCCTGGGATCAAATATTGGTACTAATAATGACCTTTTGATCATTTGGACTATAAAATAAATTATCTTTAGGTCCTCTATGATATCCCATGAAGAAACAAACTTTTATTCTTGATTCTAACTTAGTTGTTTTCTCTTTTAGTACATGTGTTGTGCAAACCAACAAATGAATGTAGTCTAGACTAGGCTTTCATTTAATCCACAATTTAGTTGAAGTTGAAGGTACATACTTAGATGGAACTAAGTTTAAAACATAAGCTAATATTTCTAATGTATATCCCTATAAAGAATCAAACATATCTGAATAACTCATCATCAATCTTACTTTGTTCATAAGAGTCCTAGTCATATTTGTTGTTACACCATTGCTTTTTCAAAGACATCGAACATACGACATATCAAATATATATAGCCATATCTTGAGTAATTATCAATAAAAGTGATGAAGTACTCAAAGTCACTTCTTGCTTAGATAGCCATGTGCCCATATAAATCAAAATGAACCAACTTTATTGGCTCTTTAGTTTTATAGCTCTTAGCCACAAATGGATGCTTGGTCATTTTTCTTTTAAGCATGATTCATATGCTAGAAGTATTTCCACCTTCAATGACCCCAAAGGTCTAACTTTAAACAAACCCAAAATTCATTTAAGATATATATGACTTAGGCATAAGTGCTAAAGATAGATCTGGTTTAAAATAGAAGAATATTTTATTTTATATAGTAAGATAAATATATTATTTGACTTGTATCATTGTAGAAGAGTAGTGACAATATTAATAATATAAAGGCTTTCATTTAATATAATAGAATAGATAAACTTATTCAAATAAATTATAATGAAATCATTAAATAAAAAGAAAAATCTATCCTTAATCAAACTAGAAACATAAATTTAGTTTCTTCTGATTGAATATAAATAAATAAAATCTTTAAAAAATAAAATAATATTTCTCTCAAACTAAAAAAATTATCTCCCACTACAATAGTCACTAAATTTGTAGTATTTCTCATTTTAAGATCAATCTCAGCACCACTTAATTGTCTTATTTTCTATAACGAAAAATTTAATTGCAAATATGATTCGTGAACCAATATCTACACACAAGGTATCCATAATATCATTGATAAACATATTTTAACTACTATTAATTGAGATTTACCTTGATTTTTCACCATGTTGAGTTAAGTTAAACACTTCTTATAGTGTTCGAACTTGTTATAATGAAAATATCTTCTTTTTGGTTTTTTTACTCTCACTTGTGATTTAAGAGTTATCTATGAAATATGAGCATCTTTTTAAACTTTTTTTTTTCTGATTACCTTTCAATTTAGAAAAAGTTTTTTCAGCCACAAACACTCAAGATAGTTTCTTGATAATACATTCAGCTAATACTAATACTTTAAGTAATTGTGTCATTGTATAATAAAGTTTATTCATGTTATAGTTTAGGAAGAATTGTTTATAAGAATTTGGTAGTGACTAGAGAATAGTATAAATTTGAGAATCCATATCAAATTTAACTATAATAATCTCTAGTTCATTTTAAAAGTCTAATCATTTTTAGAACATGATCCCTCACTGAGTTGTTTTCGGCCATAGTAATATTCACTAGATCTCTCATGGCTTTCTGTCTAGCAAATATAGTCTAATTCTTTAAACATTTATTTAAGATTATATCTCATATCATTGACAAAAGCCATGAATTGATATTGATATTGAAGTATATTTCACATAGAAGTTAAAATATAATACCTAGTCATCTTATTAGGTGTTACCCATTTCTCATAAAACTTGGCTTCCTCATTGGCTACTCCTTTGTGAGGATTATCCAAGCATAGAAATGTGAGTAAATGTTTGTAGCTATTAGTAATTAGGAAAATGTTAATATTTTGTTTTCAATATATGTAATTGGTCACATTGAGTTTAATCTCTTTGAGAGTTTGTCAAATGAGTTGAATGATATTTTCTTTATTATATCTAAAAAATATTTAATGAGTTTATTAGATTGAATTTTATCACAATAATTATTCCCTCTACCAATTCTTGAATGAATTTTCCACAAGTCAAAATTTCATAAATAGTATGCTTCTATGGGATGAAATCTATTATTTATTATTTTTATAGACATGACGATTCCTATTAATCTTGTTATCTAGGAAGTGGGTCTTGCTAAACAAAATTAAACTAATGACTTGTTTTGATCCTACAAATAATAGTAATGACACATATAGAAAGGATGCTATTATTAATAACTAAGTATTAACTATCACCTAATTCTAAATTGATTGATCCTTAAATGAATCTTTCATATAGAAAAGTAATTCATTCAAACAATCCATATAATCATCTTAAGGTTGTTTGTGCTAAGTATACATGCATGCCAATTGGCCTGATAAGGAGAAGGCACAAACTTATCACCATTAGTACACAAATATCATACTAGTTGTTATACTTATATGTTCCCATCAATCAAATTATGCCATCACATTTATAATTACATGCCACAACACACACACACACACATATTCACATGCCACAGCATATATATATATTAACATTGCACAAATACATGATGACTAAGTATCACTTGCATCTAAATATTAAACAACCTACCTATATATGTTTTATGACACTGTCACCTTAGACTTTCCATAAAAAAGTTTAGGGCTTGGTATAATGCCCTAAATTAGGTTGAATCTACCTAACTTAAACTATAATGGCTTTGGGTAGTATTCCTAAATAAACTAAAATAGAATTTGCATATGTCATGGAATTTTTGGTTGTGATCTCTGATATTGTCACGTGCACCATCGCTAGTTGCGACCACCACAAAAGGTATCATTGTTGGCTGAATCAACCACCACAAGCATAAAGGTATCAACTTGGATGGGTAGCCCGAGCATGGAATGGTTCAATCATGTTTGGCATGGCATGAGCCATTTAGAATTGTGCCTTGATGTGCTACAAGCTTGGAAAGACTTGACATAATAGCTCATACAAGTTGTTTTTAGCCTAGTTGGACAAATAGTCCAGCCTAGTCCTGACCCAAGCTAGCCAAGAACAAATTAGGCTAACCTAGAATGAACCATGTTACCTTGGATTGAATTGGGCTAGGTTAGCTAGGTATGACCTAGTTTGGCATGACCCAGCATGACCTGACTTGACCCAACATAACCCAACTAAAATACATGCCAATGGGTCATGCCAGGCTGCCCATATTCAGTGCCATGCTATTATGACATGATCCACTTGGAACCTCTACAAATGTAGCATTGCTAGTATAATATACTACCACTAGCACTATCATTGGCCACGACAACCTCCACAGGCACCATCACCAATAGCAAATACTTCATTGTTATAGAAAGCTCAATTGAAGAACAAAAAAAAATCTAGATACACAAAATCAGACATTAACAAGAACAAATTATAACCCTTAAATGAAATACATCCAAATCCATAATACTTAAAATCATTATCCATAAGAACATAGTCAGGCTATTCATCTAGTCAATAAAGGCTATTTTGCATCTGTTTAAATAAAGGCAATAATCCAATCAATACCTAAACTATTAATACATAATCCATCAGCACACAAAATCAATACAATATCTTTGATACTATTGTTGGGCAACCAAGGATTCAAAAATTATTATCACAATAATGTACGTGGGATGTGATTATTTTAACTATTTTAAAATTATTATTTTTATTAACAAGAGAAACATACATTAATAGGGGAGTATGTCATTCGGAAAAGATGTCTTCCATATCTCTTGTATCTAGTCACTCAAAAAAGGATGATGCTATTGTGGAATTGCGTCGCCATTCCATTTGTTTTATTTAGTAAAATAAAAAAAGTGAAACTATCATAGCTCTTAAATGTTATTTAAGAATGTGACATTTTATTTTTCTTTTAATTTTAAAATATGATATTATATTTACACACACACACACACACACACATATATATCATCAAAATTAATTTAATATAATTCAATTAATTTGATTTAATAATAAAATCAAACAATTTGATTCTAATCAAATTAATTATTTTGATTATATACACAAAAAAACTCAAAATAAATAAATATAATCTTTAAAATAATTCTTATGATATTGGATAAAACTATGGAAGGGACTCTAGCCTAAATAAGATTTGAGGCTCCCAATATAAATACCATTGTACTATAATCTATATTAATTATAATTCATATTACTATAAAATTATAATTATACTCTCTCTCTTATTCAAAATAAATTATGCCTTTTGTAATTTAATACGTATTAAACTTTCCATGTTAAAAAATAGATATCCATTGATTGAATTACATTATTAATAATCTAATTTAATTAATCTCTAATTATTTCCTCGAGACTTTCTACTTAACTTTTTTAAAATGTCAAATCAAAATTCACCTACATAGTTAGGTAATATCAAAAATTATAAGCTTTCTCAATTGGGCATCATTAATCTTTTTAAAAACTGATTAATTCCATTGGAAATTAATATTTACCATATACTTGATAAAGTTATCAAATTCATAGACTTCATAAATCTATTTTTATATCATACTCATTATAATATCAAAACAACTATTAATTACAAAAACACATTCTTACACACAAGTATACTAGAACAAAAAGTTAGAACTTCACTAATATATATAGTCAAGACAGACTTATTGAAATCTTGTGTTATAATCTTACTAATAGATTATGTAGTTCTATCTAAATTGTGAACAACAAATTTATATTCCATAAGAACTAATAATTTGATCTTCCATGTATAATTCAATCTCTACGCACCAAATTATATACTATATAGAATAAAGAACAAATATATTTTCACAAATTCAGCTCATTACAAAATTCATTCAATAAAATAATACAATGATGCATACCAATTTAAAGAAAAACAACTAAAATAATTTTTAGTTTAGAATAGTTCCAACAATATGACGTGTTCTAGCAACGCACAATGAGTGCACTATGGATGATCTCTCCTTGGCTTGTTTGAGAAAGATTCCGCAATGACACGAGGTAAAAGAGACAGTGCAACAATGGAGGGTTTTTGTGATGATGCTTGAACAATGAACACAAGAAAAGTAATCAAACTATAAGACCCAAAACCAATGGCATGCTATCTCTCCTCCTAAACAATGAGATTAAACACTTTTTTGATACAAGAAAAAAAATTGATGATCAGTATCTATCCTCGAATCATTCCATATGATTCATTCGAGCTCATTACATAGTGTTTTCTTATTATTGATAGTCAATCCAAGCTTTCATGCCTTCAAAGTGACATATCAAAATGGGTTGAACATTTTATAATTTATCCCATATGATCTTTAATCATGTGCAGTATGTGTTGATATCCAACAAGCCTTGACATAATCCTTATAGATGATGCTTAATTTGAAAGATGCAAGACACATTACTTTAGTGAAATCTCTCATGTAAATTGGTCCAAACTACTTTAGCACTGTCTAGATAAAGTAAGCTATATGTGTTTACCTTCGAAATAAGGTTGAGTAACCACGAAGTCACCATACTATTACATCTCAACCAAATGCCAGATAAGAGATCATCAAATGATGGTTTTGAAATTAATCCTAGAACAAACCCTAACTTAAGTTTAGCATTAAGAGACATGATCATGGAATTTCACCATTTGTTATAATTGGGACTAGTAAAAGAATGTGATATGAGAATGATTCCAAGATGATCTCCATTGTGTAGAAATTAAGGGCTACTAGCATCATCCATATAAAGAGATTCTTGTTGATCCATGATATCAGATGAGGGACATGGAGTCAATGATTGAAAATGATAGTTATTTTGTTGATGAGCCATTGTTAGAAGAAAGAGCATGTAGCAAAAAATTACTTTAATTCCATATTAGAAAAGAATGAAAGAAGAGACCAAAGAATATTATATTTCATTCACTCATCCATCTATAAAAAAACAATTGATATGTGTAGTTGTGGTGGGACTCATCTATGGGTGCTCTTCTTAATTCTCCTAAATGTACATCTCAACAAATATATATTCTAACAACATTCTAGAATAGCTTGGTATATAATAAAAATTAGTTAAGGAAGAAAAAATAAAATATAATAATGTAAAATTGTGTCACTATATATTTAGTATGTGTTGGATAAGTTGTGGTGATAATCTTTTATTTTTGTGACAAAAATTATTAATCAAAATTGACCAAAAATTTTCTTCTATTTGATGGAAGGGCCAAATAAGTGGTGGTTAGATGTTGGCAAATGCTTCATCTTATGGCATTGCCAACAATTGAGTTCGTACCTTTGTCACTTGATTTGACTAAAGATCTTTGTTTTATCACTTGCTTGAACATTTGATCATTGATATTAGATCTGTTAGTGTTTGAAATTTTGGGTCAATTAAATCAGATACAAAAATTAGCTTAATTAAAATTAATTTTTGTTTATTTTATTATTAAATCTAATTATTTGGGCGAATTTAATTTCATAAATTGGTTAGTTTCATTTTTTTATTGTTGGAATCTCATAATTAAATATGGTGGCACCATCAAGATGGTTTGGTGGGAAAAAAAAAAGCTTGCTTGCAAATGAATCAATAGTGGAAAGAGAAATGCAAAAGAGTAGGCAAGGGACAAAAATAATAAAAAAAATTATTTAAAAAAAATTGATGATAAAAAAATATTATTTTCTTTTGTCAAAGTGAAAAATAGATATCAAATAGGAAAAATTATGTAGAGCAGACTCAAAATTAAAATATTTATGTTTTGGTTCATATTCTAAAAGTTTCATTAAAAATGCCCCAACATATGAAATATTGATCTTTTGGGTCTATTATCTGTCAAAACTCAAAATTATCCTCTCACCTCATTAAAAAAATGCCAATTCACATTGCCACATAAGCATTAAATAAAAAAATTAAAAATAATAAAAAATGAGCATTAAGCATTGTGTACGTGTTAATATGTATACATCATATGCATGTAAAAAACATCATTTTGAGAACATTTATACTATATACATGTATTCATGTAATGTTTTCAAATATACAATTAACATTTTTATATATATATACAGTATAAGTGAAAACATTAAAGCATATATGTGAAAATCTACATATCATATATGTATTAACATGAATATAGTTTACATGTTAATTGCATACAATTTCATATTTTCGCATATATTGTATTTGTGAAAACATGTTAACTATGCATATATACATATATATATATATATATATATATATATATATATATATGTATGTATGTATGTATGTATATATAATTGAATGTGTGTGTGTGTGTTATATATACAGTTAACATTTTCATGTACACAATATATGTATACACACACTCACTCACTCACTCACTCACTCACTCACTCATATATATATATAATGTTGTATGTGCTTTCATTTATATTGTATATATGAAAATTTGTTAACTTTATACAATTAAAGTGTTCACTATATACAACTAACATGTTCAATATATATAGCTAACATATGTTAACCATATACAATTAACGTGTTACCTATATACAATTATCATGTATATCTTGGGGTAGTGTGAAAACATATATAGTGTAAATGTGTTAAGACATTTTCACTATAGGTATGATAAGATATACATTATATATGTGTTAACATGTACATTGTATATGTTTTAATAGATCATTCATTTATTTAATACCGACATGGTCGGAGGAGATGATATTTTTTTTAATGAAATAGGAGCAATTTTTGGTTTGCTCATTTAATACATCCAAAATATAAATATTTTATGTCTTGGGACAATCTTTATTAAAACATTTTAAAATGGTGACAAACATAAATATTTTATATATGTAATATTTCATTCTAAAAATTCTAAGTTTCCTTATTTATTTTTGGTTCTAGAAAAATCATAGAGGATAAAAGAATTATTGACTCATAAATGTTTGAGTATTTTCATGACAAGCCTACCCTTTAGTGCAATGAACTTATGGTGTCTTAGTGCTCGGATTTATTCAGTGGAATATATGAAAGAACACCATATACAATTCTATTAAATTTAAAGATGAATTTTACCAAGATTTTTTGAGATTCCAAGTATTTTAATTATAATTTATGTCTTATATTTAATATGAACATTTAGTTGTATATACAACTAATAATGGAATTTTAGATGACAACTTTCGTCCACAAAAGTACAACTTTCGTCCATAAAGATTTTTGTGGACGAAAAATAAAATGTCTCTAAAGGTTCGTCGGTAAAGATAATTGTGGATGAATAAATGAAACCGTCCCTAAATATTATATGATTGTGGACGAAAATAAGTTTCGTCCACAATAGGTTATATTTCTTGGATGATATTTTTTGTCCCTAAATTAAATAACTATTCGTCTAGAAAGGATATTTTGTCCATGAAGGTTAGATGTAAAAAGTTGAATGGACCATTTTTGGGGACGAAAATTTTTGGTACACGATTCAATTAGAATTAGAGATGAAAACTATTTCGTCCAGAAAGGGTTGAATTATCATAATTAAAAACGAAAACTATTTCATCCACGATTCATTTATAATTCGATATCTTATTATGTAAATTGTATAAGCAATTTTATTAATATATAAAATAAAATTATATAAAATAACATTGTCATAAAACATAATGTTGTGATTTTAAATATAATTTATGCAAAGTACCCATGACATTAATAAATTAAGCATTTATCATAACAAGAACATAAAATATTATATTATAACATCCACTTAACATGTTCTATGTTAAATTCATATGCCAAAATCTAAAACTCAAAAAAGTTGAAACAATCAACTAGCTAGTGGAATCGCATCTCTTCTCTTACTGCACCTACAATGAACAACAAAGAACATATCATTAATAATAAAATCCAAATAGAAAGTAAACTTTAGGGAGAGTAAGAAATTGAATCATTTCCTTATCAAATCTTTCTAGGAAATATGAGTTGGTGGATGACCATTTGTAGCGAGAAACATATCAAACATCTTCTCTTGGCGTTTAAGGCGAGCATCCCAAAATTATTCTTGATTTGCCAAGCAATCATCCCAATCTCTCTGTTGATTTTCCAAATGGCTAGTCAAATAATCTACTCTATCAATCAATTTAACTATCTCCACGTCTTTCTCTTTAAGGTTTTCCTCAAGCTTCTGTATTTTGGCATTTGAGTTGATTCCTTTTCCTTTTGGTTTCGTCCCAAGAACTTGATTGCAAATTTCAACGGGACTTAAAGTATTTCCTTCTTCTTTAGATATCTCTAGCAGTTCCATCATTTCCTTCTAAAATTTAAGAATATTAAAATGAAGATTAATATGTAAATCATGACTTAAAGTTAGAATATATAACATAACAATTATACTTACATATTTTGACTCTGCCACTAGAGTCGACCATCCTTTTCCTTTTTTAAAATGTGTGAACTTGTGAAAAGAAATTCGATCACACTCTTCCCTATCAAGGAATTTCTGCTCTCAATACATAAAATAAAATGTTAAGATAAGGTCATAAGTTAATCAATTAAGAAACTAAAAGTTTTGTTAATTTCCCAATATACAATTTCATTTCGAACAACAACAAAAGCAGCCGATCCTTGATTGTGATACATGTTTAGCTTGCTTCGGTTGGCAGCATTTTTAGCACATTTTGCTTATAATGATTAATTGCATCAATAACAATTCCAAAGTGATATCCATTAACTAATTAATAGAGTAAGATTTTGATAATATACCTTAATAATAGGATCATTCCAATATGTGCAAAGAGTTTCCCAATTATATTGAGTCAAATTCTCAAAGTTTGGCTTGTTTGCTTTTACATCCTCAACCGAATCAAACTTATTAAAATGCTTATGCAAAGTATACCGTGCATTCCGAGATCGGTGTTTCAAAATTTGTTGAATCTTACCAATTATGCCATCGTCTTCTCCATCAACAATATCAAACTGCATCTGTAATTTTTTTTTAAGAACAGTGATAAATATAGATAAGAAACATGTAAAGTAAATTAAATTGGTAAACTATGATAAAACAGATTAGAAGTGAAATTCCAAGGTTTACATACTGCCACTTATTTTAAAAAAGAAAGAAAGAGAGTCATTGCAATAAAAACAACCACACTAAGATTGTAAAAAATAAAATAAAACACTACTGCAACAATAGGCTGAAGCCACAAAAAATAACCACATAGTTGGTAGTCCTTAACTTACTGCTTCTTTACTTCTATAAAATCAATTTGATAATTTTAAACTTCAACTTAATTGCATAGTAATACATAACTAATTCCTTTATGCTATTCAACATTTTATATGGATTTCTACATAGCCAACTTCACAATAAATCAATGTCTAAAGAAATAAGTGGGAAGGTGGCCTTGAGAAAAAGAAATTGAATATCAAGTAGCTATACTAAATCACAATGAAATTGATAAGTCATTGTTATAAATATAACATGAGTTACTAGATATTTTAGAATTCCAACACATTTGGTGCAATTTAAAAAATAATAACTACTTTGCTTTTAGAAGTAGAAAAGGTGAATATGTCATCATTCTAATACCCCGATCCTTTTTAATGACTTTACAAGGATCAATAAATACTTGATTATCAATGTCAATGATTAAAGTTTGAGAGCATATACTCCACATTATGATAACATTTTTTTTGCTTAACACAAACATCCATGAATAAGGACAGAAGGTGAAAAAGGTAGCCATGGAAGTATTCCAATAGCAAGGAATATACGAAGAACCCTTAAGTATCAAGACTAACTGTAAACCTAGTGGGGAGCAATGAGAGATCAAAGGCAACTAAAATGCCACACAAAGAGAAGGGTTCGAATTATTGTATATAAAAGGATAGATTTTTCGCATCTTCAGTTTGTCCTGACACGTATATGGTCATAAAATTTGTGGAGCAATTATGCAAATGAAACTACAAACAAACAAGACTATATAGTTCATTCTCATATATGATATACCAGCTTCAATACACTTCACCTTGACAAATCAAACATTTGATTGAAGAAAATTGTGTGGCATTTGGATAGAAAAAATTACTACAGGCATATCAGTAAACACAATATTATTTAGATGCTTCCAAGTGTGAGTTTTTAGGGAGCAAAGAAGATGAAGAACTGCTCTAGATGTCAATAATTATATAATCAATAAAGAATGCACAACCTACATAATAATGGTATACCTCATTTTAGCAGCACAATTGGAACCTTTGGATTTCTAAATGATGTCAGTTGCAAATATAAAGATATATTTTTACTTACTTCCAAATGACCCATTGCAAGATTAATATCATCATCATCATCCATATCACGCCATTTTGTTGGCACAGGTATGCACTCCCTAGATATGAACCCCAACTGATTTAAAAGCTTTGTCGATTGAACTTTATTAATTGGCATTCCTTTTTCTGCATCAATAGTAATTTTCAGCTTCTTGCCTGTTGATTTGTTCATTTTTCTCAATCCTTTGCCTCGAGTGCGACCTCGTTTGGCTACAGTTTCGGTTGAAGCTATACAATAAATTTAATGGATAGGTCAGTTTTATTATCAATGATTTATGAAAACAAAAAATAATACAGCTTGATAAATTCAATGAATAGATTACTTCTTACCTGCACTACTACTTTGATTAAGTTGATTGGACTCTATTTGAAGTTCTGAATTAGATGGCCTAATTAGAAGAGTTGGCAGAGCTAACTCAAGTGATTCAGCTGATGGAATATTGTTGACCGAAGGTAAATTGCAACTTGTGGATACATTTGAAGGAGTACTACTTGTTCCAACAGCATACTTCTTGCGACGATGTAGCACTGAAACTATTTTTCTCTCAACACCTATTACAGTCAAACAAAAAAATGAGACTTAACTCTTTTTGGCATATTAAAGCATAACTACAACTTTATGAAAGAAACAACATAAAGCACGTACAAATTAAATTACATGAAATGGAAAGATTATTAATACCCAACATCCATATCTTCATCACTAATAAATTCAGCTTCTTCTTCTTCACTATAATGCTCTTCTAAGATGTCTTCTTCCTCCTTATTAACAAATTCAGTTCTTATATTGTTCTCAATTAAATTATTGTCTAAAATTTCAGGATCCATATCATCTCTTAATAATAAATCTTTATCTTGAACCCCATCATAATGAACATTCACTTGCTCTTGTAATTCATCTTGATACACTTCATCATTGGAAATATCCATTGAATCATTTTGCATTTCCGGAACATCAAATACATGTCTATGCTAAAAATTTTGCACAACTCGCCAATTCTTTCCCAACTTTGTGTCATTGACATAAAAAATTTGTTTGGCTTGGCAAGCCAGTACATATGTATCATTCTCACACCAAGTGCGACTAACATTGACGCTAATAATATCGCCATCTATATGTATACTAGATTTTCTTCTACTGAGATCAAACCACTCACATTTGAAAAGCACAACCCAGTCTTTGTGTTAAATAATTTAACTCAAAAATATCAGTTACGACTCCATAAAAATCAATAACATTATCACCATGATTCCCCTCAACTATCAACTCACTATTTTGGGTCTTACGTCGACTATCACGATCCTTGGTATAAAACTTTATGCCATTGAAAATACAAGTTTTATATTTCTTAACTTCAACATCTGGTCCACATTCTAAAGCATATAATACTTCTGTAGCTTCTGGTGAATGATTATTGTATAAATGCATCATCTACCAAAATAAAAAAATAAAAGTCAGAAGCAGATATTTGTATAAGCTGAATCTATATCTATATTATTGTATATAAACATTATGTTTTCAAATTACTTACTTTTTTCTTAAACCATAAAGGAAACTCAGCTTTGTGTCTATCTTCTACATTCAATGGATTGTCTTGCACAAGTTGTTCCATGTGTGCTCTAAAAATAACATTGTCATTAATCATATATTGAAAAACACTACAAGTAATCAATAGAAATGTCAAGTAACACTTACTCCATATATGGTTCTACTTTAGCACAGTTACTTAGAATATACCAATGAGTTCTTTCCAAATCCTTTTTCAGGTCAACATATTTAGCCGCTCCAACAAGTCTAAGTTTCTGGGAGAAAATAGACAATCCACCATCCTCTGTTATATCATTATTCCTTTCTTCTCTATTAAATTGAGTTTCAATTCCACGCAAGTACATTGAACAAAAAGCAAAGCATTCATTTACGATATAACTTTCAGCAATTAAGCCCTCAGGATGAGCCTTGTTTCAAACAATGCGCTTATGATCACCTAACTCTCTACAAAAACATATTCAAAGTTATAATCTATAAATTATTCTAAGTAATTAAAAAGAACACACTTTGTAAAGTAAATCTTACCGTTCAGCGTGAAACATCGATCTATTTTGAACTGGACCACCAAGTAGTGCCTCATTTGGCAAATGGATTACCAAATGCACCATTATGTCAAAGAAAGACGATGGAAAGACCATTTCCAACTTGCAAAGAATTTCAACTATGTCAGACTTCATTTTCTCTATTTCTTCTACTTTTAAAGTCATACAACAAAGTTGTTTGAAAAAATGTCCCAACTCTGTCAATGCATTAGACACCTCCTTCTTTAGGTATCCACGAATGCTAATAGGGAGTAATCATTGCAAAAGAACATGTCAATCATGACTCTTCAACCCCGATATCTTGCCATCATTTACTAATGCAAACCTTGAGATGTTTGAAGCATACCCATCCGGAAACTTCACAGATTTTAAGAATTCACAAAACCCTTGCCTCTCAGCCTTAGATAAAGTATAACATGCTGCTGGCATTATATATTTTCCATCACTTCTCTTTATCAAATGCAACTCCTTTCTTATATTCATGTCTTCCAAATCTTGCCTTGCTTTGAATGTGTCCTTTGTTTTACCCTTGATATTCAATAATGTTCCCAAAATGCTATCACAAATATTCTTTTGAATATGCATTACATCCAAGTTATGCCTCAATTTTAATCTATGCCAATAAGGCAAATAAAAAGAATGCTTTTTTTGGTCCAATTCAACTCATTAGGGGAACGCTTTCTTTTTTTGCTACTAGGATGCTTTCCAAACTTTACATCATTCAAATTTTCTAGTTGACGCAAAATATCATCACCATATAGCTCTATTGGTGCTACTCCATGTTCTGTCTTACCATTAAATTTCTTACTTTTTTGCCAACTATGATTTGAAGGCAAAAAGCGGTGGTGTCCCATATAACAAATTTTGCTCCTTAATCCAAGGGAACATATATCATTATTACAAGTAGGACAAGCCATGTATCCTTTCGTTGACCAACCTGACATCATGCCATAAGCTGGAAAATCATTTATGGTCCATAAAAGAGCCGCTCGCATTTGAAAATTTTCACTCTTTGATGCATCATATGTCTCCACACCAATTTTTCATAACACTTTTAACTCATTCACTAAAGGCTGTAGGTATACATCAATGTCCTTTCCATGTGAAATAGATCCCCGAATAAGCAATGACATTATAGAGAATTCCTTTTTCATACATTTCCAAGGAGGGAAGTTATACGGGTAAAGAATTACGGGCCACATACTATAAGAATTACTTATATTCCCAAATGGATTAAAACCATCGGTTGCTAGGCCAAGCCGAACATTGCAAGATTCTTGGGAAAACAATGTAAATTCCTTATCAAAATCTTTCCATGATTTACCATCAGCGGGATGCCGTAAAATTTTTTCATCATTAACTCTCTTATCCTTATGCCATCTCATATCTGCAGCAGTTTTACTAGACAAAAATAGTCTTTGAAGCCTGTACTTTAAAGGAAAATAGTGCAATATCTTGTGTGAGATCTTTTTACCTTTACCATCATCAATTTTCCATCTAGAAGTACCACATGTAGGATATTGTTCACATTGCTCAAACTCTTTGCAAAATAGTGCACTATCATACTTACAAACATGAATAGATATATACCCCAATCCCAAATCATTTAACATCTTTCGAGCCTCATAGTGAGATTTTGGGAGAGTCCCACCATTATGTAACACTTGCTGAAGCAAATCAAGCAACATGTCAAAAGACTTATTGCTCCATTTGTTATATACTTTTAAGTGAAGTAATTTAACTATGAAAGACAATTTAGAGAATTTTGAACAGCCCGAATATAATTCTTGTTGAGCTTCCTTCAACAATTCATCAAAACTTTTCTTCTGTGTAGTTCTTGTGACATCATCTTCAATCAATTCATCTAACATTTCTTGGATCACATCATCTTCTATCTCATCATTTGGTGAAACTCCATCATCAACAACCTCTGATTGAATATTAGAATGATCCTTTGCTCTCACATTATAATTAGATTTTTCCCTATGAAATATCCAACGAATATAAAATCCATCAATGCCCTTGATTAAAAGATGATCAAAAACTACATCTTGGCTCCAAACATATGAATTTAAACAATCTATGCATGGACATCTAACTCTACATTTTGCACTGAGATTATCTTTCACAAATTTCATAAAAGACTGAACTCCTTCCACATATTTAGGTGACTATTTTTTTTCTATCATCCAAGTTTTATCTATGTTTCTGTTGTGTAATAGAAAGGAAAAAAAAATTATTATGAGCGATAAATCATAATTAAGACAAATATTCATATTCTTTTCTACTTATAGAGTGTACATAAATGAGTGCTGCTTTAAACTAAAATGTCATGCATATAATGAAAAAAATAAAATTAGAGCTAAAAAATAAAACATAGCAAAATAAGAAATAAAAAAACTATAAATTTTATAAAGTAAACATTCAGTACCTGATCCCGAGATGGATGGCTATCTCAATGGCATCAGCTAATTAATCACCTTCAGCACTGCCTCTACAACCAACATTCAACAAAATAAATAAATAAGTAAAAGATAGTATACGAGCTCTTGACTGAATGATTTTTTATTGTTTATTACTAAACAAAAGGTTAAGCTCAACCTCTTTTAAGTTATATTTGGGATAGTTAGCAATGTAAGATCTTTTTTATTGTGTTACAAAGTTCTTGGTTATTTTATCACAAAAGTCATATTTAGATATTACTATTTGATAAAGAAATAAAAGCAAATAAAAAAACCAAAAATTGATAAGGAACATACAGAGACATGAAATTTATTTGCTTTCAATCCAAAATTAAAAAGAAACTTAACTTATTTAAACAAAAGAATAAAGAGTTAATATTGATCATGATGAAAAATGTAAATGCTATTTATAATTTTTGAGTGTTATATAAAACCATTTTTATATGGATTATGAAATAAACTATCCACCTTTTACTGGCCGTGAAAATCCGATATTCCAATCAAAACAATCAAAACAAACTCACAACATATAATTAAAGTTCAAAACAAAAAGAAAATTCCTCCACTTTTATTCCGTGAAAAATCACAGTAACATACTGTCACTTATTTATTGGAGCAATCGTACTAATTTTCTGTCAAACAAGTGATATTGTCAAACTATGAATTAAAAAAAAAACAAAGAAAGAAAAACAGAGCAATCGCACAAATTTTCTGAAAGTCCAAAAATCCGAAATGACAGTATTGGTTTACATACTGTCACTTAATGATTTGAAGTAAATTAGTAATGAAAAATCCGTGAAGATACAAACCAGAAATTCCCACCAAAAAACACCGCACATTTCGGAATAATTACAAAACAAAAAAAAACCCTAACACCGAACAAAGCATAAAAAAATCGAAACAAAGAGCAAATCAAGGCAGATAGAGAGATGGAGAGGGAGAAATATTGACACTTGAGGAGAGAGAAACTAGGGTTTTTGTTCAGACGCGATAGTAGATCAGCGTGGCCAGAGCTTGTTGAGGGCTCTAAGTCTCGGAGAGAAATTTTCAAAATCATTCTTGCCGAGGGCTCTATTTTTCTTCTTTTTTAATAATTATTTCATTGTCAATATATTTATTTTATTTTAAGAGCAATAGATTGCTCTTATTAAAAAAATACATGTTTGATAACTATAAATAAAATTATATATTTTTATTTTAAAAAATAATAAATAAGAGAAGTATATGGTTTTCAATTATAATACAATAACTATTTTTTTAACTGTCTAATCTTATTTTCTCTTAGTTGTTTTAAATTATATATAATTATGTATATA
This sequence comes from Sapria himalayana, assembly GCA_029783825.1. NCBI lineage: Eukaryota > Viridiplantae > Streptophyta > Magnoliopsida > Malpighiales > Rafflesiaceae > Sapria > Sapria himalayana. The sequence continues at coordinate 189,208 of JAREIK010016554.1, read as the reverse complement.
TATACAAATTTAACAATGTAATAATATTAATAAAAATTTATTTAAAAAATGTATCTAACCTTCTTCAATGTTCTTCCCATGTTTCTTATAATTATAGTTTGAATTTACAATCTCAATAATGGACAATAAATAAATATTGGACCTGGTATGCCGGGAGGCTTCGAAGGCTAGAAGCTCTGTTGAGTGCTTGATGGAGGAGGTCGACAAGCTTCGGATAGACCTGGAGAGGCAGGACACTTTGGCTAGACGGAGGGGCGAGGTGATAACAGAGCTCAAAGACGAGGCCTACTGTCAATGGGCCTATGGGTGGCTTGCCTTCCAGCGCAGATGGTATGAGGAGTTTTGATATTTCTTAGTAAACAAAAAAATATAGTTTGTTTTGTCCAAAATGAGATTTATTTACAAGTTCGATTTTTATCATTTATTACAAGATTTTGTCCATAATAAGTTTGTAATTCTACTAAGACATTTACAAATTGTCCCTAATGATTTTGGCCTTTGGGGACGAAAATATTGAAATACAAATTATCCTACAAAATTAAGTAACTTTAAATACAAAATAATTCTTCCACAAATAGTTAAAAACATCCCAACATATTTTCCCTCAGGTGGCGCGACCCTAAAATTCAAAGCAGGAGGCAAAAAAATATGACTCTTCATTTTTGTAGACAAATTTTCAGTTTCATCCACAGTTATGTATATTTGTGGACAAAATCATTTTTGTACCCAAAAATTTCGCACCTAATTTTATAATTTGTTGTAGTTTACGTAATTAAATATTTATTTTGTAAAATATTTTGGCTATGCATTATTGTTATTTAGTAGTATATTCTATTAAAATTTGGTATAATATAGTTTGTATTGGCATTGGTTGTGTATCCTAAAAATTATTGTTAAAAATTTTTAGAATCGATAATATATATTTTTGGACATGAAAATATATTTAAATAATATAAAAAATTAAATATTTATTTAACAAAAAAATAATTTTAGTAGAATTTGTGAATTAAAATTTTGGTAGAGTTAAAAAAATTTAACATGCCATATTCATAAAAAAATAAATCTGGCAAACCTAGAAATTTAATTCAATCACGATTAATTAAAAAAAATTAAATTTTGGTGAAATAAAAATTTAATTTTTTGATAAAATAAAGGATATATTTTTGGCAAAAAAATATAATGATATATTCAAAATTTGTATGTATTCCACTATGCTTGGTAAAATTTAAAATATTTAAATTAAAAGATTAAAATTTAATTGCTTAAAAAAATAACAAAATTTGTGGATATGAGAAAAGTTCCAAAATTAGATTTTTTGGTGTATAGATTTTGGATTATCCCAACTTATGGTATCAAAGTTTGTTAATTAGTTTTTTGGTGATTGGAGATTTTTATTAGTCTAGAGATATATAAATAGTTCTTTGGGAAAGAAAAAAATAATTGTGTCAAAGCAATTAAGTTTAAATTATCTAATTATTTAATTTAGAAAATAAAAATATTAGGTCTTTTAAAAGTTAGAACCTTTTGATGCAGTTTTCAATGAATTGAAACAAGAGAAAATGAGTGATAAAGATTAAAGGGTAGATGAAAGTCTACTACAAAGCATTTGGGATGATTTGATAATAGGTCAAAAAAAAACACTTTTCATTATATTTCCACAGAGAAAAGGGTGAATGAGATATGACAAAAAATTGAGTCGATATATACAAAAAATACATCGAGAAATAAGACTTGATTAAATCATTACTTACTTACTATAAAATAATTGGATGGAACTAATATGACTACATATATGAGTAATTTTTAAGAACTAGTTAACTAACTGGTAATCATGAAAATGATTTTGGATGGTGAGATGCATGCATCTTTGCTTCTCAACTTGTTTTTTGATAGATGGGAAATAATGATTATTTTTTTGAGCAAGCCATGAACAATATGCTCACTAAGGTTATCATTACTAACAATCTGATAAATGAGATTACGAGATGAAGAAGCAAAATATACTTCTCCATGTGTTCTCATTTCGGTGGAAAATGATATGAGGAATTGAACATCCACTAGACTCACACTAAGAGTGTTACAACTAATTTATACTAAAAGTCATTTTTGATTATTTTTTTTTGATTTAAATCTTTTTTTTATTTTAATAAAGATTTTACAATGAGCTGAATTTGTGGAAATGCATGTCATTTATTCTACACTAAATGATTTGGTGCCAAAAGTTTGGCTTACATAGAAAATATCAAATCATCAATTCTTTGTAAAAAAAAAGTTTATTATTTATAATCTAGATAGAGCTGGATAATCTTTTGGCAAGATTACAATACTAGATCTCAATAAGTATATCTTAACTATGATAACTTGTGAAGTTCTAACTTCTAGTACTAATATACTTGAATGCATTGAACACGACCACCACATTATAATTATTTTGTACTGACTTGTAAAATGACCTCTAGAGCTAGTACACCATTGTTATTATATAAACACTGTTACTCTTATCCTTGAAGTAATTGATATTTATATGTACTTATTAATAGTTAATTTGATTCATAAAAAGAGAGGTCTATAAATAGATTAAGGAACTATATGAATTAATAATTTTATCATGTGTATGGTAAATATTTATTACTGATAGAGTCTATGTCATATTAGAAAGATTGATGATGCTCCCTTCAGGAAACTTATAAATTTTGATATTTTCAAACCCTATAGGTGGATTTTGATCCAGCATTTAAAATAAATTAAGTTAAAAGCCTCAAAGAAATAATTAGAGAATGAATAAATTAGATTATTAGTGATTTAATTTAATCAATAAATATTTATAATCTTAACATGAAGAGTTCAATAAGTATTAAGAAATGAAAAGCATAATTTATTTTTATTGAGCGAGGAAGTATAATTATAATTATGTAGTGGCATAAATTATAATTAATATAAATTATAGTGTAAAATAATTTACATCGGGAGCCAAAGATTTAATCCAGGTTGTGTCCCTTTTGTAGCCTTATCCAAAGATGTATAAAATATTTTAAGGATTTTTATTTATTTAAAAGTATGTATGTATATATAATCAAAATAATTAATTATATGTGTCTGTGTGTGTCTGTGTGTGTAGAAATAATAATAATATATAATAATAGTTTTTTGTTTTAAATATTAAAATAATGAATTATGAAATATCACATTTAATGTGAAGCAATTCATATATTATAAATTCATTTAAATCAAAGGTTCATATGATGCTAGATACTATAGCATCATTTTCTTCTTCGCATCATTCTGGAATGAAGAACATGTGAGAGAAGATTGTGTCAGCATCGATGACCTTGAGGTATGTTGTTCTTGTTATAAATATGTACAAATCTCTATTTATAATGAATATAACCTATCCTATGTGTGTTATTGATTTAAAGCCTTTTTAAAACCCATTTCTCCAACAATGGTATCGAAGGGATATGGCAATAAATTGTACAAGGATAGGTTAGGTTTTTATGAATGTATAGATGCCGAACTTAAACAGAGGCATTCTTGTCCATGTTGACTATGTTAAATAATCCAGTTGTTTTTCTAGATTGTGGCTATGGTTTTTTTGTTAATGGGATCTAATTTTCATTTATCATCGATATTCTATAATGATAGTGGCTATGATGATGATGGTGGTTGATGTGGCTAATGATGGTGCCCATGGTGATAGATACAATCAACATCAATATCATTGATGGTATTCGTTGCTAGCAATAGTAATTGTGGCGGTTGTCATGATTAATAGAGGTATTAATGGCGGCATTTGTTGCCGACAATGGTGATTATGGAGGCTATAATGGCCAAAAATAATGTTTGTGGTGGCAATCATTTCCAGTGATAGTGATTGTGGAGGTTATCATGACCAACAACATTGTAAACGACTATATATTTGTTGCTGATGACTATGACATTGGAGGCTATCATAGCCAATAATGGTGCCAATGGTTCTATTCATTGATGGTGATGATGATTGTGAAGACTATCATGACCAACAGTGGTGCAGGTGGTGGTATTTGTTGTCGATGATAGTCACTGTGGAGGATATCATAGACAATTGTGGTCCCATGGCGATATTCATTACAGGTGATAGTCACCATGGAGGCCATATTTGCCAACAACATTGTTAATGATACTATTCATTATCAACAATAGTGACTATGGAAGTTGTCATAGCCAATAGTTATGCCGATTATTTATTGCCAGTGATGATATCTATGATGGTTAATGTGGTTGATAGTGATTGATTTTGTAGTGGTTATAGCATTTGATGGTACTAGAGGTGTCAAACGGGCCGTGCCGGGTCGGCCCGGCACCATTTTAGGCTGCCCAACCATGCTATCGTGCCTAACCCGACATGGTTTCTTCAAGCCAAGCTCGGCACGGCAAGTTTTTTACCATGCAAGGTTAGGTCCATATGGGCTGGTTTAAAAAAAACTTATTTATTTGTTTATAATATTTATGTAATTATAAAATATAAATTAAAAAATTTTAAAAAATATTTAAATTATAAATTGTAAATATTTGAATAGTTATAAAATTTATTTTTTATGTTATTTGTTTTAATTATTTATTAATTAGATTAATAGATTATATTTTATAATTTATTAGAATTAAATTTTAAAAATTTTTAATGACATTCTTAAACACAAAATAAAATAAACACAAAATTTCTTTAACAAAAATAATAAAGTCACAAAGCCAAACGCCCAAACCAAAGCAAATACAAATCTAAATAAAAATGAGTACGAAATATCAAAATCAACAATCAGAATCAAGCATAACTCATAAGTATAAGCATAACTGTAACATATGTATCGCTATCGGTGTGTAGTAATTATCAATCTTCAAGAAACAAGCGGCAATCTCATCAATCATCAATCGGCATATCATTATCATCTTTAACCTCAATATCAAAATCACTATCATATGGATCATCATCAGGAATCAACTCCTCTACTTTCACGGTAGTCCCAGTCCTAGCACGATCATGGATACTATATCTCGAATCCTTCCAATCAATTCATGCATGCTAAAGCCTCAACAATATCTAGATGTAATCTCGATCTCTTATCTGAAATCACATTCACTACAACAAAAAAAGTAGACTCCGATGCTATGCTCGACACCAGAGGAGTGAGTAGATCTCGTGCCATCTTAGATAGCATGGGAAAGGTGGACTCGTATGATTTTCACCCCTATAATATATCAAGATTCTTAGTATCAGAATGTGATAGGATTGAGCATAATTGGTTTCTAAGTACTGAGATAGCTCGCTCCTATTTGATGGTCCACCCTATCATTTCCCCCTCGCTAACTGAATGCAAAAATTATCTCCAGATATGGTATCCATGTAGGGGTGTAATCGAGCTGAGTTGAGCCGAGTATTAGGCAGGCTCGGCTCGGCTCAGTTTTAAAGGAGTAGGCTCGAGCTTGTTCACGAGCCTGTTTACGAGCTGACGAGCCGAGTTTGAGGGTGCTCGGGCTCGGCTCGTTTAACTTACGAGCCCGTTCACAAGCTTGGTTCATGAGCTTGTTCATGAGTCTGGTTAATGAGCTTGCTCACTAGCCTATTCACGAACCTGTTCACGAGCCTATTTATGAGCTGACGAGCTGAGTTTAAAGGTGCTCGGGCTCAGCTCGTTTAACTTACGAGCCTCAAAATGATGTTCGGGGATTATAAAAAATATTCATCTAAAAAAGCCAACATACAACTAAATTAAAAAGATAAGATAATAAAAGTTCAATTAATTTGATTAAAGTTTAAGAGTTAAAATATTCATCATATTCATTTGTAGGAAAAATTTGTTGTGCATCAAATATTCTCTATGTTCACGAGCTTGGTTTACGAGCTTGTTCACAAGCATGGTTAACGAGCTTGCTCACGAGCCTATTCATGAGCATGTTTATGAGCTGAGTTTGAGGGTGCTCGGGCTCGGCTCATTTAACTTATGAGCCTCAAAATGATATTCGGGCTTGACTCATTTAACTTTAATAAACGAGTTCGAGCGAGCTTCTAACGAGTCAAACTCCGAGCAGCTTGTGAGAAGCTCGGCTCGGTTACAGTACTTTAACCCTAGGGTCCATGCATGCTGCGACGCAAAAAAGAGATGGAATGGTGGACCAGTACTTTAAGTATTTGGTTTTCATCTCTGCAACCATATGACTAAGTGTTAGGTCAGCTTGATACTTCCTAAACATGTTACTAATGTTGCAAATGCACTTGAGTGTAATGCAAGTCGTGTGAGTATAAACTGACGAACACATGTTCATCGTGTCATAAAAAATCTTCAAGAATTTCATAAATGAAATTTCTGAATACTAGTCAGTGTCATCAATAATAAGTTCAACACTCTTACAATAGACGTAATCAGATATCATGTGTTCGTATCTAACCCATGACTCCAACATCATGTATGTGTAATTCTAATGGTGTCTCACATCTGATTGTAATTTATTCTTCTTAAGATTCGTAGACAAATATAGACTACTGAATTTTTGTTGTTTGCAAGGCATGCAAATATATTTTAGTGAGTTACGTATATTTTCCAAAGTGGAGGAACACACCTTCATCCTTGCTTGTACAATCAAGTTAATCATGTGTCATATGTATTTGACGTGAAAAATCTCTCCTAATGGTGCATCTCTAATATTCCTAATAAACATGTTTATTGCTTCTCAATTATTAGATGCTTTATTGAATTTGATACTTAAAATTTTATTTTTAAATTTATATTCTTTTAAGATCATCATACACTCAAAAATGACTGATCCATCATGAAGATGGAGAATCTTAGAGAATCCTAAATTTTTTTTATTCATAGTCTATTTAGAATCTATATAATGGGTGGCGAGACATGCATAAGAATCATCATGACTAGTCCAGATATCAAATGTCACAAACTCCATTCCACTATATGTCACAAATTCATTAATTATTATTTGTTTTTCTAACTTATAATAATTTAGTATGTTGTTCCTAGATGTGCACCTAGGAATCCTACGATAAGTAGACTGAAAATATGTCTGCATGATGCTCACTACCCTTGGATCATCTGAAAATTTGATCGTAAGACCCATCAAGATGATAAGTTTGGCCATGCTTTTCCAACCCAACTCGCTGAGGTTTATAAAGGGGGTAAACTTTGAGACTGAGCTGAATCCAACCTCAAAAAATTCACTGCTAAGTTGGGTTTGCCTAGGATCTAATGCACTATGTTTTTTGGTACATATTTCGGCATGCCTTTTAAGGTGTTCAATCCCAAACATACTCTTACAAGTAAAAATATTTTTATAATATTTGCACTATACCATTTCTTCTTCCTCACCCGTAATATTTTTTGTTTTATTATATTAAAATGAGTCCAATCTATAAAAGTCCTATTTTTTTATTTTTTAGATATTTGGGTTGAGACAACTGGAGAAACAAAAGTTTCAGCAGCCTCAGACCTTTGTGTGAGATTTTCATTTTTTAAATTTAAATTAATTTCATTAGTATTTGTCATTTTTTGGTTTTTTAGACAAGAGAATAAATTAAAGAATAGAAAGACAGAGAGAGAGAGAGAGTAAAAAACTAATTATTTTTAAATATTATGTTAAAATTTAAGAGTTTCAGTTAACTGATTAAAAAATAGAGATATCCATAAAGTAGTGTAAAGGTAAAATGCGTGCACCAAAATTTCAACTTTCAAATACCAATGCAAATACCAACTAATGCTGAGCCTGAGTTACGAGTGCCAAAAAGCCAAGCCGAAATCCTAAGAGAAATAATTTTAGGAGAGGGATTTGAGAGAGTCAGAGAGAGTATGAGAATTTATGTTTTTGAAATAGATAAAAATTAGAGGGGGGGGGGGGGGGGGGCTTTTATAGAATAATAATAAAAATTTTTAAAAGTATTTTTTTATTATTTTATTGATTTTTTAGGGCAGAATCATGTTGGGCATCGGATTCAGCCATTGGAGGCGAAATCCAATGGCAAAAATTTTTAATTTTTTTTAATATTTTGAACCTTTGGGAATTGGGGGGGGGGGGTGATTTGGACCCGAGCCCAAGCTGTTTTTGGAACCGTCGGGCTCAACTTCTACCACTGGGGTAGTTTCTCGGCTCGTGCTGAGGTACCATGCCAATGGGCCAGGCACAACACAAGGCCCAGTTGGCCTTGGCACGGTTTGTGCCGTGGGCATGCACTGACACGAGAAATTCCTATGCCATGTCAGGCCAGGCACAACCGAATCATGTCGGGCCAGACAGACCCAGCCCATTTGACACCTCTAGATGGTACACATAGTGGAGATCACGGTGGTAGACACTAACAACAATGGAGTATATGACCAAAGTTTTAAAAATCAAGGTAGATTCTATTTTATTTTATTTTGGGACTCTGCCCCAAACCATTACAATTTAAACATGGCAGATTTGGCTCGGTTTAGGGCACTAACCAAAGCCCTAAACTTTTTATAGCCGAGATGCCCTAAAACTAGAATAACAGGGATGTATAACATTTAGATTTACGTGATGCTTAGTCATCATGCACTTATGACATGTAAATATATATATATTTGCGACACGTAAATATATAGTTATATATTTGTGAAATATAAATTTATATGTTGTGACAGGTAATATATATATATATATATATATGTGTGTGTGTGTGTGTGTGTGTGTGTGTGTGTATGTATGCATGTATGTAAGTATGTATCTATGTATAATAACTTGTGTGATAGCTATGTGCCAAAGGTGGAAAATTAGTGTAACCTTTGAATATACACATTTCACAAATCTTCATGTTTTGTTTAAAATAAAAATCCTTGATTTTAAATATCTAAGTGGACAAGAGAAATCATTTAGAATGGATCCCATGGTCTCCATTACTGATTTGAAAGTTATACAAGTTGGTTAGTATGTTGGTCCTAGTTCCTTTTTCCTATCGGACTAACTGACTTGCAAGTACACTTTGCGCAAGCCACAATTAGGTAATTTTGTAGATTGTTAAAATGAATCACTTCTACATCTGAATGATACTTTAAAGGAATAATCAATTTAGAATTAAATGATGATTTACACTTAGATATGATAATAACATGATATCTATCTAAGTCACTATGATTATTTGTAGGACTAAAGATAACAAGATTAATAAGAATTAATCTGTATGAACAAATAATGAATAACAAACATCCTCCCATCGAGGCATACTATTAATGATATGTCAGACTAATAATATAATAATTCAAAAATTAGTGGAGGAAAATAGTTATTCTGAAAAAATTCAAGTAGATTAAGCTAATTGTAAAATTTTCAGGTAATTTTAAAGAAAATGTCTTTAACCTACTCGCTACTATTCTAAAAGAAAATAAACTTACCGGGACAAATTATATAGATTTGAAAAAAACCATAACATTGTCTTGACTACTAACAAATACAAATTTGTACTTAAAGATAAGTATATGCATAATTCTCATGAAGGGGAAACTAATGAGGAAGCCAAGCCTTATATGAGAAATAGATAAAAGCTGATGAGATGTCAATGTGTTATATTATGGCTTCTATATCAAATATACTCTAACATCAACATCAGTCAATGGCTACTACCTATGATATGATGTCTTATCTCAAAAAAAATAGTTGGAAATCAAATTTATTCTACTAGATAGAAAGCCATGAGGGATATGATGAATACTATGATGACTAAAAACACCCTAATAAAGGATCATGTTCTGAAGATGATGACTCTTCTAAATTAACTTGAGATCATTGGAGCTGAGATTGATATGGATTGTCAAGTTGATATTATTTTAAAATTGTTTCTTAATTACTATAAACAATACTACCTAAATTGCTAAACTATGACATAAACTCGTTAGATTGAATTTTGGTATAATTGCTTAAAAAATTAGTAATGGTTAAAAGTACTATCAGAAAATCATCTAGAGTATTTATGGCTAAAACACTTATTCTAAACTAAAAGGAAAGAAAAAAATTCAAAAATGTGATCATGTTCCATTGACATCTCCTAAGTCATAAGTGTGAGTAAAAAACTAAAAGGAAAGTATTTTCATTATATGATTTCAAAACACTAGAAGAAGAAATGTACGGTTTATCTAAGCAAAGTGAATACTCAAGATAAATCTAAATTACTAGTAGTTGAAATATATTTAGTAGTGGTATCTAATGATAATTAGTGCATAGATATGGACATTACTAATCATATCTATAATTGTTTGTAGTAAATTCAACCAAACTAGGCAACTAAGTGATAGTTAAATTAATATTTACATGGTATATACTATGAAGGGAACAACCGTTGTAGTTGGATATTGCATGCTTCTGTTTGAAAAAAATATTGTTTTAATTTTGAAAGATTTATCTTTATGTACCTTCAATCATAAGAAACTTGATTTCTGTTTTCAGCTTGGTTAATGATGTATATATTTTTATTCAATGATTTTGTTTAATTTATTGAATAAGATGATTATTTATTCTAATATATTAAAAGATAACTTTTATGTTATTAAAACTATTTTTGCTTTACTATAATAATGCAAGTTGAATAATATCAACACCTAACCTTATAAAAGAAAATATCCTTCTGGTATGAACCATCTTACTTTTGGTACTAATGTCTAGGTTATATAAATCTAAAATAGATTTTGAGACTAGTTAAAGATGGATCTTTAGATTCTTTGAAAGTGAAACTAATTCTAGCATGTGAGTCTTAATTTAAAGAAAAAAAATGATCAAGTAGCCTTTTGTGGCTAAAAGTTATAAAGCCAAAGAACTACTAGAATTGGTTTATTCTAATTTATGTAGGCCCATGGATGTCCATGTAAGAGGTGAGTTTGAGTATTTATCACTTTATTGATGATTACTCAATATATAAGTATATTATTTGATATGTCATAAGTCTGATACCTTTGAGAAATTCAAAGAACACAAGACAGAAATGAAGAAACATCATAATAAATGTCTCAAGGCACTATGATCTAATCATAGTGGTGAGTACCTATTGGGAGAGAAAAGAGACTAATTATTGGACTTAATTCCATCTGAGTCTGTACATGCTACTCAAACTGATTTGTCGATTGGATGAAAGCCTAGTCTAAAACACATTTATTTATTGGTTTGCCCAGCATAAGTGCTGAAAGAAAAAATAAATAAGTTGGAATCAAGAACAAAAGATTGTTACTTAGTGGAATATCATATAGGAACTAAAAGTGATTTATTTTATAGTCCCAAGGGTCAAAAGATCATTATTAACACTAATGTCTACCTCTTGGAAGAAGACTATATAACAAACAACAAACCTAGAAGTAGAATTATTTTATGAGTATTGATATGATATAATCTAGTCCAAACTCTTTTAATACTTGTAATGCAAGAAGAAATGCCATAAGGTTATATTTTAAATACCTAATTGTCTCATTATAATGGAGGACTATTGAAAATAGTATTGATATTGAACCTTATGAACTTATCAATAATATGTCAGTTACACATCCAAAGAGTGTCAATGAAAGTATACAACATTAAAAACTATGTCATTGAAATAGAAGGGTTATTTTTCAACCTATATAATATACACATTTGGTAGAGACCTATGAAAAAAATATAAGATGAGCTAGATACTGATCTCGAAAGCTATCAATAAGCACTTGAAAATAAGATTGTAAATATAAAAAGGCTATAAAATCAAAGATGCAATCAATGCACTTCAATTATGTTTAGAATCTTATGGAACCACCATAAGGGAAAACCCCCATTGGGTGCAAGTAGATTTATAAGAAAAATAAATGATCATATTGTAAGGCTAGGTCTTATAAGTATAGGCTTGTTGTAACAGAATTTACTCAAAAAGAAGGAATTGATCATGAGTCTTTTTGCCGGTGGATATGTTGAAGTCAATCTAGGTTCTTTCATCCATTACAACTAATTATAACTATGAGATTTAGTAGATAGACATAAAGACTATACTTTTGAATGAGCATCTTGAAAAATATCAGTGTTGAAAAGAGCCAAGAATACATGTTGTGTAAGTTGAAAAGATAAAATTATAGACTAAGACAAGCATCTATATCTTGGAATACTTGTTTTGATCAAGCCATTTAGTCTTATGGCTTCGGTCAATGTAAGGATGAGTATTATGTGTATATAAAAAGAAGTGACAACATTATGATATTGTTGGTATTATAGGTTGATGATATATACCTCATTGGAAATGATGTGAGCTTTTTGTATTTAGTTAATGTCTAAATTTTTAGTCAATTCGATATGACATACTTAGGAGAACTTGCTTGTATTCTTGGGATTATGTTTTTGCAAGATTGCATGGAAAGAATCTTAGGCTTTTCTCAAGTTATTTATATCGATCAGATATTTACTCAATTTAGTATGTAAGATTTTAAGCAAGGTTTTCTTCCATTCAGAAATTGAATCAATCTATCAAAATATCAATGTTCCAAAATACATAATGAGATAGAGAAAATGAAGGTAGTTATTTATGCATTAGTAGTAGGAAGTTTGATGTATGCAATGTTTTGCACCAAACCTGATATCTATTTTGCTATAAGCATGATAAGAAGATATCAATCTAATACATGCCAAGAATATTTGATAGTAGTAAACATGTAATTAAGTACCTAAAAAAGACAAGAGATAATATGTTAATATACCAAGTAGACAATCTTGTACATATTAGATTTACAAACTTGGATTTCCAATTTGATGAGGATTTGAGAAAATCCACCTTTGGTTATGTACTTACCTTGGGAAGTGGAACCAAAAGTTAGAGAGTACAAAATAATCTTGTTTTATTGATTTCAACATGGAAGCCAAGTACATGACAACTTTAGAGACAACCAAGGAGGCTGTATGTCTTAGAGATTTTTATATTGGACTTAGGGGTCATTTCTTCTATGCAACAACCTATTATACTTTATCGTAATATAGTAGATGTTACTAATTCGAAGAAACCTATAACCCATAAAAATATGAAATATATCAAGCATAAATATCATCTAATAAAAAAATATTATAGAAAGAGGAGATGTTGTGGTGACAAAAGTAATATCAGCATATATTATAAGATGTGATCGGCCACTTAAGTGACTTATGTTGCCAATTTTTTTTAAAAATTCACCACATTGGGCAGTCACCCGATGAGACTAGACTTGTGACCCATGACATGATTGTAGCCGGTCCTAGGCCACCTGGCTAGTGAACCATGCCATTGGGCTAGGCATGCAAGTCATGCTTGGCTCGGCAAGAGGCATGGCTTGCACTAGCTCAGCGCAACAGGAGCCATGCCATGGGCTAACATAGCCCAAGATTTGGCATTATTCTAGCCCATGTCATACTAGGGCCACGGCATGGTCGAAACGTATTGTGGCGCAGGCCATGCCCGAGCTTCCTTGCCTAATTTTCAGCTCTAATTTAGGCTAAAGTCCCTTTCATAGCATTTTTCAAAGTTATAACAAGTATTTTAAAGTTTTATCTTTATTTAAAGTATATATGTGTATATAATTTGAATAATTAATTAGAGTTAATTTATTTGATTTCATTAAATCAAATTAAGTGATTCATATTAAATTAATTTTGTTTATATATATATATATAATAAATATCTTTAATAACAATTTTTTGTTTTAAACATTAAAATAATGAATTATGAAATGTCACATTTTAAGAAGGATTTCATATATTTTGTATTTCTCTGAATCAAAGGTTCAGGCGATGCTAGACACTATAGCATTATCATCTTCCTCATGGCATTATAGAATAAAAGAAATGTGAGAAAACCCTTTGCAAGTGTTGGTGACCTTAAATTATGTCTTTTTTTTTTACAAATATATATGAAATCTATTCAAAATGAAAATAATTGATTCTATGTGCATTATCAATTTGAAGATTTTTTTTTAAACTCAATTCTCCGACAAGGAGAGGAAAGAGAGTCTTTCTAGGAGGAAGTTCCTACTAAGTCCATTGTGAGGTGTTACTGTGATCAAATACTACACTTCAAAAGAGATTGTCTAAAATAAAACTCCAAGAAAAGTATAAAAGAAAATGATATCGAATGGGAGACAAATAACTTTTCTATTGAGATAAACACTGCCTTTGTTAGTGATGTTGGAATGTCCAACAAGGTTAGTCAAAAGAGTTACTTTTGGTAAATTTTTCAGTCACTTTATATGTCATTATGAATCTTGATGGGTTTGCTATATATATATATATGCCCAGTGACAATGATAGAACATCAAAGGTATTAGGCATCAAATATGTTTATCTTCATACAAACATATGATATCGATTGGTTCCAAATGATGTCTAAAGTGACTTTGATATTCGGATGAACTTGATATCTATGATAATTTTAAATAGTATGAGTAATCTAGATAGAATCAAGAAAAATCAATAGAGTTTGGTCAAAGGGTTGCTCATTATTGTATGGTATGAAATAGTAAATTTCATGTATATTGTATTAGCTATAGTTTGTTCGGATAAAAAAAAATATCTAATGGAAAAAAGCAAGCACTAGTTTCGAGCAACATGAACATAAACATGTATATGTGGATAGTCATTTTTATGTAGGAAGATAGTCCTACCTATTATCCTGGTGTCAACTAATAGTGAGTGGATAGCTTATATGACTAAAAAAAGATATTCGTCCATGTCACTTTCACCTATTCCTTTGAATAAATGAAGGATGTTTACAATGGAATTCTATGAGGTGTTTATTATAAGATAAGAAAAATTCTTTTGGGTGACTTTGTGTTTATTATAAGGTGTTTATTACAATGGAATAAATGAATGCATGTCATTTTTCATGTTTATTCCAAATGCTCATTGGAATCATACAAATCAAATGTGAGCTTATATGTTAAAGAAAAGTTAGTGTTTTTACTCTAGCTACTTCTAGCCTCTAGGGATCAGTTAAATAAAGGAACAACTTATGACTTTGTGAGAAAAAAGGACATCTCAAAAAATATAATTTTTTTCTCAAGTGATTTTTTGAAAAAAAAATTAATTTTTAAAAAAATTTATGTAGATATTTACAAATCATGTACGAGTATTGGTTTAACCAAATAGGATAGAGACAAAAATTATAGGGTCTACATGAGTCCTAGGTCAAGCATACTTGGTCAATTAAATCACTTTAGAAAATTAGTTTAATAAAAATAAAATTTAAATTAATTTATTATTAAATTTGATTTAATTTGAGTGGACTTAATTTAATAAATTAGTTCGTTTTATTTTTTTTATTTGATTCTTCTTGCATTCTAGTATGTTAATAGGATCAAAATTGTCACACTTATATATAGTGGCAACATCAAAATACAAAATAAAATGTGGTTTGGTGGAAAATAAAGAGCTTGGTTGTAAGTGAATCAAACTAGAGATAAAAAATAAAAAGATAAAAGAGAAAATAAAAATTATTTTTTTATGCACTATTCAAAAATATTTACAAAAAGGGACCTATTTTTTCAAAATAAAAAAAAATGCACAAAACATAAAATATCTTTGTTTTAGTGCACCCAAAATAGTTAACCTGACAATGCCTCTTATCCCTTTACAATATACTAAAATTTTGCCGTATCATTCAAATTTTTTTTCAAGAACACGTAGGTTGAATTACAACGCAAACCCTAAAACTTAAAGAAAATAAAGCTTAAATCTATTGATTAAAATCTCTCTTGATTTCTTTAGCCCTCATCTTCTTTCTCTCCTCCACCTCAATGTGGTTGACATTGATTTATCATTCCAAAAAATGCAATTGAAAACAATGAAAACATTATGCTTATGGATTCATAATATTATGAATCCATGAATTCTGGTCAAAATTCACAAATAATGTTAAGACAAAATTTATGGAAGATCAATCATAGATAATGCTTCAACTATGCACAGTACAATGAATTTGTTACAGAATAAAAATAACCAAGAAATCTAGAATACAAAGTCACATCTATGCATAGAGTCATGACTTTAATATTACAGAAGGAATATGGCCAAAATAATTGATGTCAAAGCCACAACTATGCTCAACACTACTACTTTGAGGATACAAAATAAATTAGTCTATTAGAAACTTAAATACAAAGGCATGGCTATGTAAGTCATAATGAATTTGGAGTTACAAAATGAAAAGGGTAAAAAAAACTTCAAGGCAAAGCTTTAGCTTCACTTAGTACAATGACTTTTAAGTTATAGGAAGAAAAATACAAGAAAAGGCTTAGAGGAAAAGTCATGGCCATAATAAGTTCTACAACTTTTAGAAAAATTTTGTGTTGCGGTCATTTCCTAACACATTGGCCAAAAAAATACATATGATCTTCTTAGTGCCATGACTATTTTCCTATACTACAACCATATAATCATCATGAAGAATCAATGCCAAAGTCTTGGTTTTATCAATGTCACAATCGTATATCAATATGAGAAGCTCTTTAGTATGTTGTGATCATTCCCAAACTCCATGGCCCTTTATTAAAGATAAGAAGATTATTGCCCAAAGTTGTGACCACTTCATAGCACTACAACTTCATGTTATATAGACATTATGACCAAGTTGTGGTCATTATTAATGCCAAGTATTTGAATTATAAAAAGATTGAGATGTTGTCTAGAGTTACAGACTCCTTCTAAAGTCACAATATCATGTTTAAGAGATGAATACTAAAGTTATGATTTTTTTTTCTAAAAGCTATGACTTCTTACTTAGAATAATGTAGAATTGTTTGAGTATAAGAATAGAAGATAAAAAAATTCATTAACAATCTCTCATTCTTCTTCCTATCAGTTCATGATACAAGCAAAGTCATGAAAATTACCAAATCTTAGGAGTGAATTTCACACTCCGTATGAGTTCCACAAGCAAGCAAGGGATGTGAGATTTAAAGTTAATTTTAGCGTTAGGGGTGGTCCCCCAAACTTCCCATCTCTAGAGGTTTGGAAGAATATAGCAAGAAGGTAGTAACATCCCTTCTGTCTATGATGTGCAAGATAATTCTATATGTTGTTGAAATTTAAAATTTAGGTATGTTAATTATTGCAAGTATGACACTTATGAAGCCAAAACTGCAAATAATATTACATGTCAATCTATTGTACATATCTTAAAAGAACTAGTTTTTGATTGGGATTAATATTACATGGAATGTTCAATATAATGGGTTTAGCTTTAGTGTGAGAGTCCCATCATCATATAGAAGGACAGTGTCAAATAATTTTCAGAATATGCATGAGTTTGAGGTGACTCACAAGAAAGTGATAACCCTTGAAAGTTGCTTTTACTCATATAGTTCCCATCGATAAAATTTTAGGGAATCATATATTTATTGTGTGAGTATGGTGCTTATGAATATAAAAGTACAAATACTTATAAACTATGTTAATTTTTGGTATTTTTGACAATGGGACTTGAAGAATAAGAATGTATATATAAAGTAACTATTAATGATAGTTGATAAATTTGTCTAAAAGGTTTGAGATAATGAATGACTCTCAAGCAAAAATAAATTATTATCTTGGTAGAAATGTACGGTGGGATAACTATGAGTGGATCACTATTGGGACGAGTTCAATGGTGACAATCAACTGGTATGCCTTTAGGGCAAGGAGCTATTGCACAACTTCTCAACTTTTATTCTATATCTAATATAATATAAGTTGAGCAACTTAAATATTATCACATAGATTGAATAAATAAACATATATTTCACTAATAAATAAACATATATTTCACTAATAATGAGTTGTCTCACTATTGAATAATTAAACTACAAATACAATCACTATTTGATCAATATTTGAAGTAAAGTCTACTCTATTTCTTATAATAAATATATATTTTACTAAAAATGACTTATATACTTATAGATCTTTATTGATGATATATTTTCATTAATAAGATTTTAGGATAATACTCAACCAATAAAATTAGGTGACATAATAAAGTCATAATATTATGTAATAATTTTTTACTCAAATAGCATACAAGATGGTTATTATCATTAAGCTCATCCCAATGATTATCTCTTAATAGTTCTCCCTCGATAGTTTACTACCAAGATAACAAATTATCTCTACTCTAGAGTTATTTACAAGCTCATATATTTTATGTAGCTCATCATCTGGCCTTGATAGTTACTTCATATATAAATTCTTATTATTCAGCCTCATATGTCATAAAGACCAAGACTAATGTAGGTTATAAGCATATATACTTTTAGTTTCATAAGTATCATTATTACATAATTAACATATATTTTTCTCAAGTTTCACTATTGAGAACCATATGAGTGCAAATAACTCAAAGAGTTATCACCATCTTGTGAGTCACAATACACTTGCATGTGTCCCATGAGTTACCTATCACCATCTTTTATAATGATGATTTAACTCTCACACTAAAAGTGAAGCACATAAGATAATATTCTATAAATCCTCCACCTCAATTGATAACTAGTTTTTCTAATATATATATAATGGATTGACATGTAAAATTATTCATACTTTTAGTTATGTGAGCACCTTACTCAATAAATAACACACACAAATTTTGAGTTTTAACTTTAAATGTATAGTTTTGTCTTGTGCATCATTGTCAGAAGAGCTATCACTTCCTATCATATACACAAGTGAATCTCATAGTTTTCCTGTCACCGTTCAGCATGACATCTCACACAAATTTAGAAATAGTTAAATCTCTAAATTAAGTTATATTTAATCACCACATCCATCAATATATATTTCAGAGCATAAATTAAACACAATTATTGATATCAAAATCATATATACATTGCATAAAAAAAATTATATAAACCCTACACATCATACTATTTTGAATGATTTTCTTGAATCTACCATATAGATGGGGGGTTTGAAAGTCCTTTCATCCAACTCTAGGATTTAATTTATGATGTGAAATCTTTTGCTTGCTTGTGGTTCTCCTAGGGAATACAAATTTTTTTTTTAATTTGTTTGCTACGCTTTGATTTTTGCTCGGTACATGGGATAAAAAAAAATTCTTGAATCTATTTTCTCTTTTTGCTTTTTATACTTTCGATAATTTTGTGTTTCTTTAAGTAGAAGTAATGACTCTCAAAAAATTCCAAGACTAGCTTTTATTTTTTTTGAGTTTGGGGTCGTGAATCTATAAAGTGGCCATTACTTTGGAATGTTTCCAATTCTTTTTATAACATTAAGTTTCTCTGCTCATAAGTGTCAATGACTTGGGCTTATTATCTTTATTAGAAAAAGTCATTGCAATGGGAATGGTCATGGATTTAATATTGGTCTCTCTTATTCATCTTATGGTCATGGTGCTAGAAATTGCCATGGCATTAAGAATGACCTCTTATGTGCATCATATGACCACGACAATAAGAATGACCTCTTATATGCATCATATAGTCATGACACTAGGAATGACTATGATATTGGCATCAATCTCTTTTGTGCATAATATGTCCATGTCATTGAACAACTTTAGCATTAGCAAATAGCCCAAACACAAAAATAGTGGCTTTAACTTCTCTTGAGAATAAGAATTATATGGCTTTGAGGAGTACTCGTACTCGAGTAAAATCCCTCCATGATATTTTGTCTCCAAAAATTAATGGCATTTGATAATTTTTCATGGTTTTGGCATGAGCAATTTTCCATTGATCTTTTTATAGCTCAAAAGTAATGACTTTATGAAAATACAATGATTTTGACTTGAGTCTATGAGGCCATTTAAAAGATAAAGTCATTGTGCTTAGAAGTGACTGCAACATTTAACATCAATGAAGTATTTGGTTATTGTAACATAAAATTAATATCACATCCATTTAATTATTATAAGATAAGTATGACTATGACTCCATGATAATATCATAATCACAAAGAATATATTATATATAGTTTAATAATTATTCTAATGAGGTGGTAAAGTCTTCTCATAAAAAACTATCATAATTAATTAGCTAGAGTTTTGACCAAGAATGAATACTGAAATTGCTCGATGAACCATAATCTAATAATTAACCAAAAATCTCTAAAAACTTATTGATTGAATGAATATTATTAAAAATCTACCAAAACTCTCAAGTCTTAAAATCAATTTAATTATGTTCCATTCTTATTCTTACATATCACCTAATGACACCAAACATACTCAAGAATATTCAATAATTTGAACATTGAACAAAATTTCATTCTACAACTATTACTCCTCACCAAGCAATAATTTCTTTCTCAAAAAAAAAACATTGTACTTCATCTCTAAATTATATTTTTTCCTTAATGACTAGGTTTGTATAATTTTAATTCTGTAATTATACTCATTTAAAGTTAAGCGTGAACAATCATTTATGTGATGTATATAGAGTATTTATTACATCACACATGCAAAAATAAATTTGTTGGGTTGTCTTCTAAAGCAGTGTTATATTTAATATCTATAGCTAAAACATCAATACCTTTTTACCTTCATTCTTGATCTTTACAGTCAATTCTAGTTTTTCAAAGTACTATTTTACTTCCTTTTTTTTTTCCATTTATCTCACTTCAGCTATACTTCCTTCTTTGGCCTTTTCTTCTTTAGATACCATAACTTGGTCAGCGGTGTGGCTTATTCTTTGGTGCTAGAATGGTCATTTTCTTCATTTATTGCCAATGTCATGGTGATAAGCACAAACTTAACTTTTCCTTTTAGCTTTTTTTTACCCATTTTGTTTTGTAATTAAAAAATTGACAAAATAGTGCATAGCCATGACATTGTCCTTGAGTTCTTGTTGGCCATTTTTGTACTGCAATATTAAAGATGTAGAATTGTACATAGTAATTACTTTATCTTTAATCTTTTGATTAACAATTTTATTTTTGAATTCCAAAATAACAATGCTATGAACAATCACATTATTATATTTCAATAGATCCTTCATAATTTCTATCTTAGTCTTGTCTTCCTCACTCATTCCCTTAGCTTCCTTAAAGTTATCTAAATTAGATTCTTCCAATATTATGACTTGGAAGAATGTCATGACCACATAGTAGTCTTATTTCTAATCTTTATCAATTTTACAACTCCCAAATAGTTCTTTATCATAATCTTCCTCATTTCTATCATTTTAACAGTTCTAAAGTTATTCTTCCATGTCATCTCCTTCATATTTATTTTACCAATAGTCTTCTATAAATTCCTACCATTGAAAGTCCATTTTTATTGTATTGTAGTATGTAGGAGATTATATACTATACAACTGCCAATTTCATCATCATCTAGACTTCGCAAGCTTTTGTAAATATTAAACTTTACTTGCACATTATCAACATGAAGAGTAAACTCTCATTTTTTGATGTCAATAAGCGCTTATCCAGTAGTCAAAAATGATCATCCTAAAATTAATAGTATATAATTATCTTTTCATGTATAATTTTAAAAAGTATACTAGAAAAATAAAGATACCAACCTTAACCAAAACTTTTTCAAAAATTTCATTCGGGTACTAGCTTGATTAGCTATTTGGAGTGAAAGATGTTGAAGTAATTTTTCTGATATTCAATATTCACACAATTGAAAAAGGCATTAAGTTGACACTTGATCCCAAATTAGATAAGGCCTTTCAAAATGTATAATTCTCAATGATATAATGCTTTCAAATTCCTCCAATTTCTTTGAAAGTGTTCTTTGAATAATTGCACTATGCTCCTCGATCATATTTACAATCCGATATATTTCCAATTATTTCTTTCTTCTCATGATATCTTTCATAAACATTACATAGTTTGAAATTTGGGTTATAGCTCTGAAAAATGATATATTTACTTCTAATTTCTATAATATGTTGAGGACCTTCTCAAAGTATTTATTATATATCTTCTTTCTAAAATATTGTAGAAATATAAAATTCATCGATAATTTACGCTTAGTTTCATTCTAATTCATTTCTTTATCTTCGCAATATTAAGATAACCTTAATTTACTTTTCTATCTTGTCATGTCCTTTATTTATAGCTAGGGGTGAGAGTTGAGCTTGCACTTTCTCTAAAGTAGTGTCAAGTAGGCTAGGTGGCTTAGGCACAACATGAGATATGATTAGAATAGCATTCTTAGCCCAACATGATATG
Organism: Sapria himalayana; assembly: GCA_029783825.1. Lineage (NCBI taxonomy): Eukaryota > Viridiplantae > Streptophyta > Magnoliopsida > Malpighiales > Rafflesiaceae > Sapria > Sapria himalayana. The sequence goes on along the minus strand of JAREIK010016554.1, from coordinate 167,074 downwards.
ATCCAGAATTGTGCTTAGATAATGGTCGCGCCGGCCCATAGCATATCTCATATTGTGCTGGGTCGAAGTCAACCATACCTCATGTCGGGCCAAGCATGACCCTCATGCATTGCCCATTGGCATGGTCCTCAAGAATAATGAGTCGGTGACCAGTAATGGGTCATGGTCATGGGTTACGACAAGTTTTTTTTAACATGATTCTTGTGTGGCAACAACCCATTACATTTATGTAACAAGTTCCAACAAAGAAAGCAAAAATTTATGCTTATCATTTTCGATATCTCTAAAAAAATAAAAAACATATTTGTTTTTTACAATTTTTTATAGAGGTTGGATTTCATTCCAATGGCTACATGGTAAAAATATGATGGATATTAGATTTTTGTCCATTTTAATTAAAATAAAAGTAAAAATATGTATATTATTTTAATATAGAAAATTTTTATAAATACATAATATAAATTTATTAATATCCATCAAATTCATTTTCTTTCCTCTCATCTACTCTCCTCTCTCTTTTCTTCTATATTTTATTTTGATGTCTATTTTGGGCTTAGGCTATCTAGTTTAGAAAAAAAAGGCTGATTGTGATTGCTACTCAAATAAAATCACATTGTTATAGTGCATATTTATTTTATATTTATTAATTATTATTTTAAGTAATATTTTTCAAAATTTTAAAATTTTTAATTTTTTAAAATATGAAAATATAAATAAAATAAAATAAATATCAAATTATGATTTTAATGAAAATGATTTTGACTTAAATAAAAATAATAATGATAGCCCAACAAAAAGTTCCAATACTGAAACTAGGTTCATAATAATGGCTTTGATCCATCAAAATAAAAAAATCTAAAAATAAGTGAACTTCAGTAATCTTGACTTACTTTAACATAATAGAAATAAGAAATCTATGAGTGTCGAAGAAGAATCAACATAGTGTATATATTGTTAAAAATTATATACTTATAATAGTATAGGTAATACCAGGCACCTTAAGAGGCACGCTAATCAATATACTAAAAATATGATATATTTGATCATAGCCAAACCCAACTAAGTGGCGAGACTTTTGAAGTTAGATCGACTTCAGCTTCACTGGCCCCCTTTATTTACTGCATAGGACTTTGGGAGGGAAGACATGAATAAATTGATTACTATTATGACTCTTTTAATTATAAATTTGGAAGATCATAGGGTAATTAATATTATGTAGACCTATTTTTAGCATACTTATTATAGAATTCCTAGTTCTACTACTTCTACTAGTAAGAATGACATAATAAAATATTTTAAGTTAGTAAAATAATTAATTATTAATAAATTTAGAAAATATAGTTGAGTAGTATCCATGATGTCTAACAAATGAACTAGTCACAATGATATATCATTTATATGTCTCAGAGCTCACTATGTATATTATAAGTGGAAACTTAATAAAAAAAATTTAGAATTTTTTTAAATCATTCATTCTTATGATGACTCTGTCATATATGAGAATATGACAAATATATTTAGGGAATATAATATTCAAAATAAAAATTTTAATATTAAATTCTATAATGCTTCGGATAATGGAGTCACCATTTATATGTTTTTTAGAACTATTAAAGATGAGTCAATAGGTGATATTTTTTATGTTAGATATATATATCACATAATTAACTTAAAAGTACAAGTAGGAATAAAAATTATTTTCTCCACATTAGAAAAAATAAAAAATTTACTAAAATATATTAGGATGTTTAGCAAATAATAAGAGTTTAGTAATTTATGTTTGTCATCGGGCCTACAAAAAATTTCAAATGAATATGACACCAATTAAATTATACCTATCTAATATTAGAATTATGTGTTGACTATCAACATATTTGACTACATCAATAGTAAGTATGATGAACTTAATATTGATGATTTAGACTAAGATAGCCAACACATGACTCTTTAATAATTTCTTTTATGAAATTCCTAAAGATTTTTTATAATATGAATTTCATGTATTTATCTATGTACAATTTCACCACTTGCAAGTATAAATGACATCTTAAATTTAATGTCATTGCTATTGAAATAAAACCTAATTACTTAAAATACTAGTCATGTATTACTTGGTTACCTGTATGAATCCTAAGACTAAGGTGAAAGAGATAGAAAATACATTAAGGTATATATGCACTTGCATGAATTAAGTAAATAGACCTAAAGTTTTTATTCATGAAAAATTAACTAATATGTTTACATATTACAATACAAGGTATGATAGTTGTAGTGAGACTCTAAGTTTGGACATGAGTACCATATTTGGAGAAGATGTCATTTCTATTCAGTTAGCAAGGGCAAATGATGAAATGATCTGTCAAATAGATATAAGTTATATTGGTATTTAGATATTAATTATTGCTCAATCTTAGAGGTGGCAAGTGGCCCGAGCAGCCTAGGTATGGCCCGGGCATGACTCGAGGTATGACATGAGTTAGCCGTGCTTGGCATAGCATGACATGGTCAAGAACCATGCCTGGACCCATGTCATGCTGGCTTGAGGCATGACTCGTGCCTTGGTTGGTTCGGGGGTGCCGGGCTGCATGGTGGGCCATGCATGACCTTACTTCTTAGCCCATAGGAACGGTCCAGCCGCATGGTAGGCTATCTTGCTCGTACTAGGTTTTGGGCGAGGTTCGATTGGACCACGTCTGTTCCACCCGATTATTTTTTTTAAAAACAATTATTTATTAAAAAAATATCCCACCCTAATTTTTACACGTGGCAGTTTTTTTTAAAACTGCCACGTGTTTGGTTGAAGGCACCTGTGTGGGATAATCCATGCCAACATGGCGCGCACCTCCCCACCGCTTAGATTTGCATCTTTTCTTTCATGCCCTAAAATTCTCCTCGATGATTTCACATTTTTTGCACTTTTATACTTGCACAGATAGGTGTGAAATTTAGGTTAAAAGTCAAGACTTTTAGGATTATTATGACTTTATCTTTTTGTCTCTGTAACACAAAGTTGTAGCTGAAGGAATTAGCCACAACATTTCTCCTTTATTTTTTAGATTACTATGGTATTGGGAATGATTGTGACTATATATTTCATCTATGAAATACAAAGTCATTTTGCCAAGGATAAGTCATGGCTATGGTCTCCCTTTTGCATCATTTGGATGTGGTGTTGGACATGATCATGACAACATACAATGTTATATATAAACTAAGTCATGATACTAGGATTAATTGTAGCTTTTCCATTTTATCTTTGTAATTCAAAGTTATGGTATTGGGAATGAACCATAACTTTGGCCATTCCTTAAGAGTAAAAAGGCACGGCCCTAAAAATAGTCATGACTAGAGTATTACTCTCTAGAACTTTTTGAATTTAAAAGACATTGCACTCAGAATAACACCATGGCTTTTTCCATGGATTTGTGACTGACAAAAAAATTATGGTGCTAAAGACTACCACAACCTTTAGTATCAATGAGGTATTTGATTGTTGCAATGCGAGATTAATTTTAGAGCCATTAAAAATATTTTGAACTAATGTGGCCGCGACCATAAGAAAGTTGTACAAAAAATTGTTGCATTGTAAAATAATTGTATCAACGAGGTGGTTGAGTCTTGAGATACAAAAATTACCATAGCTATTTGTGTAGAACTTCATCTAATAATGGATGGAAAAACTACCATATAAGCTCAATGAGATCTAATAAAGTTTGAACAGAAATTATTATGATTTTACATGGGTTTTTACTCATCTCCTTCTCAACAATCCACCAGGTCTTTATTTTATATAAAATCACCCAATTTCATTATTTTACATGAATAAAGTCTTTATTCATCACAATTTATCAAAATTATAATTTAGTAAAATTGTTCGACTTAATGCTCTTATTTATATAATTACATCATGAATAATTACTAAAATAATTAGTATTATTTAATATTTGGGATACCAAATAAACTCACACACTAAAGTGATCGCTCATCTTTAAGTAATTACTCCCTCTCTATATATATAAATAATTGTACATTTTATCCATTATAAATAGTATAAATACAATATGATTACAACACCACATTATCAATGAAAATAAATCTAAAAAAATAAATAAATACACGTCAATGAGGAGAGGAAGGTTGATGGTATCACTTCTCTTTAGCATTAAACTCCTTCAAAAGGAAATTTGCGTTGGACTGCTCAACTGGTGGCATAAAAGTATATGGTCTATCCGAATTTCTCTTCTTGGTTATTGCCCAATCTAAATCTTTTCCACATCATGAAATTCCTCATGTCTTCTCATAATAGAATTTAATCCACCTTTAAAAGAACTCATTGCAAAATATAATTATTTTTGATTTATACTATATTTTCTCAATTCCTCTATCCATTGGTTCTCTCGATATTACATGTCATCTCTAATTCTTTCATCTCTCATCACCACCATTTTCTTCTAATCTATTGTAATAGTCTCATAAAATTTCTCAAAAGATTCTATATTTCCCATCACCTCGATTTCCATTCGTTTCATTTATTCTTCAAAGAATTTGTAAATATTATCTTCATACTTTTCTTGGATCACCTTAAACTATATATTTTTTTCATTTGGAGATGCACTTATCATTTTTCATTTCATTTGTTAGCTTCCTCCACTATTATTTTATCACAATAGATTGAATCTTACTTTTTAAGTAATAATCTCTCTTTTTGGCTTCTAACTACATATTTTCCAAAATGCAAAAAATATCACCTAACATACCTCCGTGTACAATATAAAAATATTTAATGTAAGGTTTCTCTTCTTCTCATATTTCCTCTATTCTTTTCATGGCTTCTATGTTAGTTTTGATAAAAAATGATTTTTCTTGCCTAATATTCATTGATTCTTCCCCTTTGATAATTGACTAATTTTCTTTCCTATCTCATTCAATTCCTCTTTTAATACCTACCAATACCAAGGAAAAATATGGAGCATAATTCATCATTATCATCATCCATCTAGACTACCTTGGCTGGGCATAGTAATATAATCGAGGGTAAATTATTGGCCAGAAAATTCACCCTTTTGATAATTAAGAATGAACTTCTCAAATATTTTTTCAAATTAAATCTATAAGTAGTCAAGAGAGCATAAATCAAAATTATCCTATCTTATGCGATGATTAAAACATTGAGTATCGGCAACAAAAAGGAGCAAATGAAATACAATTACACATCACTTACCTCTATAAATTCTTCATGCATCAAAAATTTATATGAACTTTTCAAAATTACTATTCATTCTCCTTTTTTTGTCTATCAAAAATTTGTAATTACTTTGAAATAGAGTTATATTTTTAAGGATTTGAAGGACATGTTATCCTTAACCCCTTCCAATCTAAATAACTCATTAAAAATCTCCCTATCAAAATGTACCCAAATTCCTCTCATGTTATTTATTTTCTTCTCAATCCTCAAAATTTGACATAGAATTCTCATAAATTGACATATTTACCCTTTTATTATGAGTACAAAATAAACTCCAATTCTTATTTTTTATAATATGATGGAACAAGAAGATAAACTCCATGAAACATTGCTATCCTATAAAGCTTTTCTTGGTTATAATTAAAACCATCTATTTTTTGCCAATTTCTAATAAAAAATTTTCCCATCATTACATCTCTTTATGGAACTACAATAGTGTTGGACCATGACTACATTTTTTTCCTTGTTGTTTGTCTCTATAGTGTCACCTTTTCCTTGTTACTTCGATCATGAGACTTCCACCATGGTTATGCTAAATTTGTTGTGTATTCGATCTCTGAATTTTTTGAATTGGAAGGGGAGAATGATTTGAGATTTTGAGAGTTTTCTCATTTGTGTGGTGTTATTTAAATTATCCACACATTGTCTTAACTCTATGCATTTTTTTGAATGCCATAACACTGGCTGATGGCTTTGTCTTTGACTCTAATTTAGTCAGAATCACCACTAGGTTTGAATATGCAATCTATTTTAGTATTGGGAGTTTATTGTGTATCAGCATCATGTGTTGTATGTATACAATATATAACAAAAAAATTCATGTCTCATGCAACAAAAATAAACTTCTTGGGTTGCCTCTCAAATAATGTTCTATTTAACATTCATAGTTACACATTTACTAAAGCTATCGCTTTATTTATAACTTCTATAGTCCAAACTAATTTTTTTTTTGTTTTTACTTCCTTTCTCTTTATAATTTTGTGTTGGCCAATAATATCATCTAAAATACCGCTTCAATGGTAGTTTCCACAGAGGTTACTAGTATTGAATGGCCAAATCTTTCTTTTTTTTTGTCACAATATTATGATGTGCCATAACTCCTTTGACTTCATTGATCTTATTCTCACCACTGACCAAATTCATTTCAACCATCGGAAATTCTAATATAGCACATCATTGAAGCAAGCCCAAATTAGTGTATTCATGTCTCATTTGTAGCTGTCTTACCTTTTATTTTTATACTTCATTTTTTCTCCTTGTCTCAATTAAAAACTTAGTGATTATATCTTCAAAAGAAGATATTGAAGTCTGATAAGGACTATCAAATACAATAACTTCATACCTTCCAACTCTTATATCTCCATAGCTATAACTTACTATTTTATAATAATATTACTAATCCAAGTCACCATTGGGGTATGATATAGAAATTACTGCTCGGTAAGAAATAGGGTTTATCATATTGATGCATTGGGTTGTGCGTGCTAATCTTCTACTCTCAAAGTTCTCTTTTGAGTTTTTTACTTTATTGGTCCTGAGGTGTTAGCTTAGTCATAAAGTTCAGATTATTGATTTTAGCTAAAAAATAAAAAAAAATACTAAAATTAAGGATACAAATAAGTAATACAAGTCAAGTAATGCAAATTAAGATGAAAAATTAAGATATTGATATATAAACTACTAAAAATAGAACTATTTTTTTAAAGGATAGTAATGAAAACTAAACTTAACTAACCAAACTCAATAATCCTTGACAAATATACCAAAAACTTATTGCGACTTTATTATGATGCATAATTTTTAGGATTAAGTCCCAAAACCTCATTGGGCAAGAGTCACTTAACCATTCTCACAAGTATATAGGTTATATAAATCATAAAATAGACTTTCATCTAGATATCAATCCTACATGAATTTTATATTCTTTGATTTTAGAATCAATTTATTCCATTATACATGATAATTTTATAAATAGTTTAGATATTATGATGCTTGGTTAGAGAACAAATGTTGGACTCTTGTAAAAATGGCCTAATGCCCTAATGACATACAAAGTGTTAATCAACTATTAGGTACTCCATAATGATGATACTCTTGCAGCTGTCTACTTGATACTTTACTATAGAGAAGACATATCATCATTTCTCAAAAATTATCCATAAATCCATACATGCAATGCATCAATTATCCTTGATAATTACTTCGTATGTGTATTCTTGTTCTCTGACCTCATGTGTCAAATAAATGTAAACTACTATGTTAGTAAAAATATTTATACTTTTGACTTCATAAGTATCATACTCATATAATTAATATATACTTTCCATCAAATCTCTCCAATATGAATTATATGATAGAAAGTAACTCACATAACTATTACTACATTATGAATCACCTTCACTCATGTTTGTTTCATGGCTTACCTATCAAAATTTACTATGATGATATGTGACTTATACTCTAAAGGTGAAACCCTTAAAAAATATTCTATAAAATACTTACATCGATTAAGGGTTAGTTCTTCTAAGTTATGCATAATAGGTTGGCTTATAAAAAATACTTATACTTTTGACTTCATAAGTATTATACCAGCTTCATTAAACTTACCATTACATTAGATTTTTATGTATTGATTTGTCTTGAGGGTCATGATTAGAAGGACTATCACTTCTTTCCTACCTTTATGAATGAATGTGTTTCATGAATTACTTGTCACCAACTACCATGATAGTATAAATAAGCTTGATATAATTTGAAATACATTTCATGAAATTTTAGGTTCTATATGATAGTCATCTATAGTATTCAGAAATCAAATCTTAAATCCATACTCATTTCTATATCTTGGATTTTTCCCTAGTATGAGTCAAAATTCATGCCTCCTCCTTTAGGGTTTATGCTCAAGCCTTACATTGCCCATTTCTCATGGATCTCCCCTTGAGTTGGGAAAAATTGTGCTCTTAAACCATAGATTTTTGTCTTTACTCTCATGACATAGAATTCTCCTTAAAATTTTTTATTTCACACATTTATACTCATGTGGAATGGTGCAAAATTTAATTCAAAAGTCATGACTTTGTCTTTTTGTCAATGTAATACAAAGTTGCAACTCTAAGAATAAGCCACAATTTTGATCCTTTTTTTGCTTTAGATTATTCATTATCGTGGCAGTGAAAATATCCATGACTTGGGTATTACCACCTGGGGCTTTTTATAGATAAAAAGCATGACCTTGGAGTAACACACTGCATCTTTTGTCTTAGACTTGGTGGCTCTATAATGAGAAAGCCATGGTGCTGAAAATTGTCGCAACATTTTATTCTAGTGAGATATTTGGTTGATGTGACATAGAATAAATATAACAACCATAAAAAAAATTATGAGCTATATGACCGATTTCAAGAAAATTTGTAGCCAAAAAGAATATGTTGCTTAGAGAAATAATCATGTCAAAGAGATAGTAGAGTCATGATATACAAAGAATTTCATGACTATTTGTATTGAGCTTCAGCTAAGAATAAATTCTAAAACTAATTTATAAACTCAATGAGATATAACAAAGTCACAACACAAATAAATATTTGATATTATTTGACTTTTCACTCCCCTCATTCACAAAAATTAACTAAGCTGCCATTTTATACAAAATCACTCAATTTAATATTATTTATCATAATCTTTAAAAACTATAATTTAGTAAAATTATTCTATTAAACACTTTTTTCTATCCAAATATATAATGAATAATATCCTATTTATCATAATAAGACAACTAATATTATTTGATATTTGGCATACCAAACAACTAGCATATATATATTCCTATAATTTATTTAATGTGTTAATTAATTTTATAGTTTTTCAAATAGCTTCTAACGAGAGTGAAATCAATTCAAATCTAACTTGTATTATTAAGTTAATAATATGACACATGTATCAAAAATAAAAAAAAATTCAACTAGATGCATTCTCTAATACTTCTTACCAAAAAATTCTTATCACAAAAGTATTTATAATATTTGCATATACAAAATATTTATTTTGAATTTTATTCTTTAAGGATGGTGGTAAGATAGTCATATATATGTGATAGATTCATTATGAGAATAAATATCTAATGACACCTTAGAGGTGAGAAATAGGTCATGTCCAGTTGACATTGCATAACTTTCTATGGCTCAAGTTAGACCATAGCTAAAAAAGGAAGTCCAACATGGCCTTGTGGTCCATTGGGAAACATAGATTTTGTTAGGTTGGGTCAATGACCAACATGAGACCCGAGCACTTGGCATGGGTCATGTCAAGCCTAACATAGTTTGGATACAAGCTAATATGAACTCAAGCAATGATTAACCATGGCTCGACAAAAAGATAGCAATCTTTTTAAAAAATGATGCATGAATCTCATCTGCCATACATAAAATCGGGTTCACGCCACCTTGAATCATGACTTGAGCATGATTCACCTACTTCGTGGACTAGAGTCCAGAGCCAATTCAACTTAGGGCAGGTTGACACTTGGTACATAGAGTCGTGCAATGCCAAGTGCTCAACAGACAACAATTCAGAATAATTAAATAATATAAGAAAGTGGAGAGATTGATAATTAAAAAATAAGAGCAATTTCGTATTAACACAAATTAGTATATCAAAACAAAATTACTTAGGAGTTTGGTGTAACTATTTTTAAATATTAAAACTTAAGGACTGTTTTTGATAAATCACTTAATTTTTTCTAACCATCGAAAGTTAAAATTTTCAATGGTTTGAAAAAATTATTGTGTTTGATAAAAAATGTTTGGCAGCTATTAATTGAAAATTTTAAGGGAAATAGCATTGAAAATATTAAGTAGGTAGAGACCTACTTAATATTGTCAACAAATTTTTTTTTAAAGTTACCATTTTGTCCTTTTTTTCCTTTCTTTTTTATTTTTTTATTCACGCAATAGTTCAGTTTGTGAATATGTCTTCTCCTCCTCATTTCTCCGCCACCACAAACACTAACTCTAACCCTCTTTCATGATTAATTAAAGAGAAAAAATAGCAATTTAACTAGTTTTTAATTAATTTTTGTTTTTATATTAAAAATTTGGATACTTTTAAATAATTTAGATTTTATTGGTTATTTTATAAACATTTTTATTTCTTTTCTAGATTTATTATTTATTTAAGAATATGTTTTTAGGGATTTTATTTTTTTAATAATTAATAATTGTAGTGAAATAAAAAATTCATTAGAAATTCTATTTAAGTTAGATAATATGTAATGCAATGACAATAAGGATATATATATATAATATATCATTTTCAGCATTCATCATTATTTACAGTTATCAAACAATATATTTATCTTTAGTATTCAAATAACAATAATTTATCAAATAGTTTTTCAATACAAATTCAACACTTTAAAATTCAGACTTAATTTTTCAGCACTTATTTTTTAGCACTTAATTTTTTTAGTTTTATCAAACGGACCCTTAGTTTATCTTTTTAAAATTTTTTTTGATTGGTGTACCATAGAATATTCTTTCCAAAATCTATATTACTAAGAAGTTTACTAGCACCACTAGATAACAATTAATAGTAAAAAAATGAAAATAATCTAATAGAAGATTTAATAGAAAAAAAATGCTTACACAATTATTAACTTAAATAGAGGAAGAGAAATATTGCATCACTAACAAAAAATGATCACCCCTTATTAATTTTTAGCAAATATTTGTGTTTATAATTATAATAATTTAAAATAAATCAAGTCGGTTAGGTAGTGATTGATTACTTGAAAGATTGAATTTTAAAAATAATTTAATAAATATGCCAATTATATAAAAAATACCAAAAATAACTTTTTATGCCAAAGATATTTATCCATAGAACTAGTTTTTATTCCACAAGGATGAGTTATGTTAACTCTCAAAAGGATGAGTTAAATGAAGTCTCACGTGATTGGATTCAAATAACTCATCTTTATTCAAATTTTAAAAATAAGTACTAATTTGTCATTTTCATATTTTATAAATTTTAAGATGAATTATTATTTTTAGCTACCCTTATAATTAATTATCAAATAACATATACCATATTTTATAAATTTCTCAAAATAAAACTCTAAAAACTATTATGAAATAGAAGGACAAAAGAGCGAGATATATAAGAAAAATATGAGAAATATTTTTTATAATTTTAAAAATAAGTATATGCTGAGTCATACAAAGGCTCCTTATTTATAGGATTTAATACATGAATATACACTACAATAAAACATCAAATTAATGATGCTTTATATCTTGACGCTTTCAGAAAATGTCATTATACGATTTATAATTAGACATTTAATGACACTTTTTTAAAAGCATCATTATTTGGAAAATGTATTAAGTTTTTATGACACTTACTATAAGTGTCATTGTTACTAATACAAAATATAAAATTAATGATGCTATATATCTTGATGCTTTTATAAAATGTCATTATTATATTATAAGTATATATTTAATGACACTTACTAGAAGTATCATTGTTAAGACTAATAGGTTAGGAAAATTGCTTAACTCCTTAAAACTTTCCAAGGAAAAAGGGGCTGAAAATTATAAACCTTGTCACTTTTATTAGTGTCATGGATGTGAAAATATTAATTTTGAATTTATAGATTTGTAACAAATTTCTTATTTATTTTTTTTATAAGTAATAATATTTTTATTTTTACTCTAGATTAAAAAAAAATTATCAAATTTAAGTTCAAAAATATTTATTAAAAATAAACAGAAACTTATGATAAAATTAAAAAATATCTAAATATTTATACATTCAAAATTGCGATTTTTATTTATAAAATAAGTAATAATATTTAATTTATAAAATGTAATTTGTTAATATTTATTTTATCCCTAAGAGAAATAAAAATAAAATGTAAATATAAGGTGATTTAATATAATTATCTGAAAATTTTAATATTATTTTTAACTTAATTATATTTATTAATCTATCGCTAGAAAGAGTTGCGCTTCTTCTTCATCACGTTCGGCCATTTCCAACAGCTCGGGTTCAAGCTCGCGTCTTCGAAATCATTGGCCATATTTGCAGCATCCCGTAAGTTTCTCCATTAAGTTTATAATTATATCAGCTCGAGTACCAGTCATTTCTAAGATTCCGTCTCAAGGAAATTGGTGATTTGAAAATTCTTATTTCTATCTCTGATTCAATGTAAACTTCTTCTCCAATTTATTTTACTTATGACAATTCGAGTGCTCTCTTGTACCCAAAAATTAAAAATTCTACCTTATGACAATTCTGCCTTATGACAGATAGATATACTTTACTTTTGACAATTCTTCCTTATGTCATATTCTTATATTGTAAAAAACAAACAAACATTAAAAATTATAGAACATCAATTGAACTTGTTCCTAAACATACTGCTGAGCTTAGCTTGGATATTCTAGAATCTTATAGAATCTACTAGAATCAACATTATTGTGGCACTGGACATTGTGTAACTCCTTATGTCATAATCTTTCTAAATCTTTCCTTCAATGACATATTATATCAATGAAATAGAAATTAAATGTTGGAGTAGTCTTGTTTGATATGTTTTTTTTGTAAATATTGAAGGTTATTGATTACATCAAGCTCAATCTCATAGCTTAGTTCATCAGCTACCATGTTAGCCTTTTCTAACTTATAATTCAACACAGTAAACTTTTACTAGAAACTCCAATAATTGAGCTTTTTAAAGTAATTTTCTAATGTGTTTGAAAATAAATTAATTGTATATTATTCATGCTCACCAAGAAACGAGATCCTATATGGTTATGTCCCCATGTAAGTAAGTTGTGAATTATAATGATTATTTCTTTTTCTTGAATTATTATTTGACATTTTATTTACTAACTTTTTTGAGATATTTTGTATGTAATCACTATTGTGTTATGCATATTTGAGTATTTTTTTATAGAGATTTTAATAAATATATATTTTGAGCAAATTTGTTGAATATTAGTGAAATTTGAGTTATCATTGGTTGATGAATAGGTCAAGGATTATTTCCAAAGCTGGATTGGGAGAAGCAAGCAACAAAAATAGGTCAAGGATTATAGCTAATCAGTTGATGAATACAAATAATGCAGATTTGGTTTTTATTCCATATAACCCAGGGTAAGTTATTTAACATAAGTAAGATTATAAGTATGCATATATATCAAATTATAAATGATATATTGTTACACTAATATTAATTTTGTAGATGTCATTGGGTATTGGTGGTACTTGAAATAAGGACTTTGATCGCCTATTACCTTGATTCCTTGCATCATCCACCTGCAGATGATCTTAAAGACATTGTTAATATGTAAGTTTTTCCATTCTTATTATAGAATGAAGCATTTGGTGGCAACATAAATTATTTTTCTTAATGTAGAGCTCAAAGAAATCTTCACTTTAAAAAACATACATCATCAAAAAGCGAGGCTAATTGGGTTGTACTAGGGGTACATAACTCATTAACTGAGTAGTATAATATTTAGTGTCTTCTGCTTAATTTTAAACTTTTTACAATATGACTTGTAAGTAACTATATATATATATATATATATATTGATTTTATTTTACATTCAGTGCCCAAGATAACAAGGTAGTGTTGAATGTGGATACTATGTGATGAGATATATGAGAGATATCATTTTGATCAAGGATGTCTAACATCAAAGGTATGTGTTGATTTGTTGTTTCTCAATATATCAGTTATTTTTAGTTTTTCAATTTTATTGATTAAGATAATACTTTACTTTTCAACAGTTTAATGGGAAGGAATCATACAATAAAGATGAGTTGGATGAAGTACGATTTGAATGGGTGATGTTGGTGACTCAATTAATACTTTCCTCGGTTTGAAAATCATTGGGGACACATTTTTGTATTGAAGCATGAACAAATTTTGGGATTTACAACAATAACTTTTGATGGGGTTCGTAATTTATATCTCTTTTGAACCAAACTATGACTGAAGGTAAATTGTTTGACATAATCATTTGAAGATATTTTAGTATTTAACTTACACAATCATTATATTTCTATATTTTTCATATGTTGAATTACGTTAGTATATTGAATGCATGATTCTTAGGTGTTTAAAGGTAAACTTTTTTTTGGTCAAGTTAAGAGATCTTCCTACTTTAGAATGGTCCATAAACTATTGTGATAATAAAGGTATTTTTTTAATGAGATCATAGTTATAACTTCTTACTTTAAATATTCAAAACTTGAATAAGTAATTAGAATTTTTTTTTTCATTCTATCTTTTATGTGTGTTGTCAACCATATATTTTTTGTTGTAGATTGACAATGGAATAAATTTTGATTTTGACTTTTGGCTTTAATAATTTACCAGAACAGTGTAAATTACCTTTTCACCCTTATAAAACCCAATAATTATTTCAAGGCACAAATTTTTTTTTCATGCAGCCAATATTTTATTAATGAATCTAAAACTATATGTTGATTGTATTACTATATTTGTGTAATCAAATAGAACTTGAAATTACATTACATAGCATCTCATCGAGTTTTTTTGATGTGTTAGGAAGATGACAAGTAATTTAACTTTTCATTTTATGCTATTTAATTAGTTTTTGTAGTGTTTTTTCAAGTTGTTTGTGAGATCTATAAACTCAATACACACCTTTAGGTTTTAAATGGATTATTATTGTTTTGTATTTTAAAAAATTTTATCAACTTTTATGTCATTATTGATAAATCTCATGCTTTATATTTTATCTATTACTACTAACTTTGTTTTTATTGTTGTTAAATTTGTCTAATCATATATGTCAATTGTTATATAAATTATTTTTAAGATATTGGTCATCATTCCTGTTTTTTTTTCCAATTCTCTATATTATATTTTTTTCTGTAAGTGTAAGTATTTATTGTTCATCTATTTGTATGCAGGTTACCTTATTTAGAAATTAACTCTCAACTTTGTCAGGCTAGCATGAACCAGTTTTATGGAGTTAAGGCACAATTGGATTGCATCTATCAAAAAATTTGAATTGAATTTAAGAAACGGATGTTGAAATTGTGTTATATATATATATTTTTTGAATTGTAAGAAGTATGAGTACCTCATTGTACTTGAAAATTATATTCTTGGTATGGATTGTAAAGAATGTTGTTCTTATGTGCATGCAGTATTATAATAACAGGTGAAAATATATTTATAATAATTATTAAATTTAAATTTAATTAAATTATAATCTTCATTGACGCTTTTTCTAAATGTCATAGTATTAAAAAAAATTTATAATAGCTACAACATATAATGACGTTTTTTTTAGTGTCGTTGAATCATACATTGACGCTAAAATAAAGCGTCATTATTAATAAAAATAATACTTTATTTTAGCGTCAAAGGTATGATTCAACGACACTGCAAAAAAATATTATTTATAATGATACTATCAATAAGCGACATTATATATGTTTATATATAATGATGATTTTAAACGTCATTAATTATGATTTTTGTTGTAGTGAAATTAATGTGTATATAAATATATCAATAAATATATATATCAATACACAAATAAGATGAAGAGTTTATTGACATACATAACATTATTTATAATAAAAATAAATTGGCATTCTCACATAATATAAATTATAAATGCAGTGGGTTTATATGTTGTTGTTAGAGAGGGGGCAGGACAACTGACAGCAGTCTCATCTTCAATTCTCCAATGAGAGAGTTCAGATCAGAATAAGATGACCCTTTTTCTTGAACGGCTTGTCTAGCCAGTTCCCCAAGAGACTGAGCCCTACGACGCATTTCGTCCCCCTCTTCACCCACCATAATCCTCTTCACTGCTGTGACTATCGCGTCACTCTCAACTCTATCCCCGTGCAACCAAATCCAATGTTTAGCACCGACAGAAACTCCAATTCTTAGGACGCGAGTCACCAGCTTTTCGTTGTAGAATTGCTCAGCCGCAACTGGCCATGTCACCATCGCTTTCCCTGCCACAATGCCTTCGAGTGTCGAATTCCACCCACAGTGCGTCACAAATCCTCCAACAGCTTCATGATCCAATATCAAAACTTGTGGTGCCCACCCTGTTACGATCATCCCTTTCCCTTGGATCCTCTGCTCGAAACCTTGTGGCAGCCATTTCTTCTCCTCCAGGTCGTTCTTGTCCCTCCTCACTACCCAGATAAATTCTTGCCCAGAAGCCTCTAATCCCACAGCAATCTCTCTCAACTGTGGATCAGTTAAGTATGCCACCGTCCCGAAACAAATGTAAACAACTGAATTAGGCCTTTTCATGTCAAGCCATGTCAGACACTCGTGTTCGTCAACACTGGTCTCTTCGCCGCCTCTCCGAGCTTTCTCTTCGTTATTCCTGTTACATAGAGAAACTGGGCCAATATGCCAAGCCTTTTTCCCCATCACCTTAGTGTAGTAATCAGCATAAACAGATTCCAGCTCGTAGAAGCTGTTGACCACGACGCCAAAACTTTTTAGTTCAGACTCATTAGCAGCTTTAAAAATTTCGCTAAACACGGACTCCTCGTTATTTCTTTCTTGCTCCACCATTTGAGCTCTGGTAAATTCGATCTCTCCCGGAAGACCAGGTACCACGAAGATTTCAGAATCGGAGGACACGGTATCATATGGCCGATACTGTCTCATGCACTCTGAAAAGCATAATGCAAAATAGCATGTGCCGTGAAATACTATCCGCGGAATATTGAATTTACTGGCAGCGTCTGTAGCCCACGGAAAGATCATATCCGCGACGAGGCAGTCAGGTTGGAGTTCCTTTAGGATTTGTTCAAGTGGTTCTTGGAGCTTGGTGGTAGCGATGAGTAATTTCATTAACGTTTCTGGTGTAGTTTCTTCGGAACTGAAGAAGTCCATGTTATTGGTTCCTTCCAGTATTCCGGCCTCTGAAGGGGGAAATTCGATGGTTCGGACGTCGATTTGAATATCGGAGCTTTCCGCCATCTCGATCGGTTTGCAGAAGAGAGGAAGGGTAAGAGGAGTAACGAGTATAGTTGTTTTAACTCCTTGGCGGGAGAAGAGCTTTGCCATGTCTGTTGTGGGTATTATGTGACCCTTTGCCATGAACGGGAAGAAGATAACGTGCAAGTTGGCCATGAATCTGAGGAAGATCGCAGAGGAGTTGAATTTCAGATGATGATATTGTTCTGACCACGGCTATTGCGATTACAACATACAACTGAACTTATAGCATCTCGAACAAAATATCTAAATTATTACTCAAAAAATATTAAAATATAATATTATCTATTTTAACTATCTAATTCAACTAACTATAACTAAATTTCAAAAATAATATCTAAAATACTATATAAAATACAATGTCACCACCATATTAATTAAATTCAAAATTTTAAGTTATACACACACACACACAAGCACACACACACACACGCACACACAAGCAAACACACACACACACACACACACACACACACACACAAGCAAACACACACAAGCACAAGCACACACACAAATACAGACACAAACACACATACACAGCTAATTTTAACTATTTAAGATCAAATAAAAAAAATAAATTTAATTTCAGGATAAATTCCTCATTTAAAGTTAAAATAAACTATTTAAACATT
This sequence comes from Sapria himalayana, assembly GCA_029783825.1. NCBI lineage: Eukaryota > Viridiplantae > Streptophyta > Magnoliopsida > Malpighiales > Rafflesiaceae > Sapria > Sapria himalayana. The sequence goes on along the minus strand of JAREIK010016554.1, from coordinate 149,178 downwards.
AGGGCTGAATTGAAAATAAAAAATCCCTAATTCCCTTCTTTCACACAAATTTGTTAAATCAAACTTATTTTCGTTCAATGAAAACTCAGTTATCGTGCAACAAAGACATGTTTTCGCACAATGAAAAGAAGTTTTCATACAACGAAAATGAGTTTTCGCGTAACGAAAACTCTGTTTTGGTGCAACAAAAATGAGTTTTCGCGCAATGAAAATAAGTATTTGCACAAGGAAAATAAATTTTCATGTTTCAAAACAACTTGTTTTCGTGTACCGAAACAACACCAAAACCAAAAAATCACAAAATTAGGGATAGGCATAATCCAAGCCCTTGAATTGGAATTGCTAAACAAAAAAAAAAAAAACTCTTGAAGTGCAAATTACTTAAATTTTGGAAGTACACTTCTTTCCACACTAACTGTGATGGCGTCTGACGAGTAACGATGGATCGCTATATCTGGCGAGTCACTCAAACGAAATAAGAAATAGATAGGCAAATAGCGAGCCTATTTGAGTTGTTTTTTAAGAAAAATCTTGTTAAAATGTCTAAACGGAAACATTTAGCGAGTCTCTTGGAGATGCTCTTAGGCACAGGCAGTCACTCATTAAATTAGCAGTAAGGCCAAACACCAGAACCAGATTCTTGCGTCAGTAGTCAGCTACAATTTTAGGTTTTATCATGATGGTGGATAGGCCCAATTTTGCTATTTTTATTAACTGTTATCATCGATCTATAATTCAATATTTGGTTAAATATAATATATCTATTGGACATGAATTAAGTTGTTTTGTTTTTTTTTTCTACTTTTCTCAAAAAGTTGTCAAGTTACTACACTTAAAAATCAAGAACTCCAACATAAATGATAAAACCAATATCTGGTATCAAAGTAGTCGATCCAGAAGCATCTACATATTTCTATTTTTCTTTTAAATTCTCTATATTTTTGTTATTTTTATAAACATGCATTGTTGGAGTTTAATTATCATATCTCCTTTACATATAAATTACACTTGAAAGAAGTATATTTTAGGTAGTTAAATTGAAAATAAATATTAATATTATATCAGTCAGTATATTTGAAAAAAAAATAATTATGATTAAAGAACTAAAGTGATAAGTGTTACCTTAATTTATCATAGGTGCTACTTTAATGTATTGCAGGTATTACCTTAATAGCGAAATTAAGGTAGTAGCTACAACATAAAAGTAGTACTCATCACTTTAGTTCCTCAATCATAATAATTCTTTTTTCAAGTGTACTGATTAATATAATATCAATTCTTAGTACCTTATTTCTATTTATTTTTAAATTAACTACCAAATTATTACTTTTCCTATTATACTTGATCTCTAAGGTCACGCTCGAAATTAAGTATAACCTCTAGAAATCTATATAAATTTATAAAAAGGAATTATTTTTCTAAAAATAAAGTGACCTAGATCATCAATTTCAAAAAATCAAACTTGTAGATTTGAAACCTAAGTGGATGTCTAGCTCAATGGTATTCAACACGAGCCTTGGATTAGCTTTGATTCCATTATACGAAGAGAAAAACTATGATTTATAAAGAGTAAAGATGAAAACTTTATTTGTATCACAAGATGTATGAGGTTTGGTTAGAGATGAATTTGATGAACTCGTTGACTCATAAATCATAGAGTTAGCAGAAAAAACTATTTGAAGAAGATAAAGAAGATGCATGTCAAAGTTCTTCTATTAATTCAACAAGGAGTAAGTAATGATATCTTCCGTAGAAACAAAAGATATATAAAAGCCAAAAAAGCATGAGATCAATTTCAAAAAAAAATTTAGAGAGATAAGATGGTTCATCCAATTAAATTACAATCCTTGAAAAGATACCTAAAAACTATGAAGATGAAAGTATACTTTTTTGGTGATTTTTTCTCAAAATTTATGGAGATTATGAATTAATTAAAAATGCATGATGAAGAGTCATTGAGAGAAAAAATTATGCAAAAGTTACTTATCAACCTCCCTCACAAGATTGATTCCATTAAAGCAGTAATTAAAAAAAACTAAAAATATTTCTCAACTCTCATACAAGAGCTTATTGGCTCATAAAAGACTTAAACAAAGTTTGATGGGACATTCAAAAAATGTATTAGAAGCAACCTTACAGTCAAAGCTGTATCTCAATTCTATACACGAACAAACTCATGATACTTATAAATAGAACAATTAAGGTTCCTCTAGAGGCAGAAGAAGTGGAAGGTCGAGAGGAAGAGGTAAAAGAAGATTTAATGGTGTTAAAATTTTCATGAGTGAATAGAGTTATTTTTCTTATACTTGTAACATATGTACGATAAATAAGATTGCTAAGAAAGATTGATGGTACAAGATCAAACCTTAGCTCTACAATTATAAGAAGATTGACCAGCTTTCAAAAGACTACAAGCTCAAAACACAATAAGCCAATTGTGTCGAAGAAAAACCTATTGAAGAAAGTATGTTCTATGTTTCACTAAGCTAGAGACATCCCACTTCTAACATTTATTTTTGGATAGTGGATGCCCAAACAACATGGCTAGAGACAATAATTTTTTCGTATAACTAAATGTAACAATTAATTATTAAGCGAATATGAGGAATGAAGTGCTAGTAAAAGTTGATGAGAAATGAAGAGCTAGTCAAAGTTGATGGGAAATGAACTAACTATACATGTGCAAATTGACTCTAAAGTTAAATGCTCATAGGAGGTGGTTCTAAAAGGTTCCAAAACTAGATCATAATTTGCTAAGTGTGGATCAATTAATGTAAAATGAATATAAACTTATGTTTGAAGGCAATGAAGATGATGATGCTGCAGTGGACTTCTCTTGTATGTCCACAGCTCCAGAGTGGTGCAATGAAGATGATGATGCTACCGTGGATTAGCATCATTGAATGTCTATTCTTTTATATTTTTAAAATCAAAACCAAACATTAATTTATATTTAAATTAATCTACTTAGTTTTTAATAAAATTCAAGAATTAAAATCTATTTATTTAAAATATAAATATACATAATTAAAATTAATGTAATTCAAATAAAATCTATTTCATTTAATAACCAAATCAAATTAATTAGATTGGAATTAAATTAACTATTCTTATTATGTACATATATTTATTTTTTAAACAAAAAAAAAATGTAATATTTCTTTCATCGCGTCTGGATCACGTTGTGAAATAGACCCCGACCTGAATAAGAATTTGGCCTTCCAATGTAAATTATTTCACATAATAATTTACATTAATTATAATTCATTTTACTATGAAATTATAATTTCACTCCCCCACTTATTCACAATATATTTTTCCTTTTATTAACTTATCACAAATTAAACTTTTCATGTTAAGATTATATAAACTCATTGATTAAATTAGATTACTAATAATCTATTTCAATCAACCTCTAATTATTTTATTGATACTTTCCACTCAATTTATTTGAATTTATGGATTAAAATCTACTTGTAAGATTTGGCAATATCAAAACTTATATGTTCCCTAAAGAGGATAGTTTCAATCTTGATAGAACTATGGATTCCATCATAAATTAATATTTTTTATATGATAGATAAAGTTGCCCAATTTATAGAATTCTTACATCTATTTCTAGATTTTACCCTTTATGAATCAAAATAATTATTAATAAATATATGTAAATATTAACTATCTCGAGAATAAGAGTAATACTATTTATAATAATTATGGTATATTATATTTTATAAGTCAGTACAAAATAATTATATCATATTAGTCCTATTCAATACACTCAAGTGTACTAGCACTAAAAGTTAGAACTTTATCATTCATCCTAGTCATGATAGGCACACTAAAATAAAATACTATAATCTTATGAATAGGATTTCCATTTCTATCTAGATCACAAACAATAAACTTATATCCAACCAGTACTGATGATTCAATTTTTTATGCATAAGTTTATCTATACGCACCAAATAATCCACAAGTAGAATAAAGAACAAAAGTATTTTTATAATTCAACTCATTAAAAAAACTTTTTATTCATATAACAAATAGATACTAAACAAGAAAATAATCATAAATAACATTTAGTATAAACTAGTTCCAATAATCTCCAACTTAGCATAAAGCCTCGATATCACACATTTAATCGACATCCCTTTCGCATGATAGTCAAATATTTTTGTGGGAAAACTCTTGGTACAAGGATTCGTCAAGTTGTCTGTTGATGCTACTTTCTCCACTACCACATCCTCACTTTTCATAATGCCTCTTATTAGATGATATTTGCACTCAATGTGTTTTGATTTTTTATGGGTTATAGGTTCCTTCAAATTTGCAACTACTCTATTATTATCATAATAAAGTTTAATGGGCAAATTTATTATCTGTAGGATAAATAGATAGTCTTAGATGCAAGACCCATGTTGAGGTTGACATGATAAAAATAATGAGAGTTATGCTTGTGATTATGAAGGAGAAAATATCACAATAAATATATTCATACTTAAAGAGGAGACAATAAAAAAATTTGATCTTTGTGTTGCATCAATTAATAAAGTGGAAGAGTCAAATATATTATGTCATCTCAAACTAGTTCATATGTCTCAAGAATAAAGTTTAAAGGTTCTCTCTAATAGAAAATTACTTTCAAGGCTCAAATTAGTAGATCTACCATTTTGTGAGTATTATATTATAAGTAAGTAGCATAGATTGACTTTCAATAGGTCAATTGCTAGAAATAACTATATTCTAGACTTGATTCATTCTTACATATGTCAATTACCAAAAATGTCTCAAGGAGGAGCAAAGTAATTCGTGTCTTTCATTGATAATTAATCATTGAGATGTTAAGTATATCCAATCAAAAAAAAGTTAGATGTATTTCTAGTTTTTAAAGATTTTAAAGTGTGTGTGGAACTTAAATCTGAGAAAAGGATTAAGTATTTGAGGAAAGATAATGAAAGAGGGTATAAAGATGGTGAGTTTTTTGCACTTTGTAAGTGATAAGGTATAAAATGATAGTTCACAGTCACATATATGCTACAACAAAATGAAGTGGTTGAGTGGATGAATAGAACTCTTGTGGAATAGATGAGAATGATATTAAGTAATATAAGTCTACCCAATTCTTTTTGGGCAAATGCAGTCAATACCACATATGTGATAAATCTTTCATCATCAACTTCACATAATTTCAAGACATCAATGTATGTGGACTAGTAAGCTAGTAGATTATTATACTTTATACTTTTTTGGATGTCTTGCTTATGTAATATATAACAGTTAAGAAAGAATAAAGTTTGATCTAAAATAAATTTTGTGTATATTAATGGGATATGCTGAAGATGTAAAGAAATATTGCTTATGAGATCTCACTACCCATAATGTAATTATTAATAGAGCATAATCTTTGTAGAAAATCAACTATAAATAATAGATAAAAATGATAGCATGTTGAAAGAAATTTCATAGACTACAATTATATAAATAAAAAATAATATGACACAAGAAACTATAGTATTTTTGAAGGAAATACCATAGCATGAGGTACAACAATAAGTTGAGTTCGATACTGCAGAAGCTAGTTAGCCAACTCATGATAGATGACCATCATCTTGGCACTCGGAGTATTTTATAGAGAGTAATATTTCATATTATCTTTTAACAGATGATGAAAATTTAGTACAATTGCCACAAATACATCTCTGCATATAACAACAATAAAAGAAGAAATTGAATCTCTATACAAAAATAAAACTTGAAAGTTAGTATCATTACCAGATGGAAAAGTCATTGGTACCAAATGAGTCTACAAAATCAAGCAGAATAATAATCATCAAGTAGAATGATATCATGCACAATTAGTACCAAATGGATATGCTCAAAAAAAAGTATTGACTTCATTATGATTTCCCCCAATAGTTCATCTTGTAATAATTAGAGTAGTGATGACTTTGTATGCAACATCTGATATACAGTTGGAGCAATAGGATATCAAAATCATATTTATTTATATAGAACTAGAAGAATAAATTTATATACTATAGCCAGAATATTTTATTGAAATTGGCAATAAAAACTTAGTTTGCAGATTGAATAAATCTTTATACAGTCTCAAACATGCATTGATATGTTTATATATGAGATATTATTCCTTCGTCATTATCCTCGTATATATTAGACTTAGTTTAGACCATTGTATATAATACAATTGGTTTGAGGATAAAACTAATTTTATCATTATGCCATTGTATGTGGATGCCATGTTGGTAGCATACCTCAACAAATATCAAATCGAAGATTTAAAGGCATAGTTGACTAGAGAGTTTAATATGAAGAACATGAGACTATCAAATAAAAGTTTAAAGATTCAGATTTATCAAGATAAAAATAACAAGAAAATTTGACTCTCTCATTAAAACTATCTTAACATCTTGCAATGTTTAAACATGCAAGATAATACGTTAATTTCTACCATACTTCTTATTAATTCTAAGTTATCCTCAAGTATGTAATAAGAAAGAATATTGCATAAGTAGTGTGAGTGATTAGTCTATTTATGGAAAATCTTAACATAGAGATTTATAATACTATGAAAAAGATTCTCATATACATTATATGAACCTCAAATAAAAAAAAGTACTTTATTTTGTGGCATTCAGAGTATTTTATATTTAGCAAAGAATATAGTATTTCACTAAAATATAAAATATATCATAGTACAATATTACTTTTTATTTGAGAAAATTAATAGAATAAGAAAATGTGGATATGCAAGATATTGAAGCTAATGAAAACATAATGGATATAATGATCAAACGAATCAACACTTACAAATTTGTATGATACTGAATCTCTTATTGCTTAGCAATAACATAAGCAAATATAGAATTGACATGTGAAGAACATGAATTTCAAGCATAAAAATATAAAATCAAAGTATGCATTATGAATCATTCTAATTTTAATTTCTTTTTTACTTGTATTTTATTTATTTTATTATTTTAGGATTAAATTTTATTATTTTTAAATTAGTGTTGTAACTTCAAGTTTTATAATAGTTCATAGAGTTTGATAAAGTTGAATAGTTTTTTTTTTAGAGTTGGTTGGATTAGTGTGTTTTTTAATGCTCAACAACCATGGGCCATGTGTTAGTGGATTTAGTGAGGTTACGGTCCAAATCCAATCCTCATGGTTTTTTATTTGATCCAAGTTTTATTTTTTAATAAAACATAACATTTTAAAATTGTGAATGGACAAGAAAGGAGAAAATTTCATAGAGATGTATTTTAGAATACTAAAATATAAATATTTTTTTTTGGTGATTGAGAATTTATTTGAAGACATTACACATATACTAGTAAAAAATAATCGGATTATAAAACAATTCTGAAACTGAATTGCTGGTAACGAATACAGATACAGACTAGAGAGAAGCAAAACAACAGGGCACATGATTGGAATTCCGAAGACGCAATTACGATAGAGATTGAAGTAAATGAGCGGTGGGTCGGTCGGTCGGCGTCCACATGACACGAATGTAATTTCAGATTCTTCGTGTCTTACTTTTATTGGGGGAATTATGTATTGGTTGGTCCATAAAAATTTAATAATTTGAAATTTACTTTTTAAATTTGAAAATAAATCATCAAAATCTTAAAATTAGCCTATTACGCTTATCCTAAACTACTTCGTCATCTTCCATCGAGCTCAATGGAGTTCGACCACGAGTAGAGGTGCCCGGCCCGGCACGAGGCACGGCACGGGAAAATCCCGTGCCCGGGCCCATGCCGTGCGCGGGTTAGGCACGAGTCATATCGTGCCGTGCCTGGCCTGACCCGGTATGGTTCGGCCCGTGGCACGGCACACCAGCACGGGTTCTTTCCGTGTCGGGTGTCCCCCGAGCCCAACCCCGCGATCGCCCCTCCCGCAAAAAAGACCGTGGGTCGGGTCTGATTAGACCCGACCCGCGGTCCCACGATGCCCGAACCGTACGGCCAGGTCAGGCCCGAGCGGGCCAGGCACGGCACGGCACGCCCCCCGTGTCGGGCCTGGCTTTTTTAAACCGTGCCGAGCTAGGCACTGCACGGTACAGTAACCGTGCTGTGCCTGGCCCGGCACGAAGGGATGCTCGTGCTCAAAAAAAAAATGGACTGGCCCGACCCATTTGACACCTCTATCAACGAGCTCCATCGAGCTGCTAGTGCTCGTGGTCGAGCTTTTGGAGCTCGATCGAGAAATCTTGGAGCTTGAACAAAAGTACCATCGAGCTCATGGAGCTCGGACGAGAGCACCATCAAGTTCCAAGGCTTGGCATCAAGTTCCATCGGCGATGAGCTCGATGGAGCTCTCGGTAGAGCTCTAAGAGTTAGATGGAGCTCGTTGTCGCGACCATGAGCTCTAGGAGCTCGTGGTAGAGCTCCGTCGAGCTCGAGGAGTTCGTGGTCAAGTTCTATTGAGCTCGATGGGAGAGGGCCGATGAGAAAGGGCGAGTGCCGATGGGAGAGGGCGAGGGTAGTTTAGGATAAAAGTAATAAAGTGCCCAAATTTCAATATTTTAAGATTTCGGTGATTTTTTTCAAATTTAAAAAGTTGAGTTTCAAATTCTTAAATTTTTTTGGAGGAGCATCTCAAAACATAATTCCTCCACTTTTATTTCAGCAAGATTTGTTTACACATACATGCACGCGCACACACGCACACGCGCGCGCACACACACACACACACACACACACATATTGTAATGATTTGGAAGACTCACCAAAAAATTTAGAAAAAAATACATCTGAATATTTAATAAAAAATGCATCAAAATATAAAATATTTATATATTAGAAATCAAATTATATATCAAACTTTAAAATTTATTTATAATTAAGTTTATTCACACACACACACACACACACACACAAGCATCAAGTTTTTGATTTCAAAAAATAAAAAATAAAAAATAAAAAATTACTTTATAAATGGGATGATGTGTACCAAAAAAATAAAAAATAACTTTATAAACAATTTTAAAAATGATGAAATTTCTAATTTTAAGTATACAAAAACTCATATATTTATTTGTAATTATTTTTTAATGTGTGTACAAAAACATAATTATCCATATATACATATATATATAGTTCATACCTCATCCCTGCAAACTCAACTCATACCCTTCTACTTTCACACCTAAGACCTGAATTTAAAAGCCACTTCCTATCCTCTTCTCTTCACTATACCTTATGCGAAAATGTGGCTAAACCTCTCTAATTTTTGGAAACAACTTCAACAATATGATAATTTTAGAATGAGGAGCTTATGAATAGTAAATAAAGGTTCATGATATTTTGTCATGTTCGATATATATATATATATATACATATATGTTAATTTTTCTTCAAAGTACAATATATATACAATTTGTTATGCAATATATGTATTTACCATATTATATATATATATAGTGTTGTGTGTACACACACACACACAACAATATTCATATATATATATAAATCAATTTTGTATTAAAATTCACATGCAAATTAATTTTTTTAATACAAGTTAATACACACACATACACACACACACAAACAGATGTAGCTAATAATATGAAAGTATACATATAGACATATATACGGCTTGAATATATATGTATAAGTAGACATTTAAGGTATATTATATACTATAAGAAAGGAGCCAATTAGGAATGAAAAATAGAGATGACCAATTCCTTTTCTAAAATTAGGAAGGAAATTGAAATGGATTAAAAATATAAATGATATTTTTTTACAAAAATTAGAAAAAGAAACATAGTACGTCACTATTAAAAGGTAGGAATTATTTCACATGATATATTAAAAATGAAAGTAGATGAAAATTGAAACGATTTAACCTTACATTGCTAAGATGACGCGAGGTTGTGGGTGGATTAGCATGTCATTTTGCAATAAAAAATTCTATTTCTACATGTATTTATTATTGAAAATGATAATTCTCTAAAAATTTTGATTGAAATGAATTCAATTTCAATTAGTTTAGAAATAGATTGCGAATCCACTTCTAAATTAGCGACGAAAATGAATTCAGTCGCTAATTTTGAAATGGAATTTGAGTTCGTCACTGGTAGATTTTAAAAATTTGATGACGTAATTAAATTATATTGCAAAATTTAGAAATGGAAACTCATTCTATCACTATTTTATGTTAATTATATTTTTGAAAAATATTTCATTTAATTTAAAAAAATCTTAGGGTTTGGGCTACATTTTCACTAATTTGTCATTGTCCTACTATCTAATCGAGCTTGATTTCATTCGTTTTTGTGTTCATCACCCTAATCATCAATTATTGAGGTATGAAATTTAATTTTTTGATTTTTCACGTATATACTTATATACCGATTTATTGATTTTTTGTATATATACATATATACCATAAATTCATCATTGAGCTTGCTTAGTCAATATTACATTATTTATATGAATTTTTGAAGATCCCTATTAATATTATGCTTTGCTCTATGGCTATTTGAAGTTTGTTATTGTATTTTGATTGGCATATTAATATGTATTAGTATTGCAAAATTTTGGATGATTTATATTATATAAAATACTTTTATCAATATAGTTGCTACATATTTTAAATTCTAAAGGGCATCATTTATTATGGAATCTTAATTCAATGACATCAAAGAAATAAAAGAGAACTTCACCCCATTGGAATATTGGATATGAGGATTGGTGTTATCATTTTTTAAATGGTTTTATTAACCCCAAATATAATATAATCTAAAAATGTTCATTTTTTTAGCCCCAAATGAATAAATACTTAATTTCATTAAAAAAAAAACACTATTTTCACACATTTGAAGAGTGAATCTCTAACTTTCAATATATATTTATATTGTGATCTTAAATATGTAAGCTAGGTTGAAAAAACCTTACAAGAACATGCATAACTTTTTACATCATGATATTACAATTCTATCAGCTTCAAACATCTTCTACATGCATATAATATTGAAATCAAATAATATATTTTCTTGTAACAAATTGTAATCTAGGATAATTAATCTAAAGTCTCAACAGTTAGGCGGTAAACTCTATGGCTAAGGCTATCTCCTAGTTATTTTATCATTTTTAATGATCATGTACACATATCCCATACAATATAGATCATTCTTCAAATATAACATCATGTTCTATTTAAGTAATTTTTGCTTTTATGTGATATTGATTTTTTTTATGTTTTGCCAAAAAAATTTTGTTAATTCCTTTAAAAATTATTATTATTCTTTGCTTGTATGTGATTTTTGCTTAATTTTTATGATGTCATCTTCTATAGATAAATATGAAATATTTAGTTTTTTTATATATGAGAAAAATATAATTGAAGGCTATTAATAAATATCTAAGAGATTAATACAATTCCCATTATCTCATTTTAATGTAAACTTACTTATGAATTATGTGACTATAGCATTTTTATAATATTTTATGTAATGTCATAAACATATTAATACAACATTATTATAATTAAGTCATTATCTATATTATTAAGAGTCAATATATGTTGGTATTATATGTTATAATATTAGAAAATATTGTACAAACTAACCATTAATGGATAAATGTCAGACTAAGAGATGAGTTTTTGACTAATGAGTTTGCAGAAAGGATGAAGAGTTTGTTGACTTTATTGAAAAGTACCCTCAATTAATGGATGGAACCAAGATAAAATGCTCATATAATAGTTGTAAATGTTAAAATTGGAGTTTCCAAGATGTTGACATAGTACAAGACTATTATGTTTAGAATAAACATGGAAAAATAGTTGTCACAAATAACAAAACATTATGTACATAAAAGCATTAACTCAAATATTATAATGAAATATGTCAATCCCAACAATGCATGTGAAGTCAAGTTGAAAAATATTATTTGTTATTCCTTTAATTTGAATATCACTAATGATATCCCAAAATCATTAGTAAAAAAAATTTTATGAAATGCTCAAAGTATCAGAATAAAAGGTTTGATATGTAATCCATATGGCCACTCAAAGTAATCTACGATTGCCATACTATTGAATTTAAAGGTAAAATATTATTTTTTAGAAAGATATTTTGATAAAATATGCGAGTTGTTATTTAAGTTATTACAAAAGAATAGTTTCTGTAATTATTCTTAGTACAAAGCAATAGCTTTTACACTTTATATTGAATAAAATTTATAATCATTTTACTTTTGTCATTTATTTGTCATGATATGTATTATACCTTTTTAAATATTTAAAATAACTTCAATATTATTTTTATAAAATTTTTGCTGAGGAATATTATTTGTATGGAAATTATTTGTTTGAAATACAAAATCTAAAAAATAATGCATATTTCAAAAATATGCCCAAACTAGTGCATCTGGAAATAGCGTGACAATGGTCGTCGTTGGGAACGACGACCATTGCCACACTATTGAATTTTAAAAATCAAAGGCTGGCATTGTGAATGCCGGCTATTTAAAATAGCACGGAGATTCTATTACGCCCCTCGCCCATCTCCCCTCGCCCCTCTACCCTCACCTGTCTTCCCTCGCCCCTCTACCCTCACCCATCTCCCCTCGCCAGTATGCACTCACCTCTCGCCCCTCTCTTCCCACCTCTCTCCCCCAACCCATCTCCAGGATCTCCTTCGTGGAGCTCCGTCGAGCTCCAGCAAGCTCGACGTGGAGCTCGAGGAGCTCAGTCGAGCTCCACGTCGAGCTCCAATCAGTTTGGGCAAGACAAAGCACCACGAGCTCCACGAAGGAGCTCACTGGAGCTCCACGTTGAGCTCGCTAAAGCTCTATAGAGTTCCAAGAGTAGAGGTGTCAAATGGGTTGTGGTGTGCCTGGCTGGCCCGGCACAGTTTTAGGCAGCCTGACAGTGCTTTTGTGTTGGGCCAAACACGACATGGTTACTATATCATGCTGTGCTTGGCCCAGCATGGTTTCTTTAGGTAAGGCTCGACACAGCCTACTAACACGACCAGTTATTTTACCATGTCGAGTTAGGCCAGTACCGGCCAAATCAGCCCGGTACGGGCTATTTTAGAAAAAAAATTAATTTTTTTTTTGTTTTTAATATCTATGTAATTATAAAAATATAAATTAGATTAGATAATGCTTAAAAATATTTAAATTGTAGCTTTAAAATTGAATAGTTATAAAGATTAATTTTTTTATTTGTTTTAATTATGTTTTAATTAGATTAATATATTTAGATTATAATTTATTAGAATTAAATTTTAGAATTTTAAAAAAAAATTTAAACACAAAAATAAATTAAGCATAAAATTTCTGTAACAAAAATTACAAAGTCACAAAGCCAAACACAAACCAAACGTCCAATCGGTCAGTCACAAATCAAAGAAAATATAATATAAATAAAAAAGTGTAATAACAAAATATCAAAATCAAAAATCAGAATCAAGCATAACACAAAATTCATAAGCATAAGCAAAAATATAACATAAGTGTCACGGTCGGGTGTTAGCGTGTCACAATCCCGCAATCATCAACCATGAGGTATCAAGTGGCAATGACATGTGGCGTGGCAACGGGCAACCTCATCAATCGTCCATCGACATATCATGATCATCCTCAACCTCAACATCAAAATCACTATCATATAGATCATCTTCATCAGCAATCAACTCCTCCACTTTCGCTACGACTACAGTCCCTGTCCCAGCACGATCTTGGATGCTAAATCCCAAATCCTTCCAGTCCTTCATGCTTGCTAAGGCCTCAATAATATACTAGACATAATCTCGATCACCTATCCAAAATCATATTCACTACAACAGAAAAAGTAGACTCTGATGCTACGCTTGACACCGGAGGAGTCAGTAGATCCCATGCTATCTTATTCGACGGTCCACCCCGTCGTTTCCCCCTCGATAACTAAATGGAAAAATCATCTTTAAAGATTGTATCCATGTCCGTACTCATAGTCTCAATACTATTACCACCATATATAGTATCGTAGTATGTGAAAATATTAGTCAACTTCTCGTGAATGAACCCATCATGTTGGACTTCTATGTCATTGCAAGAGGAAATGTAGGTCAAAACGTTATCTACCCCTTCCATCTTAACCCTAGGGTCCATGCATGCAGTGAGACAATAAAGAGATGGAATGATGGACTAGTACTTTTAGTACTTGGTTTCCATCTCTACAACCATATGGCTAAGTGTTAGGTCAGCTCTATACTTCCTAAAAATACTACTAATATTGCATGTGCACCTGAGTGCAATGTAAGTCGTGGGTGTATTAACCGAAGAATACATGTTTGTCGTGTCATAAAAAATCTTAATTTCATAAATGAAAATTTTGAAGCATAGTCAGTGTCATCAATAATAAGTTCGTAACTCTTACTATTGACGTAGTCAGATATCACGTGTTCGTATCCATCACATGACCCCAACATCAGGTATGTGTAATTCCAACTATGTCTCACATCCGATTGAAATTTCTTCTTCTTAAAATTCACAGACAAACAGAGACTACCAAACTCCTGTTGTCTGTGAGGCATGCGAATGTATTTTAGTGAGTTATGAATATTATCCAAAGCGGGGGAACACACCTTCATACCCGCTTGTACAATCAGGTTAATCATGTGAGACATGCATCTAATGTGGAAAATCTCTTCTAATGGTGCGTCTTTTATATTACTAACAAACATGTTAATCACTACTCCATTATTAGATGTATTATCCAATGTGATACTAAAAATTTTATTTTGAATTTTATATTCTCTAAAGATCTTTATCATACACTCAAAAATGGCTGGGCTATCATGAAGATGGAGAATCTCAGAGAATCCTAAAATTTTTTTATTCATTGTCCATTTAGAATCTATATAGTGGGCGGTGAGACATGCATAAGATGAATCATCATGACTTATCCAGATATCGGATGTCACGTATGCCACTCTACTATATGCCATAAATTCATTACTTATTATTTGATTTTCTAACTTATAAAATTTTAGTATGTCGTTGCTAGATGTGGACATAGGAATCCTATGTTAAACAGGCTGAAAATATGTCTGCATGATGCTTACTACCCTTGTATCTTTTGAAAATATGATCGGAAGACCCATCAATGTGATAAGTTTGTCCATGCCTTCTTTATCCTACTCGCTGTGGTATATGAAGAAGTAAACTTTGAGACTGAATTGGATCCAGCCTCAAAAAATACATTGTTAAGTTGGGTTTGCCTAGGATCTAATGCATAATGTTTTTTGGTGCATATTTCAGCATGCCTCTTTAGGTGCTCAGTCACAAACTTACTATTACAAGTTAAAATTTTCTTACAATATTTGCACTGTGTCATTTCTTCTTCATCACCCCTAACCATTTTTTTATTTTATTATATTAAAATGAGTCCAAACTATAGAAGTCTTCCTAATTTTTTGTTTTTTAGATGTTTGGATTGAGATGACTAGAGAAACTAAAGTTTCAGCAGCTTTGGACCCGTGTAATATTTTTATTTTCTAAATTTAAATATGTTTCATTAGTATTAGTCATTTTTTTGGTTTTTTTATAAACATGAGGTTGAGCCTAGATAATAGAAATAGATTAAAGAGTATAGACTAGAGAGAGAGAGAGAGAGAGAAAGAAAGTAAAAAAAATGCTAATTATTTTTTAATATTAATTATTATGTTAAGTTAAGAGTTTTAGTTAAATAATAAACAAAAATTTTAAATACCTGTAAAGTAGTGTAAAGATAGATATGTGCACCACAGTCCACTCTCCACACCAAGATTCAAACTTCCAAAGCCAAGCCCGAGTTGTGAGCCCTGAAAAGTTAGGCCGAATGCCAAAATCCTAAAAGAGAGAAGAGATTTGAGAGAGTGAGAATTTTTGTTTTTGAAAAACATATAAATTATAAAGAGGTAGAGGGAGAGCTTTTATAGATTATAAGAATGTTTTTTTAAAAAAAGTAATTTTTTTGTATTTTTTATTGATAATTAGGAGGCATAATCATGAGGGCCATCAGATTCTGCCCCATAGCCACTAGAGGCAAAATCTAACGACTAAAATTCAAATTATTTTAATTTTTTTTAATATTGAACCGTTGGGGATTGGGGGCGGGCCCGTGGGTAGGTTGGGGAGGGGTGGAATCGGACTCGGGCCCAGGCAATTAATGAAAAGATGCTACCACTGGTGCTGGGTGGGGCGGTGTCTCGGGTCGTGTCAAGGTACCGTGCCAATAGGCCAGTCATGGCATGATGCCTGGTTGGCCTTGGCATGGCATGACATGGTTGGTGCCGTGGATAGGCACGACATGGGCACGAGCATGGAAAATTCCAGTGCCGTGTTGGGCCAGGCAAGACTGAATCGTGTCATGCCTCATGCGAGGCCGGGCCGGCCAAGCCCGGTTGTCACCTCTATCTAGGAGCTCCGTTGTGGAGCTCAACGGAGCTCCTGGAGATAGGTGGGAAAAGAGGGGTGGGAAGAGAGGGGCAAAAGTGAGAACAGATTGGTGAGGGGAGATGGGATAGGGGCGAGGAGCATAATGGGATCTCTATAATATTTTCAATAGCTGGCATTCACAAAGCCAGCCTCTGATTTTTAAAATTCAACTGCATGGCAATGGCTGCTGTTTCCAACGATCGCCATTGCCATGCTGTTTCCAGATGCACTAGTTTGGGCATATTTTTGAAACAGACATTATTTTTTAGATTTTTTATTTCAAATAGATTATTTTCATACAAAACTTATTAGTATGAGCCATTCATTCTTGCAATGCAATCGGAACAAGTGTGTTACACCAATTATCTAAGCATAAGAAGAAATGTTTGTTACTAGTGGGCTATTTGTAAAATAAAACTTATATCAGCTATGAAAGTTTTTGAAAAGGATGTTATTGTCACACCATTGCGTGTACCTGCATTTCAAGAGATTAATGTGAAACTTCATCCAACCAATCTTGTGGTAGATGATGGGTTCAAAATAATATTTAGTAAAGATAGAAACTATTTGAACATCGATGATACCCATGTTTAAAAAGATATCGAAAAAGAATTAATTATACAATCAAATGAGGATGAATATATAGATGAAGATAATTTAATAGAAATTTCCAATGATGATTAGATATTTATTAACTTCAATGTTATGTTGTGTTACTTATTTTGTAACTATTATAATTTGGGTATTAAATAAAAAAAATCACAATTGTAAATGTCAATATGATTTTTATTATGTTTTGTTAAAATGACATTTTTATTACATGTTTTTATTATCTTTGCATTTTTTGATGTTAATAAAACTTAAATTAGGTATGAAAGATAACAATTCAAGTGGCCAAGGATTACAATCAATTGGGATGGTAGAAGAAGTCAACTAACAGAATCGACATTCTCCCACAAATGTCTCTCCGCATTATCCTACACGTATGGAAGATATGTTGGCATCACCTAATCATGAAAAACATAGTTTGTCCATCACTGATATTTCATTTTTTTATCACAATGCATTAGAGGGTATTGTTAGTTCTATCCTAATTATCTTAGGAGGTACATTCATTGCTACTATAGTATTGAAATTTGCTAGATATTCACAATCCATTGTTTGCATGCAAAGTTATGATAAAATTTACATTCGGTCTACAATTGAAAATAAATAGCATGTATTTTTTAGAAATTTACTACATACATGCATTATCATTTTTTATTTTTTTTGTTGGTAAAAAACTTAAATTATAATTGTGAATAAAAATATAAATAAAACATTATGGTTAAAATATGATAATTTTAATTAATAACAAACTATGATGTTGTTATTGATCAAATATTATCATTGGCAATTAAAATAATATTTGCATTACAAAGTTTTGGATAAGTAATAAAATTGAATATAATATTAACTTAGTAGTAGAAATATGAGTGTATTTAATATATATATATATATATATATATATATATATATATATATATATATATGTGTGTGTGTGTGTGTGTGTGTGTGTGTGTGTGTGTGTGTGTGTGTGTACATACTATACTTACATATTTATTTCAACTTCTCATATAATTGGAAAAATATTTTAGGAGAAATTAGTTGCAAAGACTATAAAGTGGAGTAAAGTGCCTATTATTATGAAAGAATATTATTGAGAAGAATTTGAAGTATAATTTTATTGCAATCACTAATATGTCAAATATTTTTTAATGAATCACTATATAAAGAAATCCATCACAATGTATTATTTTTTATTTTGTTTTTTGCAGAAAAAACATTAATGAAATAATGCATTGTTGATGTCGATGAAGGATACATGTAAACATGTGACTACTAGCATATATAATGATAAACTTTGAAAATGGAAAAAAGTATGGTAAAGATGCAAAGCTAAATAGTATTTTCTTTCATATTTGGATCAAATATTGGGAAAAATAGAATAGTGAGGAGTTCAAGGCCTTATCATGGATGACATCACAAAATCATTAATCAGAGAAAGTATGTGAATGATCAGGACCTTCCAAATACACTGGAGGTTCAAAGATGACAGACCAACCATTCAGTAAATTTTGTAAAATAGTCTTTCCAAATTTATTATGATTTTAACTTTGTGAATTCAAATGATATTAAAAAAATGATAATATATCATATATCATTAGTAAATATTATTTATTCTCAAGAGGTTAGGTTGTGACGTCCACCAATACTATTAGAGATGTCTAAGCAAATGCACAAGAAAAATGATAGATCATTTATAGATAAGGGGTCAAATAATATTAATGTGAGTTTCTCAATTTATACTTTTAGTGTCTTATGTAAATTACAATTTCAAAAAATAAAAAATTATAAAAAAGTAATTTTTTTTGCATTTAAGGGAATTAATATCCAAACTCATGTATTTAATTATCATTACCGATGAGTTATTATATATGGACTATTTAAATGTAATGACTCACTTCATTTTTATATTAATTTTTATTAGAGTATTGATAGTTTGACATGCTAGTATTAATTTATTTTAATATAGTACAAATGAAGTTATGTTATATTATAACAATTGTAGAAATTTGTGGAGAATACTATATCTATTGCTTCACAATTTACATATCCTTGTATATAGACTTTGGATATTGATGTTATACATATTTACCTTTAGGCTATTGGAGTGGAGACAAAAATACTGAGTGTATGGTCTTGGTACACAAACATCTACATTTTATATATGTTTTGTTTGGAGTTCTTTTTCTTCATCTTCTAATTATAATAATTTATTTGATGAGAGGTTGCTAGAGGAGATGTAGAAAATTAAAGATACTTTGTAAAAAAAATAAGGAGATACAACAAAAGAATAAAGAGATGCAAAAGAAAATTAAAGAGATGAAAAACGAGAGAAAGAAAGAATGAAAAAGATGAGAAAAGAATAAAAAGAGAGGAGAAATGCAACATAAGATTTTGAAGATGGAGAAAAGTATGTGCAAGTTGGCAAAGCTTTATTTATTTTTCATTATTCTATAGAAGATCCATCCATATATCCAAAGGAGAATACTACTTTCGACAATGACTCATAGCTATTTGTTAATTTGCGTTATTTAATTTTTGCAATGAAAATTTTTGTGTTACACATTTATTCTTGGTATTCCTATTTTTTAATGTTATAAATGCATACTAGAATGGCTAAGCATTGATGTTTGTTAATTGATATTATACTTTTTAGTAGATGTTATGTGAATGTTATTAGATGAATAATGTACATGTACTTAATAGATTGTAGGGTATATGGTTTCTATATGTAAATGAGACATGTTCATATTATAGAAAATAATAACAGAATATGGCATTTCAATTCCATTTTTAATTTAGAAATAGATTTTGCATTTCTAGTTTATTTTGTCACTATTTTATTATCAGAATAGAAATGGAAACTGAGATGCCGTTTCCACCACTATAGTTAAAAATAGATAATTTCTATCACACATATTAGAAATTCCCAGGTAATTTCTATTTCTAATTTTTAGAAAGGAGTCTTTTAGAAAAAAAAATCTTTTTATTTTTATTGAGGTTGCTAGTTCAACATTGCGATGGAAATAAAAATGGATTTGGTCATTTCTAATTCGTTTCTTTCTTGTAGGGATATATGAGTGTTATTTTCATGCAAATTAAAATATATATTGTATATATAAATAGATATACATATATACACACTCACACACTTACATGTATTCTATACAAACTTTATATACATATATATACATGTATTTTATGTCTATAATAGTACACACACACACATTTACAATATTATATATAATTAATATGCACTTATATAGAGTATTGTATACATATTATGTGTGTGTGTATTCTTATGTGTGTGTGTGTATTCTCATATGTGTGTGTGTGTGTGTGTCCAATTCAATATGTGCCCCTATATACATATGCACATGTACATACATTAATACTTATAAAGAGTAGTTTACGTAATTGTACTAGATTTTAGATTTCTAGGTTTTATAACCTAGAAAATATATTCTAGCCCAAAACATAATTTTGGGCATAGTGTATTTTATGTACTTCTGTTGGGTGTGGATAAGACTTTAGCACACATTTTTCGATTTGATACATTTGTATTTGGACTTTACTTTTATAATGTTGGATTTTTTTATAACTATGATATTGAGGTATCTTCATTTTTGAGTTAATGATTTTATTTCTTTTGTTGTCATATTAACCAAATGTTATTCTTGAAATTATGTTGTTTTAAATAATCATAGTCCAAATGTCTTTCCTATTATTAATAGTATAAAAATGAGGTTTTGATCCCACCCAAAAGTGGTTTCTAAACTTCAATGGAGGATGATATTCTTCATTGATACCAAATTGGTTCTAGACTATTCATTATTTTTATGTTGATATTTGGTTATTCCGATATCAATAAAAGAATTTCGGTGATATTTCGAAACTTTTTTATTCATGTTGATATCTCGTGATTCACATTGTGCTATATTATCATGGAGTATCATTTTGATAATAAAGTTAATTGTGAATAATTATTTTATTTAGATAAATAGAATACATGACTATCCTTTTAGTCAAACTATTGTATGACCCAATAAGGAAGAAGACAAAACCTAAAAAAATGAGTGAAAAAGAATGAGAATACTTGTACCCCAGAGGTGCCTTTATAATATAGAAATGAATAAGTAGTGATACTTATCAACATATTACCAATAAAATTAAGGAAGAGAAATTATGAGAGCAACTAGAGTTTAGGTTTAAAATAAACACATTTAGAAATAAATATTGATCACTAGATGACTAGTTAACCTGAAGTTCAAGATTGGTAGTCTAATGTAGTCACACATTAGCATCTTTCAATGGATGGTGACTTAGCTTTTATCCATGAAAATGGTCTTGAAAGATGAGATATTAGCTTATCTAATGTCGAGCTCACTTCCAAACAATTGGGATAACTTTGTGGTTTCCCTGAGCATGTCACCACATGAAGGTGTTATGTCAATGCACATTGTCTTAGAAAACATATTGTCCAAAGAAGCACAGGGAAATAAGAAGGAATGAACTTCTCATGGTATTCTCATTATTAAGAGATATATAGGAGTATCACAAGACACATATGGCATGGTAGAGGAACTCATTCTTCTAGAGACAAATCTTAAAGTATAAAAGTAGTCAAGTATTATCTATGTATAATGATGGGACACATGAAAAATAATTATTATTCTTAGAAAAGACTATAGCAATTGATCTCAATAAAAGATAAACTTGAGAGAAAGTCCAACATCATATTGGAAGGCGACTTGATGGCTGTTAGCGATGATAATTCTACTAATATACTATATCAGGAAGGTGATTGGCTTATTGACTTAGGAGCATGATTTCATAGCATCTCACACATTGACTACTTTAATGCTTACACATATAGTGATTACGACATAGTAAAGATTAGAAATAGTGGAATATCATAGATTTCATGTAAGGGAGAAATTTGTTTATAGCTACATATAATACATCAGTTGATACTGAGTGAAATCTAGTACATATAAGATATTATGAATATGATGTCTATTGACATGCTAAATGACATTGGATATGTTAGATATTTTGGTGATGGCCAGTGAAAATTATTTAATGGTGCATTAGTAATTGTGAGGGGTAAGAAAGGTAGAACTTTGTATGCCACTCATCAAGAGTGCTTGGAGATCGGGTAAATGATGTTCATCAAAAGAGCAATATTGGTCTTTGGCACAAGAGACATAGTCTCATGAGTGATTATGGCTTTTAGCTTTTAGCTAGTAGGAATATCTTGTCATTGGACCATAGATCTTCTCACGATAAGTGTACTAACTGCATGGCTAGAAAAAACTATAGAGAAACCTTTCACTCTCATCCATCCTCGGGGAGATCTAATATTCTTGATCTTATTCATATTGATGCCTACTCAATGAATAGAAGAACACTTGGTAAAGATTTTATTTTATCATATTTATTAATGATTTCTCTAAGAAAGTATGAGCATATACACTAAAAATAGAAGATCATGTGTTTCCTATCTTTCAGAATTTTTACAGTAGAATTGATAGAAAGATTAGTAAAAAAATCAATCTCCATATGTTATGATAATATAGAAGATTGAGGTTTATTTGACTAATATTGTGTATCTCATGGCATAATTAAATGACGTTGATGAAAGCAAACTATTGAGAAGAGAGTTTGGTGTATGCTGTCTCGTGCTCATCTTTCCAAGGAATTTTGGGGAGACACTATGCATATGATTATTGATGTAATCAACATATTCTCTACTACCAGCCTAGTCGGAGACATTTCTAATAATGTCTAGATTGAAAAAGATATCATATATGATTACTTGCATGTTTTTGGCTACAATGCCTATATTCATAGCCCAAAAAATGAATGATCTAAACTTGATCATACTGCACATCCATACATCTTCATTGTCAATGGATAAGAGAAGTTTGGGTATAGATCGTGGGACCTAATTTCCAAGAAGCTAGTTCGGAGCAGAGATATAATTTTTCTAGAGGACAATTTGTGGATAGTAGTCATCTAAGTAAAAAGATGAGTAATTCTGTAGACATTCCTATTTGCACAGATATGGCATAAATTTCTTCTAGAGGTTAGTCTAATCAAGGGAATGTGAAGGATTGAGTAGTCCCCTAATAATTCTGAGCATCTTGACACATTTCCTGTTGTTCATGATGATACATCTCAGTCTGAACAAAAAAGATGATTTATGTCTTACTAGATGTCCTCTAAATTTCATGATTACATATTTCTTATATATAGATGCATGCGAGCTAGTAACTTTTTAACAGACCATCTATCTTCAAAATAAAGAGGAATATCTTTGGGCTATGCAAGAAGAGATAGATTCTTTTCATGTTAACTAGACTTATGATCTTGAACCCTTATTCAAGGGGAGTGTGCTTTGAAAATAGATTGCTCTTTAGAGAAAATCCTAGTTATGATGACTCTCAACCGAGATACAAGACTCGATTGGTAGTCAAAAGGTTTAGCTAAAAAAATAATCGATTTTGATGAGATATTTTTTTCCATAGTTAATATATGTTTTTTATTCAAGTAGTTTGAGTTTGACTACTAGCTTGAACATAGAAATTAATCAACTCAATGTAAAGACTGCATTTCTTCATATTGACCTTTACATGACTCTTTATATGGATCACCTTTAGAGATTCATTATAGAAGGGAAGGAAAGTCTTATTTGTAAATCAAATAAGAAGCTGTATGGCCTTAAACAAAGTTCTTAGGCAGTGATATAAGAAATTATATATACATTCATGAAGTCTAATGACTTTCTGCATATATCATCCATTGGATGATGACAGACTCATACTATTATATATATATATATATATATATATATATATGATATACTAATTATTAGGCATAATATAGCATAGATTGATAAGCTTTAGGGGGAGATGGGAAAAGTCTTTTCTATGAAATACTTCGACCCAATCATGTAGATTTTAGGGATGAGTTAGAGGTGTCAAGTGAACCGGGCAGCTCGAACCCGACATGAGGCACAACCCAATTAAGTAGTGCATGGCCAGGCGTGGTCCAGAACTGTGCCTAGGCATATGCCGGGCTGGCTCTTTGCATGGTTTGTGTCGTGCTGAGTCGACACGATCCAGTTGCTTGGACTGAAGGCACAATTCATTGACACGAATGAACAGTGCCCTGGATCTTTAGGAAGGTTTGGGCATGGTTTGAACCCGATCACCTGAATGCCCTCTTGTAACTGTGAGCCATTGGGCTCCACCCGAGCCCGAGCATAGAAGTTGAAGCTTCTAGAACCATCGAGTCGAACCGACCCTCAATGATCATAGAAATTTCAAAAAATGTGCATTTTCAGTCGTTGGATTCAGCCACAACGGCTAGGGGCAGAAATATAACGATTATGAGATTCTGCTAAAAAAAATAAAAAAAATTTTAAAAAATTTTTAAAAAATGATTTTTTTTAAAAAAATTATTTTTTTATCTTATAATATACTCCTCTCATTCTCTGATCGATATCTTATTTCTATTGATATTCTTATTCTCTCTCTCTCTCTCGTATCATCTCTCTTTCTCTCTCCTTTTGGGACTCGAGTATGGAATACGAGGCGGACATCGAATATCAAAAACCATACATTGTCACACAAATGAGATTTTATGCTTCATGAGTATTATTTTTTAAATTTTGTTTAATTTTTTTTATTTTTATTTTAATTAATAGTTTAACATAAAATAATATTTAATTAAAAAAACATAATTTAGAATATAATTAATAAACTAATAGAAATAAAAAATGATAAATAGCATTTTTAATGATGTTAATGAAATTAACATTAATGTAAACATAGAAAATTTTAATATGGATAATGATAGCCCTACATAATGGTACGAGACTACAAAAACTTTGTTTTCTCCTTTGGCCTCGACCCAAAATATCTATAATAAAACTAGAAAAAAATCAATAATTTGGACTCACTTTAATAATATAAAAACAAAAATATTAGAGGTGCCAATGAAGAATCAACATAATGTAAATATTGTAAAAAATATTAACCTGTAAGAGTTCATATGGGACTGAGCACCTTTAAAGGTATGCCAAACAATGCATTAAAAACATGGTGCATTAGATCATAGGAAAACCTAACTGAGCGGTGACATCTTTGAGTATGGATCTAGTTCAGCCTCTATGTTGACCCCCTTCATTACTGCAACGAGTTAGGGAGCTAGGAAGGCATTGCCAAACTGATCACCGTGATAGGTCTTTTAATTAGATTCTCGAAGGATCCAATGGTAGTCAGTATCATGTAGGCTTATTTTTAGCCTGCATATCATATGATTCATAGGTCGACATCTAGGAAAGTTATACTAATATAC
Organism: Sapria himalayana; assembly: GCA_029783825.1. Lineage (NCBI taxonomy): Eukaryota > Viridiplantae > Streptophyta > Magnoliopsida > Malpighiales > Rafflesiaceae > Sapria > Sapria himalayana. The sequence continues at coordinate 123,766 of JAREIK010016554.1, read as the reverse complement.
TATAAGTTAGAAAAAGAAATAATAGCTAATGAATTTAGAGAATATAGTGACATAGTGTCTTTGATGTTTGATATCTGAACTTGTTGTGATGATACATCTTATCCAAGTCTCACTGCCCACTATGTAGATTCTAAATGGATACTAAATATAAAAATATTAGGATTTTTAGAGATTATTCATCCTCGTGATGGTCTGGCCATTAAAGAGTGCATGATGAGAATATTAAGAAAATATCATAATCAAAATAAAATATATAGTATCACATTCGATAATGCACCTAATAATGGAGCAGCCATTAATATATTTGTTAGAACTATTAGAGATGAGCCATTTAGAAAGATTTTCTACATTAGACCTATGTCTCACATTATTAACCTCATGGTACAAGTAAGGATGAAGGTTGTTTCCCCCACTTTAGAAAATATATGCAACTCACTAAAATTTATTTATACTTCTCATAGACAATAAAAATTTGGTAGTCTCTATTTGTTTGCGGGTCTAATGAAGAAGAAATTTCAATCATATGTGAGACACCATTAGAATTATACATAACTTATGTTGGAGTCATGTGTTATATACGAATACCTGATATCCGACTATGTCAATAGTAAGAGTGATGAACTTATTATTAATGACACTATTATTTCTCCATTTAGTTAGAAAGGGATAAATGATGGAGTTGACCATCGAATAGAAGCGAGTTGTCTCGGCACATATATATTGATTATTATTCAATCCTATCACTTACCAATAGCAAGAACCTTGATATTTTACAGTGATGAAAATCATATGAGTCCTATCTCATGGTGTCTAAGATGACATTGAATCTATTGAATCCTCCGATATCAAGTGTAGCATCGGAGTCTACTTTTTCTATTGAATTAAAAATGATTTTAGATAGTAGATCGAGAATATAGCCATATATTATTGAGGTATTAGCAATCATGTCCTAGAAAAATTATTTTTGTTTAATATATAATTTTGGTTATTGTGTGCTTTACTTACTTCTAGTACTTGTGAATAAGTCTTTAGCACATATTATTCAATTACACACATTTGTATTTTAACTTTGGTTTTATAGTGCTGAACTTTTATATAATTGTCCAAAATATAATTTTGAGTTATTAATTTTATTTCTTCTACTGTTATATCAACCAATCATTATTCTAGATATTATGTGGTTTGAATAATCACTATTCAAATGTCTTACCCCCAACACATATTCATTAATTTGCATAGAAAAATATTTTTGTTTGAAATTTTTATTATAAACAAATTTCTTTGGATTACATAATACCTAATTTAAGGTATTGTAAGTGAGTTTTAAAGTTTGTTACCAAAATATGATTGTTAAATGTTGAATGGTTTTTATCAATTAAATTCATTTTTGGTGAATTTATTAATTGGTACACTATATGATCAATATATATTGTAATAAATTTACTATTCTTAAAATTCAATATTTACTTACTATCATATGTTTTGTAAAATTACAAAACTAATTTTTTTATTTGAACATCACATATAACAATAGATTTTCAAATATATGCCATAAATGAATTTCAAAATCAAAAATATCCATAACTAATATTTCCATTAGAATACCAAGTTTAAACATTATTGATGTTCACATATATAGTACATAATGATAAATCACTTTACTATGTGATTTATATTCTTGTGATAAATTTAAATTTCTCACAATTTGAATATACATACCATAATTCCAAATCACATACATATCATAATTTAAATCACTTTTATATCATAATTATAAATAAAATACATATAATAACAATTTTAAAATGACACAATACCATATTCACATGCATATCAATGTTCCCATATATTCATCAAAATAAATATGACACAACACTTCTTATGGTCCAAGAATATTGATCCTCAAAAACTTTGATGCATGTGACAAAAAATAACAATTAGTTATACAAAGATTCAAACAAAAAAAAATCAATTGACATTATATACTACATGGTAGTATTAGTATATATGCATCTTTATATATATATATATATATATATACTACACACACACACACATATATATTTGTCTACGTAGACACACAAACACACATAAACACACACACACACACACACGACTATATATATATATATTTATTTATTTATTTATGTAGTCTATATATATATAGACAATGAATATATGAAAATATGATACAATTGTTTAAAAGTTTGCATGCATTTGTGTGCATGTGTATATGTGTAGACACTATATATTATAATGACAGACACATGCAATATATATCTAAATATTATATACACATATATAATACATATCTAAATAGTGTGTGCACGTGTGTAGATAAAATATAATATTTATATAATATAGATATTATATAAAGACTCTATGTATAATTTATATACACATAATATAAATATTGTACATATATATATTATACTATATATATACAATATAGATATTGTGTGTGTGTGTGTGTGTGTGTGTGTATTGTTAATATACATACACTATAAATAATACATTAATAATTGAAACACAAATTGAATGTATTAATCATCAACACATCAATATAAAATAAATATATTTAGAATGTGTGAGATATATCACTACAAAAAATAAGTCAATTAGAAATAGAAATTAGAATGCATAATTCTGTTTATAAAATCAGAAATGGAATTGAAATGGAATAAAAATGAAAATAACATTTTATGAAAAAATTATAAATGGAAAAAAAAATTATTGCTAATTAGTGACAAATTTTAAATATTTTTTAATTCTGTCATTAATTGTGACTCGGTGTCATGGGCAGAAATACTTGCATGATATTTACCGATGGAAATTTATGTTTCTATGTTTTTTTAGAAATGGAATCCTTAGACATTTCTATATTTAGTGATAGAAATTATTATCGTCTCTAAATGTGAAATGTCGAACACATTCGTTGCAATTTGATTTTTAAAAAATTTAGTGACGGAATATTATTCCATCACATTTTAGAAATAGAAATAATTTCTGTCACTAAATTATGATAATTAATTAATTGAAAGAATACTTCGAAACTTTGAAAAAAATTTAGGGTTTAGGGGTTGTTAATTTCGATTATGAGTTCGTTTGTTTAGTTTTTGAAATTATTTTTCTCTAATTAATGTTTTCAAATTTTTTCGGATGTTTTGTATTTGAGTATTACAATTTTTGTGTATTTTATTGTTACCTATAGTTTTTTCTCATGTTTAACATTCTCATTGGGTTCTTTCTTCTTATTTTTTTGAATTTATATCATTCTAATTGAAAAATTATATATTTTATATTTTTTTTGCAGAAACTAGGATTTATTAAATTTTTGAGTTACCAAATTAAGGTATACAATTTTTGTGTGTTTTAATATTAACATGTAGTTTTGATCATTTTAATTAATGTGGACTTAGTTTACTTACTAGGATTTTTTGAAATATAATAATTTATAAACAAACAACTTATACTAATGATGCTACTTTAATAATGAATAATTTATTAATATTTTAACAAATACTAAAAGTTGAAATGTAATAACAATGAAAAACATAAAAAATTTTGAAGATATGCAATTTGAAGTTTGAAATGTAACAATAAAAGAACAAATAATAAAATTAGAACCTTATATTTTAAAAAATATATATTACATCTCACACCTGATATATGGCTATTTATACTATATGCTTCATATGGATTAGTATATATTCATATTAATTTATTAATATTCTTAGTCACTATTTAACCTTTTTTGTTGTTTTTTCATTGACATATTTAAATGCATTGGCATTGTGATTTTTTTTAGGATTTCTATTAAATAAAATACCTTTGTCTAATTAGTTGGTACATATTATTAATTTTGGAATCATGAATTATCATAGAATGATTTTTTTTTTTCATAATTAATACAATTTCATCAAATATCGATAAATATCAAATATTTAGTTTTTTGTATATGAAAAAATTATAATTTATTTCTTTTGATAAATATTTAAGAGATTAAAGCAACCTACATTATCTCATTTTAATCTAAAATTATCTAATAATAATGTGACTACAACTTTTTTATTAGATTTATATAATATCTCAAATAAGTTACTACAACATTATTACAAATAAGTCTTTATCTACATTATTATAATTCAAAATATATTTCTGTTAGGTGTAATAGGAATGAAAAATATTATACGACTGAATCATAAATGAATGATCTATATTATTATTATATGTAATGAAAAACATTACATAAAAGACTAAAAGATAAGTTTTTGACTAATTAGATTATAGAGGGGATTGAGGAGTTTATTGACTGCTGAAAAAAAGCTAGAATTTATGGATCAAATAAAAATAAGATGCCCAATGTTATAACCATAAATGTCAAAATTAGAGTTTCCAAAATGTGAACACAGTGCGATATTAACTTCCAAAAATGGATTATTAGAGACTATTATGTTTGATATAAACATAAAAAAATAGTTGTGCCACAAATAATAAAGCATTATGTACATAAACATATTGATTCAAATATTGCAACAGAATTTTCAATCTTAATGATTCATGTGAAGAAATATTGAAGAATATTATTGGTCTTTTATTCAAGCCAGATATCATTGATAATAATTCAATATCATTATCAAAATAATTTTATGAAATATTGAAATTATCAGAAGAAGTAGTTTGGCCAGATAGTCCATATGGCCACTCAAAGTTATCTGTAGTGACCAGACTTTTGAATTTAAAGACAAAATATGATTTTTCAGAAAGGTATTTTGATAAAATGTGCATGTTGTTATTTGAATTATTACCAAAGAATAACATCATAAAAGATAATTTTTACAACACAAAAAGTTAATAGTAGGTTTGAGTGTCCCTATAGATAAATATATTATTCCTTTAATAGTTGCATGATATAATGGGGTGAAGATAGTAAAGCAATTGCTTATAATTTTTGTAACTATCTTCTATACAAAATACATACATGTAAAAGGTAGAAAAAATATTCCTCATAAGAAGATATATTACTTCCCATTGACTCCTCATCTAGAAGGATTATTTGCATCTGAAACCACTACTAATGACATGAGTTAACAAAAAGAGCATATTATTGAATATGACATGATGCGGCATTGTTCAGATTCTACTTATTGTAAATATTTTGATGATTATCATCTATCTTTATTGCATATGAAAGTTGAAATATTAGATTAGGGATATGCACATATAAGATTTTAGCCATTTAGATCAACATGGCAATAATACTCTTCATGGCTGTTTTTATTACACATTATAATTTACAACCATTAATGTGTAAGAAAGATCAATACATGTTTTTGTGTGTTATCATGCATAGTCTGAGAAACCCAAAAGACAAGTTAGATGTTTTTCTGTTGCCCATGATTGTGGAGCTCAAAGAATTGTAAGAGGATGGTGTCGAAACATATGATATATATAAAAAAAGTAAAACTTCAAAACGAGAGCAGCACTCATGTGGACTATAAGTGACTTTCTTATATATTCAATATTGTCAGGATAAAGTACTATAGAAAAATAAGCTTGTCCTAATTACATGGAGGACTCAATTGCATTTTCTTTGAGTAAAGGAGAAACAACTTTTTGGTTTGATAGCTACCATAAGTTATTACATATGAAACATCTATTTTAAATGAATATTGATATGTTTAAGAATGAGCGTATAGTTGTAAAAGGTGCACCACCTTTGAGGTCATTTGCCAGAATATTAAATGTAATTGAAAGATACAGGTTCAAAATATTATAAATGTTGATGCAAATTAAAAGGAGTCAAATGGGTCGTCGGCCAAGACATGGCCCACATTCTATCCAGCACAGCATGCTCCAAAACTAGCCTGGGTGACCATCCGATGGGGTCCCCACCGAGATTTCAGCTAGCCAATCCAATTTATTTAAATTGATCGGCCACGTGGTCGATTATAATCAGCCAACCCTTAAGTCGACCACCCATTGATCATCACACAAAGGGTAATGGCTAAGATGCATGATATGTGCATCTTCGTTGTATGGCATTTTGTGTGCACAATTTTTGGCCATAATTGTATAATCTACATAATAAAATCTCGCTAAATAATGATTATGGTATTGAAAATTGATTAGAAAAAATGATATGCTTTCTATTTCACACATGCTGGCATATCATATGGTAGAGCAAAATCAAGATATTTTTTGGATGACTAGAAGTATCATACATCACACACATATATCTTGTTGAACTACGAGAAAATTATACCTGATATTGAGTAAGATTTATAATCAAATTATATTCTTATTTCTTTGTCATGGTATGTGATATACCTTTTTAATAATTCAAAATACCTTTAATGTTTTTTTTTGAAGAATGTATGCTAAGGAATTAAGGCAAAAAGAAGTGCATTTTGATTATGCTTCAATTGATGCAAAGCTTGGAAAAGATTTTACAATTTGTTTTGAAAAATTTGTCAGTATATAACTTATCATTCTTACTTCTTAAAAGTAATGTGTAATATTAGATAAGTATGATTTTATTTTTTATCATTTTGTAGGTATAATTTTCATCATCAAGTATATGTAATAGACAAATAAGGGTCTTACAAAAAGACCATTATGAAGTTTACAGACGTATCCCATATATTATGCAAATGGATACAAACTTCACAATTTGAAACATGATTCAAATAGAGATGCAATGAATAGTGGTGCATACATCAAGGGGTCTAACTCTACTACATCTACTATTGATTTTCATGGTCTACTAATTGAAATTCTATATGTGGAGTATCTTGCTTTACCAAATAAAAGAACAATTCTATTTAAGTGTGAACGCTTTGATCATATTCCAAATCTGGGTACTAAAATTTATAATCAACACAACCTTGTATATATGCAGCATAAGAAATATTATCATAAGTATGAGCCATTTTATTCTTATGGTGCAACCTGAACAAGTGTGTTACCCCACTTATCCAACCACAAGAAGAAATCTTTGTGGTTGGTGGGAAATATGTAAAATAAAATTTAGATCAGTTATGGAAGTTATTGCAAAGAATGTTATTGTCACTAAATTGCATATACTTGTATTTCAAGAGAAGAATGTGGAACATCATCTAATCATTCCTAGGTCAGATGATGAGCTTCAAACATTGCTTGGTTAAGATAAAAACTATTTTAATATTGATGATGATCATGTTGTAAAAGATAATGAGGAGGAATTAATTACATAATTAGATGATGATAAATATATAAATGGAGATGATTTGTTAGAAAATTCTGATGTTGATTAGATATTTATTGACTTCCATGTTATGTTGTCTAGATTATTTTGTAACTGTTACAATTTGGATGTTAAATGAAAAAAAAGATTCACTTTTGTGAATGTCAATATGTTTATCATTATGTTTTTTTATTATGATATTTTAAGGATATATTTGCATTGTCTGTATTTTTTGATGTTTATATAACTTGATTTAGGCATGAAAAATAACTATTCAAGTGGTCGATAATCTCAATATGTGGGGAGGGGTAGAGGAAGTCAACTAATAGTTTGTGAAGGAAAAAAATCTATATGTATCTAGTGATAATAACACTACAAATAACTCTCTACATTCTCCTATACATATAGAATATACGTTAGCACCATCTCGTCATGACACACATTGATTGACTAGCAATGATATTTCGTCTTTGTCTTATTTTGCATCGGAAGATTTTATTAGCTTCATCTCACATATTTTAAGAGGCCCATGCATTGGTATTGTAGCATCAACACCGGCTAGATATTCATAATCCATTATTTGCATGCTAATTTATGAGAAAATCATCATTCGGCCTACAATTGACAATAAATAGGACGTAGCTTTCTTAGATTTACTACATAACATGCATGCATTATCATTTTTCTATATTTTCCATTGAAAAAATTTAATTAATAACTGTGAAAGAAATTATAGGTAAATGATTTTTCTACTTATCAAACATTATCATTTAGAATTAAAATAATATTTATATTATGAAGTTTTGGATAATATATAAAAATGAATTAAATATTAACTTAGTAGCATAAACATGCATGCATTTTGTTTATATGTATATATACTTACTGATGTTAAATTACTTACAGATTTATTTATTCTACTTCTCATACAATCGAGAAAATAGTTAAGGAAAAACTAGTTATGGAGAGTATAAAGTGGAGTAAAGTGCCCCCAGGCCCCAAATATGAAAGAATTTTATTATCAAGAATTTGAGGTACAATTTTCATGTATTTACTTACTTTGTAATTTGGTCTAATATGAAATACTCTTTAAATAAATGCATTAAAATATATTATTATTTTATTAGGTTTTTACAGAAAAAATATAATTGAAATAATGCTTTGGTGCTATCGGTGAAGGCTACATGGAAACTTATGGCTAGTAAGAGATACAATAGCAAGCTTGACAAATGGAGAAAAAAATATGGTAAAGATACAAAGCCTAATAGTGTCCTTAATATTTGGATTAAGTATGGTGAGAATACTAGAATAATGAAGAATTCAATGCCTTATCACAGATGACCTCACACAATCATCGATCATAGAAAGCGGGTGAATGATCAAGACTTTTGAAACATGTTATAAGTTCAAAGGAAACCTACCAACATTCAGTAGATTTAGTAAAATTTTCATTCATAAATTATTATTATTTGAATTCTTTGAATACAAACGATAATATATGCGTGACAACATATCAAGTACCTCAATTGTAACTATTATTTTTTTAGGAGGCTAAGTTAGGACATCCACCAATATTGTTTAAGGTGTTTATGCGAATACACAAAAAGAAGGATGAATTATTTATGGACAAGCAGTCAAATAATATTAAAATGGTTTCTCAATTTTTACTTGTAGTATCACATGTAATTTGCAATCAATATAAGATAATAAAAAAAATTATTTCGACACTCACTAAAATTAATACGTAAAGTCAAGTAATTTCTTTATCATATCTTATGAGTTATTATATATGGACTCATTAAACATAATAACTAATTTCCATTTTATGTTATTTTTTGTAGGGAGATGATAGTTTCATGTTGTATTTAACAATCAATAGAAAGGTGTGGAGTTAAGTTGTATTTTAAAAATGTATACATTTTTTTAAAACATAGTAATAATGAGTAAAGTTATCTTGTATTTTAACAATTATAAGAATTAATGATGAATATGGTTGTCATTGCTTCCCAATTGACAGATCATTCTATAGAGGTGCCAGAGATTGATATTGCACATATTTACCTTCGGGCTATCATAGTAGAGTAAAAAAAATGGCGAGTGTATGGTTTTGGTACCCATGCATCTACATTTTATCCAAGTTTTGTTTGAAGTTCTTTATCATCATCATCCAAATATAATAATATGTTTGATGAGAGGTTGTGCGATGAGATGTAAAAAATTCATGATACATTATAAGTAAAAAATGAGGAGATGCAACAAAATAATAAAGAGATGCAATAAAAGAATGAAATGATGCAACAAAAGAATAAAATGATGCAACAAAAGAATGAAGAGATGAAAATGAAAATCGAAGAAATGAAAAAAAATGGAGGCGGAAATAATGAAAAGAAAGGAGGAAATACAACAGATTTTGAAGATGGAAAAAAAATATGCAAGTTGGCAAAGACATCATCTATTTTTCATCATTCTAAAGATGATCCATCTAGATCTCCGGAAGATAATACTCATCTCAACATGGACTCATAGGTATTTGTGATACTGTATTATTAATTTTTTGTAATGAAAGTTTTTGTTGTGAAATTTTGGTTTTCATAATATTTTTTAAATTAAATTATGAATGTGTATTATAATTGATTGGCTTTTATGTTTGTTATCTAACATGTTACTATATAGTGGATGTTATGCGAATATTATTTAATGAATAATATGTATATTTACTTATTTGATCATAGGTTATATGGTTTCCATATGCATTTGTATATCATATGCAACATACAGAAACTGTACAAATGAGACATATTCCTGTTGAATACATTAGAAACAAAAATGATGTTTCAAAATCCATTTCTAATTTAGAAATAAATGTTACATTTCTATTTTATTACTTAGCTTAATTTAGGGACGAAATTAGAGATCTCATTTTTTGTCGCTAAAATTAGCGATAGAAAAATTCCGTTGAACATTTTAAAAACACTCAGACATTATCCATTTCTAAAATTTAGAAAGGAACACTTTAAAAATGGATTATTTTCATTTCTATATGTATTTGAATATTAAAATGGAGTTAGAAGCAGAATTGAACATTTCTAATTAGTTTATTTCTTGTAGTGTATCACATCTCATTAAAAAAATGAGATTTTACCTCATTCAAACTCTATTGCTTAAAAAAATATCACATTTCATTTTTAAAAAAAAATTGGGAGTCAAATCTATTGGGATCCCACCAACATTTACTATAAACTCAATTTTTTTAAATTTGATTTTTTTTATATTCTTATTTTTATATGATACATATAGATAGATAGATAGATACAAACATACATATATTCACACACACACACACACACACATATATATATATATATATGTATATATATATGTATGTATGTATATATATATATATATCTAACCTAAATATGATATACACAAACAAACGCAGAGCAATATTGGGCTACATCTTGTATATATATTACACTTTTGAGAAGAAAGGGCGAACACACACACACACACACAATAATATTGTGCTACAAGTTATATATTTATTACACTATGGAGAAGAAATAATGAATATATATTGAACAACACACACACACACACACACACACACACACACACAATTATATATACATTGCATGACATAAGATTATAAATGCATAATTGCTCTTCGTAAGCACGATAGGTTTTTTACTTGTTTTTCAGATATGAACAACATAAACAAATGTTGAAGAAAGTGAAACTGACAAGGTGCCCATTCAACCTACAAAACAATGTGACAAAGGCATGAGGAACTAATCCACCTCAAAATTTCTACTATCCGCCCATTTTTTTAATAATCACACGGGAATGGGATATAACAATGGGTAGAGTTCTCTTGAATCTTAAAGCATACCTAACACTTAGCTTTGAGAAAGAGCCTGCGAAGGGCAAGGTGCGTTGCTAATGCACACCTTCAAGGCTTCAACCGAGCTTGCTTATGGTTTTATCTTTCAAAATTATCGATGCTTTTTACTTTAATAAAATATGACCAAAAATTTATCTCCATTAATAAAATAACTGAAAAAAATATATATAAATCATCTTATTGGGCTGCATGTCTAGGGTTACAACGTGTAGTAACTAGTAATTTGTTACACCTTAAGCCTAGGTGTGCTTAAACTTTAAAATTCTTTTCTAATACCATGACCATGCTCAAAGAACGTGGAGATGAAGATCATATCCAAAACACAAGATTATCACTTTAACACAAGGTTTGAAAGAGCTTAATATCATGGCATCATTATCCCCTTAAGTCATAGAAGCTACATTTGATAAGTTTCACTTTGATACCTACTGCTATTAGACAAAAATACTTATCATTACATCAAGATATGAACTTCAATATATGCAAGCAAGACAAAAATTTCTAAAATAATAATCATTCCAATATTATGCTCATTCAAACAAATTTAACTTGAAAATTTTTATAAGATTTAATATGTTAGTATTTATATAATCAGACATAGAAATAACTATTAAAACTATGACATAACCATAACAATGAAACTTCGCAGTACACCAAAGCTCAAGATGAAACAACCTTAACAGCTACTAACTATGCGCATGTAACTATTAAATTGATAATTCATGCGTGATTATCAATTTCTCAGATTAATATCAAAATAACCTTATCTTCTAAAGTCAGAGAGGCTACATCTGATGAGTCTCAAACTCGATACTTATCGCTCATGGATGAAAATACTTATCATCACATCAAGATATGACCTTCAATATATGCATGAAAAATAAAAATTTGTTAAATGATCAATCATTCTAGTACTACTTTTGTTCAAGCACATTTGACTTCAAAATTTTCATAAAATCTAATATGTTAGATAGTACTAATGTAATCACACAGAGTAAATAACTATTACAACTATGATACAACCTTATCAACTTCTAAATGTTAAAATCCATTGCATGCATACAATCTTTTTTTAGACAATTCATGAATCACACAATTCTCAATGGGCTCAACATATGAAAAAGGATATTGGCGTAAAACAACACTAGATACCATCCACCTAGGCAATTTTTATAAGAGTGTTCATGTGAGTGTGCCTTGAAAATGACACAGAGCTTTCGAAACCAAACCCACTGGCTTGAATGTTGGGCCATATCTCGGAATGACACATTCGAAGCTTTGTTCATCACATGGCACGTTGTCCCACTAAAACATGTGCCACCCAACAATGAAGAAAACCTAAACCATGCATCAAATGGTCCACGATACTTGCTTAGTATTGAGGCTCACAAGTTCCCAAGCTTCAGCACTTGCCCAAGAAGAAGCTTCCTGCAGCAAGCTGCGAACCCCGTGATGAACGTCGCGCGGTGATTTGGATGACCAGAAACACCAGCCACTTTAAAACTTATGATCAGGCTCGATTGTGAGTAAAAACCTCATCTTTGATTATGTTCGCCAACATGTTACGTTCCCAAACTCGCGCAAACCCATCTTGCAGGGGCTGATGATCTAAGATCTTGACCTGCTGGGGAGGGATGTTGTGAACTGCACAAGCCCTGTAGAACTCCACTCTCCTGACTTTCCCCATGCCATTGCATTGCCAGTGGATAGGCACAATATATGGAGTTTATGACCACCCGATACCCAATGGCTGATTGTAGGAGAAAAAAACATGGTCTCATCATCAGGATGAGCAACGATCAACAACACATTCCTCTTGTTCAAAGGGTATATATCATCTTGCTTAGGATTTGGGATCTTCCAAACTATAAGTAACAACGCGACGAGTAACTGAAGCCATCTCATCATCCTTAGTATTTGCATTAGTAATGAACCTACAAAAAACAGCAGCAAACTGATTATTGAAATTTTAAATAGTGATGATCTATGAAGCCTATCTAAATGTATAGGACGATGAGCCTATCTAGCAAGAATGACTAAACTCATTCTAACTGAAGCCTATGTTTAGTTTTGTTCGTTATTTATTTTATTTTATTTATATTTTAGCTTGTATGAGAGCGCTCAACATGTGGGTTATGCCAGCTTGAATGCATGTATATATTTTATTGCAATTTTTAGATTTTTAAAAATTAAGGGATATACATATGATTTCAATAGTATTTTCGTTCATATTATTGTTATTTTGTAATTATATTCATTAATCACTTTTAGAATTTTTTTTCACTCAATATTAGTTTGATTGCTCTAAGTGTTAAATAAATATTATATGTCAATTTTTAATGGAGAGTTTTTTTTTTTAGACATTAAATGTTTGTTTTCAATAGGGAAGATGAAATGTCAAGAGTCAATAATTATTCTAATGGGTGATAATGATTTTTAATTTTCTATTTTATTAGGGCAAACTAATGCCTATAAATAAATCATTGTATTGATTGTAAAATAACAAGAATTAAAGAAATAAAGAGTATATTTTCAGAAATATTTTCTCCTCAATTATAGTTTGCGGCCATTTTTTTACAATTTGGTATCGGAGGGATGGGGAGTATAATCAATAATGTCTTACTGCCCTGATTAACGAAGGTGAATTACGAGAATTGGAGCATCCAAATGAAAGTTCTTCTCGGTTCTGTGGATTGTTGGGAGTGGTTCAACAAGGTTTTGAAGAACCTGAATCTACCGAAGGATATACGACGGCTCAAAATAAGGCTTTGAAAGAGAGGCGATCAAAAGATAAGACGACATTGTACATCATGTTCCGAGCTATTGATGAATCGGGCTTTGAGAAGATTGCGAGTGCAAAAACTTCAAAAGAAGCGTGGAGCATCTTGAAGACTACGTACAAAGGAGCCGACCGAGTTAACAAGTTCGTCTTCAAATGCTTCGCAATGAGTTTGAAAGCATGAAAATGAATGAGTCAGAAGGTGTGTCCGATTATATCATGCATGTTCAAATCGTGGTAAATCAACTCAACCGAGACGGAGAAAAGTTATTCGATGGGCGAGTCGTGGAAAAGATTCTAAGGTCATTAACTAACAGTTTCGAGAATGTGGTATGTGCCATAAAAGAGTCAAAGGATCTATCAACGTTCACAGTTGACGAGCTTGCAGGTTCCCTAATGGCACATGAATATTGTAAGAAGAAGAAAAATGAGGAGATACTTGAGCAGACACTTCAAACTAAAGTATCGTTCAATGACGAAAAGGTATTCTATTCTCAAAACTTTCGAGGTAAATGGCGAGGCCGTGGTGGTCGAGGAAATATTCGCAGTGGGAAAAGCCGTAGTCAAGAAGGGTATCATGAGGAGAATGTGCAATCAAACCAACAAAATTGGCTTGGAAGAGGACGCGGTCGTGGAAGAGGTGGTCGGTCAAATTATTCCAACTTCGAGTGCTACAAGTGTGGCAAATATGGTCACTGTGCGAAGGATTGTAATTCTGATAAATGTTACATTTGTGGAAAGGCGGGACACTTTGCAAAAGAATGTCGAGTTGAAAAAAAAGGATTGAAGAGACAACCAATCTAGCCATGGATGACGAGGTGGAAGAAGTCTTTCTCTTAATGGCATATAACAAAGTCAACATCGACAATGACACGGTGTGGTACATTGACACAACTGCAAGCAACCACATGTGTGGGCATGAGCATTGTTTCAAAGAAATGCGAAAGGTTGAAGCTGTATCCGTGTCATTTGGAGATGGCTCAAAGGCTGAGGTAAAAGGCTAAGGTACGATTTATTATGTACAAAAGGATGATTTCATTGGGTCAATCCAAGATGTGTATTACGTATCAGACCTCAAGAGCAATATTTTAAGTATGGGGCAACTCATGGAGAAAGGATATTCGGTTTTTATGAAATACCGAATATTACTATTGAAAGACAAGCAAGGGCGTTCAGTTGCACAAGTTGAAATGAGAAGAAATCGGATGTACAAGCTGAATTTGAGAAGTGTACGAGGAAAATGTTTGCAAGTCAATGTGGAAGACAAGGCGTCACTGTGGCATCTTCGTTTTGATCACCTACATTATGATGGCCTAAACAAGTTGGCAAAGAAGAACATGGTGCACGGACTACCGGACATGGAATACGAGGGAAAATTTTGTGAAGAATATGTGCTTGGAAAGCATGCAAGAATGTCATTTCAAAAGAAGGCAGAGTATCGGGCTAAGCAACCTCTCGAATTGATTCATTCCGACATATGTGGACCAATCACCCCTGAATCTTTCAGCGGCAAAAGGTATTTCATTTCTTTTATTGGTGATTTCTCACGAAAAACTTAGGTTTATTTTCTGAAATAAAAATTCGAGGCATTTGAGGTGTTCAAAAAATTCAAAGTACTGGTGGAAAAGGCAACTGGTAGATATATTAAATCTGTACGATCTGATAGAAGCAGCGAATACACTTCGATGATTTTCATGGGGTATTGTGAGGAGCAAGGCATGAGGTGAATTTTAACCTCACCATACTCTCTACAGCAAAATGGTGTAGCCGAGAGGAAGAACCGAACCATTCTTGACATGGTTCGGTCAATGCTCAAAAGCAAGAAAATACCGAAGGAGTTTAGGGCGGAAGCTATGCAATGTGCCGTCTATTTTCAAAATCGGTGTCCACATGCAAAGTTGTATGATCAAACACCACAAGAGACATGGAGTGGACAAAAACCAACAGTCTCTCATCTCAAAGTATTCGGCAGTTTGGCCTACGCACATGTTCCGGATCAGCGAAGAACAAAGCTTGAAGACAAAAGCAAAAGATATATTTTCATTGGGTATGATGAGAAAACAAAAGGATACAAGCTATTTGACCCAATAAGCAAGGAGATTCTAGTGAGCCGTGATGTTGGAGAATCATCAATTGCTATGCCAACAACTATACCGAAAAATTCTGAAACCATTAATGATGAAGATGAACCACGACAACCCAAAATGCGAAGCTTACAAGATATATATGATTCAACAAATGAGGTACACCTTGTATGACTTTTGATAGATTCCGAAAATTTAAGCATTGAACAGGTGGTGCAAGACAAGAAGTTGCAAACTACCATAGACGAGGAGATTAAAGCAATAGATCGTAACAACACATGGGAGTTAGCAGAATTGCCAAAAGGAACTCAGCCCATTGATGTTAAGTGGGTATTTAAGAGAAAGATGAATGCTCAAGGAGAGATAGAACGATATAAGGCGAAACTTGTAGCAAAGGGATACAAGCAAAAGGCAGGAATTGACTATGATGAGGTGTTTGCTTCCGTTGCAAGAATGGAGACAATCAGATTGCTCATTTCACAAGCGGCTTAGCTCAATTGACCGATATTACAAATGGATGTCAAATCAACATTCTTAAATGGTGTGCTTGAAGAAGAAGTTTATATTAAACAACCACCCAGGTACATGAAAATTGGAGAAGAAAAAAAGGTATTGAAATTGAAGAAGACACTTTATGGGTTGAAGCAAGCATCGCGGGCATGGAATACTCGTATCGAAACATACTTCAAAGAGAACAGGTTCGAGTAATGTCCTTATGAACATGCCCTTTATGTGAAGAAGAGTGGAGGTAATATTTTATTTGTTGCTCTTTATATTGATGATCTTATTTTTATGGGAAATAATAATGAAATAATACAAAAGTTCAAGAGCACAATGACACGGGAATTCGAGATGACATATTTGGGCTTGATAAAGTTTTTCTTTGGTCTAGAGGTAAGCAAGAAAAGATGGGTATTTTTGTATCCTAGGAGGCATATATAAAGGAGATTTTGAAGAAGTACAGGATGGAGTCTTGCAATCCGGTTTCAACACCAATGGAACCAGGTGCAAAACTCTTTTGATGGAGGAGAACGAGTCGATGCAATCAAATATCGGAGTTTAGTGGGAAGCCTTCATTATCTCACATGCACAAGGCCGGACCTTGCATTAAGTGTCGGCATTGTAAGTCGATTCATGGAGGAGCCAGTCTATTCATATTGGAAGGCGTTAAAGCAAATCCTTCGATACATCAAAGGAACTATGTCACTCGGGTTATTTTATACAAATGGGGCAGATTACAAGTTGGTCGGGTACTCATACAGTGATTGGTGCAGAGACTTGGACGATCGGAAAAGCACATCGGGTTGTGTGTTTTTTATGAGTGACATGGCATTTACTTGGCTTTCAAAGAAGCAACCAATCGTAACACTCTCAACATGTGAAGCTGAATATGTGGCAGCATCTTTGTGTGTACGTCATGTGATATGGCTCAGAAATTTATTAGGCAATATGGAGCAACAACAACTCGGTGCAACTAAGATACGAGTTGACAACAAATCAGCAATTGAATTGAGCAAGAACCCGGTGAATCATGAGAGAAACAAACATATTGAAGTTCATTTTCACTTCATCCGAGATCAAGTAAAGGAAGGAAATATAAAATTAGTATACGTGGCAAATCGGGACCAAGTCGCAGATATCTTCACCAAACCACTACCTACGATACTACTCGACAACTGCAAAAGATTACTCGTCATGAAAGATGATAGGAGCATTTAAGTTTATGGGGGAGTTTTGTTAAATAAACATTAAATGTCAATTTTTAATGGAGAGTTTTTTTTTAGACATTAAATGTTTGTTTTCAATAGGGAAGATGAAATGTCAAGAGTCAATAGTTACTCTAATGTGTGATAATGATTTTTAATTTTCGATTTTATTAGGGCAAACTAATGCCTATAAATAAATCATTGTATTGATTGTAAAATAACAAAAATTAAAAAAAGAAAGAGTCTATTTTCAGAAATATTTTTTCCTCAATCATAGTTTGTGGCGATTTTTTTTACAATAAGTATATCAAAACTTTTAATTTTCTTTTTTCTCATTTTTTTGGCAAAAATTAATGTGCCACAGAATGAATTTGTGAAAAAAAAAATGATTTTAAGACAATATGTTTCTCCTTTATGTATAAATAACCACATAAAAACTCACTTTAAGAATATAATTTTCTAAATGTTCTTTAAATTTTTTTTTAATTGAACTTAATAAATTATTCTATTATATTGTTGATATCCTTTTAAATAAAATATACAGAGCCTGAATGTATTTAAAAACCATGATGGCCACACAAACACTTAGGCGATGTATTAATATTTATATTTTTAAGTCATTTTTCATGTACTATTTAATTTTATTTATAGTAGTGTTCATGGGAATTTAGAGTGTTCTAAGTGTTTTATTGTACATTAACATCAATGTACATGAATATGTAAACACAAGTTTTAGCAAATTTAAAAACAATTTTTTCCTTTATGATAACAACTTTGTTAATTTTCATAAAAGATATGATAATATTCATACTAAAAAAAATTTCTCCTATCAATAAAACTCATCATAGATAAATACAATAGAATACTTTTATATAATTACAAAAAAAAGGATAACTTATATGTCAGATACTCTCATTCATAATAAAATAAATAAAAAATTATAAACAAAAAAAAAACTAATATTATAATAATTCTCCTTAAACTGATGCATATAGATCTAGAGTAGTACACTTATATGTGAATTATTTGCTTATGATACATTAAATGAGAGTACTAAACATTAAATAAAGATAAATTATTTCTGAGATTATATCACTATATGACTATCAAAGTAAAAAATAGTAAAAAAAAATATTAATTTTCTTGAATATATGCTGATTACAAAGTATCTCATTTATAACCAACATCATAACTTTAAACTTTGCCTCTACCCAAAACTAGTTATAATTATCTATATTTTACTTATTCATAAGAAAAAAAATATCTCAAATAAAAATATAAAAATCTACAGTAGATCTTCTTTCAATACAAGTTGGTGCCAAATTATAATTTGAATATTTAGTTAACTATAAGTGCTCATGATCCAAGTGAACAAGTCAAAGAGAATCTAAAAAATAACTAATTATATTGATTACGTGAATTATAATTAATCTAATGATAATCAAATCATTACTTTTTCTAATAATTTTTTCTGAAAGTAATAAAATATTCACTATAGCACAATCCAACACCCAACATCTATGAGTGTATCAACTACATATTTCATTCATAACAATCTAATATCTATCTTAAAATATGTCACATTCATTACAAAAAAAATATTTGAACCTCCTAAAATTCATTGCTTGAATCTATGATCGAAGGTATTTCTTGAGTTTAATAATTTTTAAAATGTCATCTCTCATAATTAGTATACATATATGTACAAAATAAGTAGAATCATCCTACCATCAAAATTTCTTAAAAAAATAAAAAAAATATTTGCAACACACGTGTATAAACCAAACATGACAACTGCATATAAAACTTTCATAATCCAAGCTCTCAATGAATGGTTACTCATGTGTCTGCTTCATATATACGTCCTTTTCGAGATCCTGCCATGATGAAAAGAATTCTTCACATATGGTTGTGTATCTCCATCTGGAAGATGCTGCTAGTAAAAATAATTCATAACAAAAACATTTTGATCATAATATAAAAAACATTTTGATAATCTCTACCAAACATCTACCTTCCCATCCGAACTTCTATTCACAATGAATATTGACTTAAAATCAATAACACATTGTTCTGAAAGTCAAGATACAAATTCTCAAGTTTTATTGAAGTATAAGATATTTATTTCTTACAAGCTAAATTGGCACTATCCTTAGTAAGATAATACCTCAAAAAATATATATCTTATTATCATTAAAAAAAGTAATAAAGGAAAAATAATAATAAAGAAGACATCAATATGAAAAAACCTATAAGAGCATGTGTTTCGTAGAACTAAATTTTTTTCGGAAAATAATCAAAAGATCTTGATCAAAGAGACTGACTATAGAATCATTTGGCTACTCGATAGGCATGCCTTTGCTCTGATGAATGTTTCACACCATATAATATCTTTTCAATTTACAAACTAGTCTAATTGTGCTATTCAATACTCATGTGCTTGCTTCATATACACCTCCTCCTCAAGGTCCCTATTAAGAAAAGATTTCTTCACATCTAGTTGTGTACCTCCATCTACAAGATACTAGTAAAATTAAAATTCATATCAAAATCATCTTAATAATAATATAAAAAATATTTTAACAATATACGCAAAACATTAGAGTGAAACATCTTGCAATAAATTTCATCTCAAAGTGATTTACCTACTCTTCTAGACCTATATTCACAATGAATATCGACTTAAAACAAACAACCCATTATTTTGAAGATTGAGATACTAATCCTCAAGTTTTATTGAAGTATAAAGTATTTATTTCTTACATCCTAATTTGACAACATTCTTAGAAATATAATACCTCGAAAAGAGAATTAAATATCTTAGTATCATCAAAAGAATAAAAAAAATAAGATATCAATATAACAAAACCTATGAGATCGGGTGTTCAGTACACACATATTTCTTCTAGATAATAATCAAAGATCAAGATCAAAGAGGCAAATTTTATAATCATTTTGGCTCATTTATAAGCACTTCTTTACTCTGAACAAGTTGTGTATGTTTTCCTAGTATATACTTTAAATCCTAGGGGGTCAAATCTCTCAGTCTTTAATTCATCATGAAAAAAATTAAATGAGACTCATGGATTACAATGTCATTTGGATTCGAGATATATTTTTATTCCTAGAAAATCTATCACTTCAAAGTCAACTTGATATATATATTTATTGATAGATATAATAACTTTATAAGTGTGTCATCATTCATAATACTAACTAATAAGTTTACATATAACTAACAAGTGACTATTTATTCTATTTGAATGTTAAAACAAAACAAAAAAAAGTAAGAAAACATAATGTATCATCATAAAAAATGACTCTTCCTAAACTTATAAAAAAATAGGTTTTGCTCTTTAAATATAATATAGTAGCACTCACTAAAATTTACTTGACTTTTATAAAAAATATGTGTACCCTTTTTACGTATTGAAATAACTAAGAAATATACATCTTAAGACTAAAAGTATCAACCTACCTTCTTGGGAAGAAATCATAAATAAAATAAATACTCTCACAAGACTCAAGGAAGCAAGCTAAAAAATCTCTCCATGATACAAGATTTAAAAGGATATACAAAAAAATAATAAAAAAATACTTGTGAATGATGAGGAAACTTGTAATCTACACTAGAACTCTCTAGAAATAAGTTGAAACACTCATATCAAAAGTGTGTCTAAATTGTCTCAATAAAATGCTTATTTTTTCTTATAATCTCATTATGTGAGAGTAAGTCAACACAAAAAGCATGGTGTATGATCATGTAATAATATAGTAAAGTAATAAAACGATCTGACATATACATAAATGCATTGTCATTTTTTATTTTTTAATATTTTTATTAACTTATTTTTTAAATATTTTACAAAATTTAAAAATTAAAGAAATTGTGATCCTGAGTGAAAAAAAAGAAATAATACATAAATCATAAATAATTATCAATACAAATAACAAAACCTAAATTACTATTGGGTCTCGTCTCTATTAGTTCATAGTAAATTTGAGTTTATTAGATCGAATAAGTTTAATTACACTATTATGATTAGTTGAATTAAAAACTCTAAACCTAATATAATTTCATAATTGACATGTCTCACAGTCTAGATAGAAATCCCTAAGATTAGAATATAATATTCTAAACATGATCAATAATGAGTGACCAAGTCAAAAATATACAAATAATGAGCCAACCATACATAAATATCTAATATGATATTATACCATTGAAATAAATATACATATCATTATGCTCAATCTCAAATATAAACTTTCTCAAAGTATTTCAATTCTATAAATAAATATCAATAAATAAAATAAAATCAAAATTATGCTATGTAAAAATATATCTCACAAAAATGAGACTAAAATGATAATCATGAAAAAAAAATACAAACAAGAAATAAAGGACCAAACTTATTATTATTATACCATGAGTTTTTGAGGATGTATCATTGGCTCATAATATTCAATGAAAAAATATATATTATTAAAAGAGAACTATTACTTGTAATGTGAGTAATGACTCTTGATTCAATAGTCCATAAGACTAAATAAGAGAACAAGTCTTAATAATTATAGCCTCTAAAGACTATGAAGAATATGTTATTTCCCTACTAGGAAAGAATCTCAAATATCCCCTTTAATAGGGATTACTATAGGAGAAGTTTATGGGACCACTAGATAGAATGGATAATTGACTTATTCCTCTCAACAATCTATAGTGCTCTCCACCTCATCTCCAGAAGATACTTCCTACAACGTCCCTAGTGTGGTTTATTCTCCTACAATATGTGCACTAACTAATATTCTTATGTATTTTTCCATGTTACCACTAATATCCTTTTGACTACTAGCATATGTAGAAAAAGATGTCTCTCCAATATTTCTCAATCTACCTTACACAAACTAAATTACTTGGTAATTTAACTCGTGTAATTGAAAACTTTTTATCACCCAAAATTTAACTATGAAATTCTAAAAACTCATATGATAATGAGTATTAAAATATCATGGCAGGAAGTCTTTTTATTTGTCTCACTTTATCTGGAACATCAATCCTAGTTGAAAAAACCTCCAAGAATTATGTAGTTAATTGAGTGAACTATATAAAATGAATAGTAATCTACTCATACTCTTTAATCCCTTTTAATCTCAATTCAAGAAACTATGTAATTGCGTTATATATTTGTATCACCTAATATAAGTATACTGATATTACTAACTCTCATAGATCTTTCATGTAGTACAAGATGAAGAAACTAAGATCAACTTTAACTCGATGTACTATCACATGGTAATCAAAATATAAAAATCTATATGTAGTCATTTATCCTTCATATCATCACTAGCTAGTTCATTTTTCAAGTGATCTAGCATTTCCTTACAAAAAGATCATATTTTAACTCTTATTGCCCATTGTAAGTAATTTTAATTTATAAACTTTCATAAAATAAATAATAAAATTTTAAGTTTATTCATAAATAAATGTAATGAATCACAAAGTGATGCCAACAAAAAAGACCGCATCACAATAACCCTTGTATTTGTAGCTTATCCCTTGTTGCACCATAGCTCCACACAAACATCATCCTTGTTGCACTATTTTTTGCACACACATTTGCCCCTACCTAGCATGCCAATACAAGTACAAAAAAACCTAACTGCATCCATCAACTCACACACTTTTGTCACATATGGTTAGAGGTTTCAAACAAATTATGTTGTACCAACACAACTCATTTTTAGGTTTATCCGGGTCACTATGCCGTGCCGGTATGTTTTTAAAAAGGGGCAGCTCGACACAGCCCATTGGCATGAATTTTGGGTGGGTTAGCCGAGTCATGTTAAATCGTGCCAAGCTGGGTCATACTTGACCAGGTTAACCCGGTTCATTCCCAATTAGCCTGATTCATTCCAAGCTAGCCCGGGTTAGTACCAAGCTAGCTTGGGTCATGACCAGCTAGCCTGGGTTAGGACCAAGCTAGTTGATTCAGACAACCATCCCATCATGCAGTGTAGCACCTCTCGTGCTAAAATGTTTTGCTCGACATGATCCAAGCTGTGCCGTAGATATGCCTCTGGCACGTCCAGGCACGATTCTAAATTGTGTTGTGCTATGCCTAGCATGACTGAACAATGCCTTGTAAATTTCTGAGGCGTGCTATGGCTGTTTGGCCCATTTGACACCTCTACACATTGCGCACTTTTGTGCATTATATCCATCACACACTCACTATGTGCAATTGAGGATGATGGAGGCACACATAAACTACATGCCTTCTTCAGATAGAAATAGTGCACACATACAATGTTGCATGTGATATACACATATACTATGAAATTAAAATTCATGTGATATCTTTCTATCTCTTTCAAGAAACCCTAGGATTTGCACTCTCTAAGATTTTAGTTCTTATATCATGATAACAATAATGCTATAAAGATATCCATAAATTAATAACCCATCATAAGTACATACAATAAAATATTCTTATATAATAAATAAAATTAATTGAGATAGGTCACATATCAAATACTTCCATTCATCATAAAATAAATAAAAAATTATAAACAAAAAGAAATTGCAATAATCATTTTATTATGAAAGAATATATTAAATCTGAAGCATTATAACAAATGATAAGACATAATATTAGCAACAAATGTTGTAATAATTTTCCTGCTAGGATCTATAAATACAAAACTTTCATTTCACTTGTTGATTTGGCATAGAAAATTTATTTGTAAGTATAATTTAACAATCACCCATCAAAATTAATGATTTTTCATAAAAATAATTAGTCACTTGGACTCTACCATCATAGATTTTTATTGGTTTTGCCAAACAAGAAAGGAACATGATTAATGTGTCCGAACTCACAAGGAGTTTCCAATGTATTTTGAATCATATTGTATATTTTTGATCCATTGTACATGTTATCTTCACATAGTACTCTCATAAACATGAGGGGCACTATCTATCCTTTTGTATTCCTATATACTTTTGAATCATGCATATGAAACCTTGAGAATTTTCACTCCTTTTAATTTGATTACTAGTCAAGCTTTGTTGCAAGACAAATCTTAATAGTAATGAAGAAGGTGGTTCCATGAATTGACTCCATCTTGTTCATGTAATTGCATGAAAGTGGCATCGAAAACAAACTTAATATGTATGTTTCTTTTTTCTTACATTAGAGAAACTCCAATGAGAGTTGCAATAAGGGGTGTCATCTCTATAATCGCTAAAATGATACTCAAACAACAAAAAATCATGCTCCAATGGAGGTGATATCATAGTGGCTAAATGTCATCCAATGTCTTGGGGTGCCATATTTAGCAACTTTAGATAGAAAAATGAGAAGATACAAAATACCCGTTGGTAGATATTGTTCATTTCAACGACTCTTGAACGGTTATATTCCATTCAACTTTATATAAAAATACAAAAAGAATGTAAGGATAAATAGTCAAAGAAAAATGAAATATTGAATTTATAGAGAGGATGTAAGATATATGAATGAAAAATATGAGAAAACTATCATATATATATATATATATATATATATATATATATATATGTGAATTATATATATTTTTTAATTTTTATATATGATAATTTGAAAAATAAAAATATAATTTTTATTCTTATGAAAAATTACATTCATATATCCATTAAATTACATTTGTTATGAAAATATACACATGAAAAATATAATTGCTAAGTTTAATTATATTTTTTTAATAATAAAATATTAAATTATTAAAATGTCATCATATTTTACCACTTATCATTCGAACAAAATACTATTCTATAGTGCCAAAACCAAAACAATATTCATGAGTGTAAAATGACATTTGGCACCCTATTTTTAGCAATCACCATTGGAGTTGATCTTACTAAAGATATCATAAATGAGTTAAATTTGAAGTTTTGTACGGAGATAATCTTTTTTAAATAAAAAATTTGAATTAATGCTTGTTTAAAAAATATAACAAAACTAGTGCATCTTAAAATAAGGTGGTAATAGCCATCATTGCGAACGACACCTTTTAGTTTATTTCAATATCCATCGTTGTAAACGCCGGCTATTGAAATTTAAAAAGTTTCAAAATGCTGGCATTGGGAACGACATCTATTGAAATAAACCAAAGGTCATCATTGTGAACACTGACTATTAAAACTCAATATAAATGGTGCAAAATTGTTGCTTTTGATACATGTTTACCATCTTCACTGCAATCATTTCCAATCACTAGAATGGCATGCATAGGCCAGCTTGGGATCTTGTTGGAACTACTGATCGACAACAACACAAAACAACTCCTATTCGCCGAAGCTGGTAAGGACTTTGTGGATTTTCTTTTATCCATTTTATATCATTGTCTGTGGGATATCTACCTGCATCCCAATGTCAACAAGGCCATGATGTTGGAACCTAGTTGCTCAATCAACCCGTGATAAAAAACCCTTATTTCACTGATTGATAGTGATACAACAGTCACTAGGATGATGTTGTTCATATGTAGTTACTGTAGTAATTATGGTTTTAATGAAAGACATGGATCAAAGTGTCGAGCTAATTATTGTGGAGGAACAATATCCAAGTAGGTGGCCTACATTCCTCCACCGAGTGCTCCATCTAAACCATCTGCGTCAAGTGGTATTGGATTTGTGAAATGCATAGTCATGTACATGATAATGGAAGATCTTGAAGTGAAGCCCATGTCCATCATCTCTAGCATTTCCATGCTGAATAAGTTCAACATGATGGAGATTGGTGCACTCGAGGAAAAGACTATTTTAGTTGGCATGAATGAGGTATTGGTGGGATTTAATCATATAATACAGTGTGTTCTTAAACTCTTGATAATTCATTTCATATTTTTTTTGAGTGCCATTAAGACTTCAAGATATCAACAAAAGTTCCTATCTTGATGACTCACCAATACACATTTATGGAAAGTATAAAATTTATATGATTCTTTGTTTTTTTTTTGAAAATAATATTAATTTTTTTTTGAAAATAAAATTGATTTTTTGATTTTTTTTTAAATTAAAATTTATATAGAAAGTATAAAATTTCATAATGAATCTTTTTCTATACATGTGCAAAACCAACTAGAGTTTGAATATTTAATAAGTTAAAAATACATATTCTCTTTGCAAGATGTCCATGTCTCAAAAATTTATTTGCACAAAAAAGTATTTGAAAAATAATATTCAAATGAATATATAATGAAAATCAAAGAAGTGATTGATTTTATTAATAGCAAATTTAATTTTTGATTTTATTATTATAATGTAGTTACCTTTTTTATGATTGCCTAAATTTTGTGATGTATGTGTGTCATTACATAAATATTAATATATTAAATCTCATAAAAAATTAAAAAAAATAGTATTTCAGCAAAAATAGTATCAGGATGATTGATTGCATAGGAAGTTATTATATTGCATGCATGTATTGGATGTCATTCATCAGTGTGACAACAAATGCTTTCAACCAAATGTTGTATATTTTTGGTTAGAGACTCATTGTTTACAATTTCTTTGCTTTTTGATGAAAAATTATCGAGATATTATTATTAATCTCTTTCAAACTCCAAATTAAGTGAGAGTCTTGTTCACTGGGTATGTTCTTCACTTCCATAAATTTTGTGGAGTCAATAGGAGTATTTAAGATTCAAGATAAATTTATTTTTGAATAATTATTATGATAATCAAAATATACTATTAATATAATCAAGAAAATCTGTATCTAAACAGAGAGAAGATTTTATTGATCAACAAACAAAATTTTTGATGAATCAAATGATCATTCAACAATAGTATCCACTTTAATCACTAGAAGATACCCAAGTCTACTAAGATCTTTTGTTTAAAATTATATTATAAGTTTTGTTTGACTTGAGAGATCCCGACTTTTCATTGTTAATAATAATATGATCATAAACAAAACTCAAGAACAGTGGATATACATATGATTTCAATATTATTTATCTCAATAATTCAATCATGCTAGGGATGTTCAAAACTTACATTATTGAAATTTGCACTAATTACTAGAAAATTTTAAAGTCTATCAAGATATTCTTTTCAAAATTATATTTATTGGATTTGATAGAATTGAGAGTGTAACTCATTGGTAGTAATGATAATATTGTCTTACCAAAAACTTTTGAAGTGAAAAATAACATAATGATATATTCATAACATAAATGAAATATAAACTATATATAAATATAAAAACAATGACTAGAAGAACTCCCAATTCTATATGAATGTTCTTGCCAAAGTAAGTCAAGATAAAATGCATAAAGATGAATACCATCCTTAACACCTTTCTTAAACTAATACATATATATCATGAATATAAATCATCAAATATAAGGAAAAATCAATAAGGCCCTCAAACTCTATGGGAAGACATCTATTAGCTAGCATGGAATAAAATATTATGTTATGGTAATATTAATTATGATATATACTTGTTTTATATACTAGAATGATAAATAAGTTTTTCTCTTAGTTTTTAGTTGATATTATTATCTCATAAAAAATATAATAGTTGATATTACTTTTTATTTGTGCAAGCAAAAGACTAAATAGAATCAAAATAATCAGTGAATGTCAAGCGACTATATTTGTGATTTGGAAAAATTATAATGAATCTTGATGGTTTCTTCCCATATTGAAATAGATAGAAAATATTCATATAAATTTATCTAGTAGAATATGAAAAATAATTAAGTATATTAACATATGCTATATATAGTTTGGTGACTTGACTATTAGATTGTTAAGTTTTTATATGACTTAGGATTTTTCTCTTTGAATGAATCTTAGCATTGAATACCTACCTGCAACAAACAATGAAAATTTTCAAGTAACATAATTTATTATTATACATGATGAAAGATTGTCTTAGAAATTATTTGAGCATGAATGTATACTAAAATGTTATTTATAGTATAACTATGTTATGTTTGCAAATAAATTATGTTATGTTTTACATTTATGTTTTTGATTTGTTTTTTTATGTTGGTTTTTATAATCTAAATTAGAGATTATTTATAATATTTTTTGTGCATTGTTATCATTCATTTTTATGAGTATATGCATACATATTTTTATCATGATATTAAAATGAGTTAGATAGTGAATGAGAAAAGATTGTGTATATATGAATAAGACAAACATGGATTGTGTCCATACCTAATTGTAGAAGCATGAATGAGCATCTTCTTTTTGTGCAATGGACAAGCTCACATGTTGATACCCACTATGTGGACATCTAAAAATGTATGGATGGCATCAAAGATGTGTATCTGTGATAGTAGTAGTGTGGATAGACACACGTAGATACCCATTGGGTTAACTTGGAAAAGTGTGAGTGACAAAAAGTAGTGCACAAGTGTGATAGCAATAATGTGCATGTAGTGATGTGCAAAATACTAGTAACAATGTGTGTATAGCAAATAGTGCACGTGCAAAATTAAATTAATTTAATAATTAAATTTGATTTAATTTGAGTGGACTTAATTTTGTAAATTAGTTTGTTTTATTTTTTTTTATTTGTTTCTTCTCGCGTTCTAGTATGTTTATAGGACCAAAATTGTCACACTTATATATTGTGGCAACATCAAAAAACAAAATAAAATGTGGTTTGGTGGAAAATAAAGATCTTGGTTGTAAGTGAATCAAACTAGAGATAAAAATTAAAAAGATAAAAGAGAAAGTAAAAAATTTTGTTTCATTGCACTATTCAAAAATATTTACAAAAAGGGACTTATTTTTTTCAAAATACAAAAAAATGCACAAAACATAAAATATCTATGTTTTAGCGCACCCAAAATATTTAACTCGAAAATGCCCCTTAGCCCTTTACATGAAATACTAAAATTTTGCTATATCATTTAAAATTTTTTTCAAGACCTTGCGGGTCTATTTACGACCCAAACCCTAAAACTTAAAGAAAATAAAGCTTCAAATCTATTTATTTAAAATATTTCTTGATTTCGTTAGCTCTCATCTTCTTTCTCTCCTCCACCTCAGTTTGGTTGACATTGATCTATTGTTCCAAAAAAATCAATCGAAAACATTTTGGTTATGGATTCATAATATTATGAATCCATGAATTTGGGTCATAATTCAAAGACAATGTTAAGACAAAAATTATGTAATAGCAATCACAAACAATGCATCAACTATGCATAGTACCATGAATTTGTTATTATAGAATGAAAATGACCAAGAAATTTTGAAAATAAAGTCACATTGGTGCAAATGTCATGACTTTAGTATTACAAAAGGAATATGACCAAAAAAAAATTGATGCCAAAGTCACAATTATGCTCTACACTACTACTTTGGGGATACAAAATAAATTAGTCTATTAGAAGCTTAAATACAAAGTTGGGGCCTATGTAAATCACGATAAATTTGGAGTTACAAAATGAAAAGGATAAGAAAAAACTTCAAGGCAAAGCTCTAGCTTCACCCAATACCATGACTTTAAAGTTATAGAAAGAAAAATATAAGAAAAAGCTTAAAGGAAAAGTTATATTCATACTAAATGCTACAACTTTAGGGATTCATAAGAAAATAGACAAACTAACACAGAAGGAGCCATGAAAGTCACCAAAGTTATTGTATGCAGTGATGAAAAATCCCAACAAATAAGTTTAGATGAAGCTAGATTGAAGGAATAGACAAACAAGAAGAAGATAAAATAATATAATTAGATGATTTCATGGACATTAGAGATCTCTGATAGAGGAAAATAAGTCTTAATGATCTTGCTATAAAAATTGAATATAGCACGTGTGATATAATAAATATCTATATCCACCACATAAATGAATGAACACATCCAATGACTCATTTGTATAGCTGTAAAACTTACACCCCCACCCCACCCCCCACCCCCCCCCCCCCCCCCCCCCCCCCCACACAACTTTCAATATATCTATTTGAAGTTTCTCCACTAATATTTAGATCCTATGATATTCAAAACTAAGTCATAGAAACTCTCAGAGGTGGTTTTTTTATAGGGGAAAGTTATTACTTGGGGATAAGTAATTATTTTAATATAATAGTATGTTTGGTGTTCAAATACCAAATATTCTTAGATTTTTTAGTGCTTTATAATGTTTTATAGGTATATATAGTGAGATTATAAAATTTCATTATTTTGAAGTTTTTGTAAATTTTATGAATATTCATTAAATTAATAAGTTGTTTAAGGTATTTAACAAATGAAATAAATTGTCGAGTTTTGTGAAGTTTTAGAATCTATTCTCGGTTAAAATTCTATCTAATTAATTATGATAATCTTTGTATATCATGACCCAACTAATTCGTTAGTATAATCTTTCTAATAGGTGACACATTTTTAGTGGCAATGATAATATCATGGAGTCAGAGTCATACCTATCTCATGAAATTTAAATCAATGTGTTATTAATCTTATATCACAATAACCATGAACCTCACTAGTGTTCAAAGTTGCAGCTAAATCCAAGCACTAAAACTTTATCTTTAATAGGATTCGATAAACTTAAATTAGAGCTGTGATATGTTTACAAAGCTATACCTTTTGAGTTATAGAAAGTTACATAGCCATAATTATTCTAGTCAAAGTTATAGATAGTATTTGGACTTGAGTATGACTGTTGCCAATGTCATGACTCTTATTATCAAAGGAATTCAAAGCTATTATTTTCAAGCTCGAGCTAAATACCAATGCCACAATATTCTTGTAGAGCCATGGAAAATTAATATAAGAGAGAAGAGAAGGAGAGTAGCAAACTCCTCCATATTTTCATAGACACTTGAAGATATATAAGGAAAAATTTTGTGTTGCGGTCATTTCCTAACACATTGACCAAAGAAATACATAAGATCTTCTTAGTGTCATGGCTATTTCTCAATAATATAACCATTTAATCATCATGAAGAACCAATGCCAAAGTCATAGTTTTATCATAGTGTTACAACCATATATCAATGTGAGAAGCTCTTCACTATGTTGTGATCATTCCCTAACTTCATGTCTCTTTTATAAAGATATAAAGATCAATGCTCGAAGTTGTTACTACTTCATAGTACTGTAACTTTATGTTATAAAGACATTATGACCAAGTTGTGGTCATTGTTAATGCCACATATTTGTGTTATAAAAAGATTGGGATGCTGTTTAGAGCTATAGACTCCTTCCAGATTCACAACATCATGTTTAAGAGATGAAGACTAAAGTTATGATTTGTTTTCTAAAATTCATTACTCCTTACTTAGAATAATATAGAATTATCTGAGTATAAAAGTAGAAGATAAAAAAAATTATTAATAATCTCTCATTCTTCTTTCTATCTCTTCATGATAGAAACAAAGCATGAAAATTACCAAATCCTAGGAGTGAATTTCATACTTCCTATGTGTTTCACAAGCAAGCAAGGGATGCAAGATTTAAAGTAATTTTTAGAGTTGGGGGCGGTCCCCCAACCCTCTCATCTATGGGGTACATTCGATAATTTTTATCAAAATAACATGATTTTAGGATTTGTGTAATTTGAATATATGAGATATGACAAATGTTATATATGAATGAATGTGTTTGGTTTATTCTATGTTATGAATATTGATAGATATTGATTAAGTATAACTTAAACTATGATTTTAATTATTGGCAAGGTTGTTCGAGATTGTCATGGTTGATAATGATAAGTAAACTATGAGGCTCACTCATACATATGGTAGGAAGGTAGTTATAGCCTTCTGACTATAATGTGCAAGAAAACCCTATATGTTGTTTAAACATAAAATTTAGGTATGTTAATCATTACAAGTATGACACTTATAAAAACAAAAGTATGATATTTGTATATGTCAATCTATTATACATATCTTAAAAGAACTTGTTTGTGATTAGGATGAATATTATATGGAATATTCATATAATGGGTTCAGTTCTAGTGTGAGAGTCCTATCATCATAGAGGAGGATAGTGACAAATAATTATCAGAACATGCATAAGTTTGAGCCATAGGCGTCAAATGGGTCGGGCATACCATGCATGGCCCGAGGCATGACACAGCTCATCCATGCCTAGCTCAGCACGGCATGGGAATGACTCGTGTCGGCACCCATGCCGGGCCTGCTCACGGGATGGCTCGTGTTGTGCCTTGTCTAGCTCAATCGGGCCACATGCCAAGCCAGACATGGTTCGGTGGGCATGGTATCTTGGCATGAGCCTAGTGGTGACCTGATCTAGTCCCACGGGCCATGCCCTCGACCTGAAGCCGATGCCCGAGCCAATGGATCTGATATTTCTGTCAAGCCCGTAACCAACCCATGTTCTTTTTCCGCACCATCCAGACCAGAGCCCATAACTTCCAGAAGCCGAAGCTTCTAAAATTTGCATCATTTGGGTCGGTTCGATGATCAAACCGACCCAACTGTAAAAAAAAATTAAAATTTAAATCTAAGCTGTTGAATTTTGCCTCCATTGTCTATGGGGCAGAATTCGATGGCCCTGAGAATTCTGCTCGTTTCAAAATAATAAAAAATAAAAAAAATCAAAAAAAATTATTTTTTTAAAGAAAAAATTATGTTTTCTTTATCTATAAAAGCCCCCCCCCCCCTCATTCTAAGATTTGTATTTTCAAAACATAAATCTTTTCCTCTCTCTAATTTTCTCTCTCTTATTTTTGGGCTTTCCACTTTTGCATTTAGTATTTTGGGACTCGAGTGTGCTGTCAGCTATGGTGTGGATTGTGGTGCATGTGCAATACATCAAAAAAAGCTAAAGTTTATGCATTATGGTTTATGAATATTTTTTTATTATTAGTTTTTAAGTTTTAACATTTTAAATCTAAAATCTTCTTCTCTCTAGTCTAGTCTCTCTCTTTCACCTAATCATAACTTTTAAGTCTAATCTAAAAAATAAAAAATAAAAAAAATGACAAATAATAATTTTAATAATGAAAATAAAATAAATTATAATTTAGATAATGAAAATTCTATAGAAAGATCAAAGGCTGATAAAATTTAGGTTTCTCTGGTCACCTCGACCCAAGCATCTAAAAAATAAAAAACTAGAAGAACTTCTGTAGTTTTGACCACTTTAATATAATAAAATAAATATTAACATGTAAGAGTTTGTCTAGGACTGGACACCTTAAGAGACATGCTTAACTTTGTATCAAATAATATGGTGCAATAGATCCTAGGCAAATCCAACTTAGTGGTGGGTTTTTTGAGGCTGGATCTAGTCCAGTCTCAAAGTTTACACCCTTAATTTATCACAATGAGTTAGGGAGGGGAGGGGAGGGATGGTCAAATTAATCATCACGATGGGTCTTTTGATTAAATTTTCATAGGATCCAATGGTAGTCAGTATCATGCATACATATTTTTAGCCTGCATATCATATGATTCCTAAGTCCATATTTAAGAATGATATACTAAAATATTATAAGTTAGAAAATTAAATAATAATTAATGAATTTAAAAAATATAGTGGAGTTATATCCATGACATCTGACATCTGGACTAGTCATGGCGATGCATCTTATGCATGTCTCACCTTTCACATTGTAGATTCTAAATGAACACTAAATAAAAAATATTAGAAATCACCGAGATTCTTCATCCTCATAATGGTCTGGTCATTTTTGAGTATATGATGAAAATCTTTAAAGAATATAAAAATTCAAAATAAAATATTTAGGATAAAATTTGATAATGTATCAAATAATGGAGTAGCGATTAACATATTTGTTAGAAATATTAGAGATGAACCATTAGGAAAAAATTTTCACGTTAGTTGTATGTGTCACATTATTAACCTGATAGTACAAGCGGAGATAAGAGTGTGTACCTTCATTTTAGAAAACATACATAACTTACTAAAATATATTCACACGTCTCATAGATAATAGGAGTTCAATAGTCTCTATTTGTCCGAGGATCTTTAGTAGAAGAAATTCTAATCGTATGTGAGTCACTATTGGAATTACACATACATGATATTGGAGTCATGTGTTAGATAGGAACATGTGATATTCGACTACGTCAATAGTAAGAGTAACGAATTTATTATTGGCGATACTAACTAGGATGTAGAAATTTCATTTATAAAATTCCTAAATATTTTTTATGACACAATGAATATGTGTTTATCAGTTTATACTCCCATGACTTGCATTGCACTTAGGTGCTTATATAACATTAGTGGCATGTTTAGGAAGTATCGAGATGACCCGACACTTAGTGAGATGGTTGCAGAGATGGAAACCAATACTTAAAGTAATGGTCCACCATATTATCTCTTTATTTTCTGGCCGCCTGCATAGACCCTAAGATTAAGATGGAATGGGTAGAGAATATTTTGACATACATATCATTGTGAATGAACAAAGAAGACTCACCTGAAGGGTTCATTCACAAGAAATTGACTCGGCTTTTTACATACTATTATACTAAGTATTATAATAATTGTAGTGATCCTTCGAGTACGGTCATGGATACCATATTTAGAGATGATTTTTCCATTCAGTTAGCGAGGGAAAAATGATAGGGTGGACCATCAAATAAGAGTGAGCCATCTTGATACTTAGATACCAATTACTACTCAATCATATCATATTCTGATACTAAAAATCTTCATATATTACCGTGATAAAAATCATACAAGTCCATCTTTTCCGTACTATCTAAGATGACACGAGATCTACTGATTCTTCTGGTGTTGAGCATAACATTAGAGTTTATTTTTTCTATTATTATGAATGTTATTTTGGATAGGAGATCCAGATTACGACCAGATATTATTGAGGATTTAGCATACATGAAGGATTGAGAGTATTTGAGCTTGAGCATCAAATATAGTGCTGGAACTAAAGCAAAAGTGGAGTTGATAATGATCCATGTGATATTGATATTGAGGATGATTTAATGATTGATAATGTTGATGATTGACAGATTGAGACAATGATGTTTCATATTTGATTTTGATTTACTCATTTATAATGTATTCATATTTGTTTATTTTTTGTTTGTGATATTAATTTGAGTTTGTGGATTGATGCATGAATATTAATTTTTTATGAATTTTCATTTTTATTTTGTATTTGTTTTTATTTATATTTAAGTTTTAATATTTTATTAATTCATACACTTATACTAATGCACATTTAGTTTTTAAATTTTAGTTGTTTATTATAATAAATAAATTTAATATTTTATTAAATTTAATAATTAATTAATTATTTATAATTAACAATTAACTATTAAGTATTAACTAATTAACAATGACTAAAAACAAAAATTTTTAAAGTATATAATTAAATAATTATAAATTAAAATTAAATTTTAATTTTTTTTTTAATATTCTGAATTAAAAAATTAAAATATTTAAATATTTAAAACTCAACCCAAATGGGACTGACCTAGCATGGTTTCATCACTTGTCGAGCCAATGGACCATGCAATGGCTAGTCTGATGAAACCATGTCGGGCCAGGTATGTCCTAGTGGCTCGATTGAGCCACCTAAAACTAGGTCGGCCTAGCCCGACTCAACACATTTGACACCTCTAGTTTGAGGTGACTCACAATATAGTGATAACCCTTAAAAGTTATTTGTACTCATATAATTTCCACTAATACAATTTTAGGAATCATATGTTAATTGTGTTAATATGGTACTTATGAAAATAAAAGTACAATTGCTGATAAACTATGTTGATCTTTGGTCTTTTTCACAAATGGAGCTAAAGAATAAGAATATATATATGAAGAGACCATTAATGGTAGTTGATAAAGTTGTCTAAAAGATTTGGGATTATGAATGACTCTCAAGCAAAGATTAATTATTATCTTGGTGGTAATATACTAATGAGATAACTATTAGAGGATCATAATTGGGATGAGTTCAATGGTGACAATCACCTGGTATCTCTTTAGGGCAAGTAATCACACCTCATATTTTATTCTATATCCAATATAATATAACTTGAGCAACTTATATTATCACATAGATTAAATAAATAAACCATGGACTTAAGATTCTCTAATAAATAAATATATTTTTTACTAACAATGAGTTGTCTCATTATAATAAATATATATTTTACTAAAAATAACTTATGCACTTGTAGATCTCTATTGATGAGATTTTCTCATTAATAAATTTTTGTGATATTTTCTAACTAATAAAATTAGGTGACATAATAAGGTTATAAAATTATTTAATGACTATTTACTCTAATAGCATACAAGATG
The DNA here is from genome assembly GCA_029783825.1 of Sapria himalayana. NCBI lineage: Eukaryota > Viridiplantae > Streptophyta > Magnoliopsida > Malpighiales > Rafflesiaceae > Sapria > Sapria himalayana. The sequence goes on along the minus strand of JAREIK010016554.1, from coordinate 86,785 downwards.
GTTATTAGAATTGAGCCGATCCTAATGAGCATCTCCTTGTAGTTCTCACTTGATAGTATACTACTAAGATAACAAATCGTCTTTACTCTAGAGTTATTTTCAAAACTCATACTTTTTATATAACTCATCAACTAGCTTTTATAGTTGCTTCATATATAAATTATAATTATCCAATCTCATGTGTCATAAAAACCAAGAATTAATGTGGTTTATAAGCATTTATACTTTCAGCTTCATAAGTATCATACTTATATAATTAACATATGCTTTTCTCAAGTTTCACTAGTGGGAACCATAGGAGTGCAAATAACTCAAAGGGTTATCACCATCTTGAGTCACAAATAATAATACACTTGCACGTGTCCCATGAGTTACCTATCACCATCCTTTATGATGATAATTTAACTCCCAGAATAAAAGTAGAGCACATAAGAGAATATTCTATAAAGCCTCCACCTTAATTGAGATCTAAAATCATTCATACTTTCAATTTTGTGAGAACCTTACTCAATGAATAACACACACAAATTTTGAGTTTTAACTTTAAATGTATAGTTTTGTTTTGTGCATCTTAATCGGAAGGACTAACACTTCTAATCATATGTATAAGAGAGTCTCATGATTTACCTGTCACCGTCCACTATGACATCTCACACCAATTTATAAATAGCTAAATCTCTAATTTAAGTTATATTTAATTACAACATCCATCAATATATGTTTCAAAACATAGATTAAACACAATTATTGATATCAAAATCATTTATAAATTCCATAAACAAAATTTTATAAACCCTACACACCTCATATTATTTTGATTGATTTTCTTGAATCTACCATATAGATGGGGGGTTTGAGTATCCTTCCCTCTAACTCTAGATTTTAACTTATGATGTTGTGAAATCTTTTACTTGCTTGTGGTTCTCCTAGGGAGTGCAAAAACTACCATTTGGGTTATTTGCGATGCTTTGATTTTTGCTTGGTGCATGGGAAAAAAATTCTTGAATCTATTTTCTCTTCTCTTTTAAACTTCAATAATTTTATATTTATTTAAGTAGAAAGTAATGACTCTCAGAAGATGCCAAGACTATAACTTTCATTTTTTGAGTTCGGAAACATAATTCTAGAAAGTGACCATTACTTGGTCACTTTTTAGAGTCACTTTGCTCATAAGTGTCCATGACTTGCAGTTATTATCTCTCTAATCCAAAGTCATAGCAATGGGAATAGTCGTGGCTTTGATATTGGTTACTCTTATTCATCTTATGGTCATATATAGTGCTATAAATTGTCATGACATTAAGAATGACCTCTTATGTGCATCATATGGTCATGACAAAGAATGACCTTTTATGTGCATCATATGGCCAATACACTAAGAATGATTATGACATTGGCATTAGTCTCTTTTATGCATAATATGTTGATGTCATTGAAAATGACCATAACTTTAGCATTAACAAATACCCCAAACACAAAAATATTGGCTTTGACTTCTCATGATAACAAGAATTATGGCCTTTAGGACTATCGTACTCGAGTAAATGCCCTCCATAATATTTTGTGTCCAAAAATTGTGGCATTTGATAATTTTTCATGATTTTGGCTTGAGTAATTTTACTTTTGAAATTTTCTATAGCTCAAAAGTAATGATTTTGTGAAAAGGAAATGATTTTGACTTGAGTTTATGGGGCCTTGTTAAAGATAAAATCATTGTGCTTGGAAGTGACTACAACTTTTAGCATCAATGGAGTACTTTGTTACTGTAACATAAAATTAATATCATATCAATATAATTATTATAAGATATGTATAACAGTGACTCCATGATAATATCATACCCAAAAAGAATATATTGCATAGTTAACTGATTATGCTAATGAGGTGGTAAAGTCATTTCATAAATAATATTTATTATTAATTAGCTAGAGTATCGACCAAGAATAAATACTAAAACTACTAGATGTACCATAATCTAATAATTTGCTAAAAATCTCAAAAAATTTATTGATTGTATTAATATTCATTAAAATCTACCAAAACTCTAAAGTCATAAAATCAATATAATTATGTAACATTCTCTTTCTTACATATCACCTAATGACACCAAACATACTCAAGAATATTCAATAATTTGAACATTGAACAAACTTTCATACTACAACTATTACTCCTCACTAAGCAATAATTTCTTCCTCAATAAAAAAAACTATACTTCATCTCAAAATTATATATTTTTTATGACTAGGTTTTTAATAGTGAAATTTTATTTCTAGAATTATACTCATTTAAAGTTAGGTGTGAACAATCAGTTTACGTGATGGATATAGAGTATTTATTATATTGCACATGCAAAAATAAATTTGTTGGGTTGCCTTATAAGCAATGCTATTTTTAATTTTTATAGCTAGAACATCAATGCCTTTTTATCTTCATCAGTGATCTATACAGTTAATGCTAGCTTTTCAAAGTACTATTTTACATCTTTTTTTTTTATTTTTTTCTCCTATCTCATTTCAGCTACACTTCTTTCTTTGGCCCTTTCTTATTTGGATGCCATAACTTTAGTCAAAGTAATGGCTTATTCTTTGGTGCCAACATGACCCTTTTCTTCTTGTATCCTCAAAGTCGTGGTGCTAAGAACAACCTTAACTTTGCCTTTTAGTTTTTTTTTTACTCATTTTGTTTTGAAACCAAAAATTGACAAAATAGTTCATAGCCACAGCATTGTCCTTGAGTTCTTGTTGCCCATTTTTGTTCTGTAATACTAAAGATGCAGCATTGTATGTAGTCATGACTTTACTTTTAAGCTTTTAATAATTAATTTTATTTTGGAATTCCAAAGTCACAATGATATGCACAATCACATTATTATATTTGAATGGATCCTTCATAATTTCTATCTCAATTTTGTCTTCCTCACTCATTCCCTCAACTTCCTTGAAGTTATCTATATTAGATTCCTCCAAGATTATGACTTGGAAGAATGTCACGATCACATTGTAGTCATATTTCTAATATTTATCAATTTGACAACTCCAAAATAGTTCTTTATCATAATCTCCCTCATTTTCATCACTTTAATAGTTTTAAAGTTGTTCTTCTAAGTCATCTCCTTCATATTAATCTTACTAGTAGTCTTCTGTAAATTCCTACCATCAAAAGTCCACCTTTACTGTATTGCAGCATTAAAGAGATTATATACTATACAACCACCTATCTCATCATCATCATCTAGTCTTTGCAAGATTTTGTAAATATTAAACTTTATGTACACCTTACCAACATGAAGACTAAGCTTCAATTTATTGATGCTAATAAGAGCTTGTCTAGTAGTCAAAAATTATCATTCTTCATGTATAATATAACAAAGTATACTAGAAAAATAAAGATACCAATCTTAACCAAAATATCTTCAAAAATTTCATTCAAATACTTGATAGCCTAATTAGCTATTTGAAGTGAGAGATGTCAGAGAGATTTTTTTTTGATATTCAACATTCACACAATTGAAAAGGGCATTAAGTTGACACTTGATCCCAAATTAGATAATGACTTTCAAAATGTATAGCCCTAAATGATATGAGGCTTACAAAATCCTTCAATTTCCTCGAAAGTGTTCTTTGAATAATTACACTATGCTTCTCGATCATATTCACAATCCTATATATCTTCAATTACTTCTTACTACTTATGATATCTTTCATATATTTCACATAGTTTGATATTTGGGTTAAAGCTTTGACAAATGATATATTTACTTCTAGTTTCTAGAATATGTTGAGAAACTTCTCAAAGTATTCATTATATTTTGCATTCCTAAAATATTGTGGAAAAACAAAATTCATCGATAATTTACCCTTAGTATTATTATGATTCATTTTGTTATCTTTATAGTCTTGGATAATCTTAATTCACTCCTCTATTTTGTTATATCCGTTAGTTATAGCTAGGGGTGGGAGTATAGGTGTCAAATGTAGAGGTGTCAAACGGGCCGGGCCGGCCCGGCCCAGCACGAGGCACGGCACGGTTCGGCCGTGCCTGGGCCGGCCCGGCACGATAAAAAAACGTGCCCGGGCCCGTGCCGTGCCCGGGCGAACAAACCACGTGCCGGGCCGTGCCTGGCCCGGCACGGCTCGTGCCTTGGCACGGCACGCCGGCACGCGTGCCTGAGTCGCGACTCGTGACCCAACCGGGCCCCGCCCCCGGTAAAAAGACCGCGGGTCGGGTCCAAACAGACCCGACCCGCCCCGCCTGCCCTGCCTTGCCGTGCGCCCGTGCCCGAGCGGGCCGGCACGGCACGGCACGGCCTTGCCGTGCCCGAATTTAAAAAACCGTGCCGTGCCCGGCACGGCACGGTAGCACGGCTGGGCACGTGAAAAACGGGGCGTGCCGTGCTGGGCCGGCCCATTTGACACCTCTAGTCAAATGGGACGTACATGGCAGGCCCGCCTAGTTTTTAGCCGGCCCGACCGTGCCTTCGTGTCGTGCTTGGCCCGGCACGGTTCTGTGGAGGTCAGCCTAGCACGGGCCCACGACACCAATCTGCCGGCTTCAGTCTGGTTGGGCCGAACCCTAATTTTAAAAAAATTAAGGCCTGGCGGCGCGCCGCCAGGCCGCCTCCAGCCATGATTCTTCTTCACTATCGGGGGTCGGCGAGTTTCGCCCGTCGGGCTCAGCTTCTGCCGCTGGGGCGGTTTCTCGGCTTGTGCCGGGATACTGTGCCAATGGGCCACGGTATCGTACCGGGACATGCACGGTAAGAGGCCATGTTGGCCTCGGCATGGCATGGCACGGTTGGTGCCGTGGACATGCACGGCACGGGCAAGGGCACGGAAAATTACCATATGGGCCGGCCCATGCATGGCCGAATCATGCTGTGCCTCATGCCGGATCGGGCCGGCCTAGCCCGGTTGACACCTCTAGGTGAGAGTTGGACTTGCACTTTCTGTAAAGTAATTCAAGTAGGCTAGGTGGCTCATGCACACTTTAAATTATGACTTGAATAGCATTCTTGGCCCAACACGATATGATCCATTATTGTGCCTAGATAATGGTCATGTTAACTCATAGCATGTCTAATGTTATGCTAGGTTGAAGTCAACCATGCCTTGTGTCGGGCTAAGTACGATCCTCATACATGGCCCATTAGCTTGGTCCACAAGAACAATGAGTTGGCGACCAATCATGGGTTACGACTAGGTTTTTTTTAAACATGATTCTTTTGTGGCAATTACCCATTACATTTATGTAACAAGTTCCAACAAAGAAAGTGAAAAGTTATTCCTGTTATTTTTGATATCGCTAAAAATTTTTTTTTAAAAAAAATTATTAAGGTTGGATTTCATTCCAATGGCTACATGGTAGAAATCTGATAGATATTAGATTTTTGTCCATTTTAATTATAAAAAAAATAAAAAAATATATATATTATTTTAATATAGAAAATTTTTATAAATATAGAATAGAAATGTATTGATATTCATCAATTTTATTTTATCTCCTCTTATTTGCTCTCCTCTCTCCTCTTATATATTATATTTTGCTCTCTATTTTGGGATCTAGGCTATCTAGTTTGGGAAAAAAAGGTTGATTATGATTGCTACTTAGATAAAATCACATTGCTATAGTATATATTTATTTTTAATTTATTAATTTTTATTTTAAGTAAAACATTTCAAAAATTTAAAATTTTTAATTTTTTAAACTTTTGTAATTTAAATAAAATAAAATAAATATCAAATTATGATTTTAATGAAAATGAGTTTGACCTGAATATAAATAATAATGATAGCCCAAAAAAAAATCCCAAGATTGAAACTAGGTTATCTATAATGGCTTTGATCCATTTACATAAAAAACTTAAAAATAAGTTAACTTCATTAGTATTGACATAGTTTAATATTATAGAAAATAAAAATTCTATGAGTATCGAATAAGAATCAATATAGTGTATATATTGTTAAAAATTATATATATATATATATATATATATATATATATATATATAAGAGTATAGATGATACAGACGCCTTAAGAGGTACGCCAATCAATGCACTAAAAATATGACATATTTGATTAGAGGCAAACCCAACTAAGTTGTAAGACATTTGAAGGTAGAATAATTTCCACTTCATTAACCCCCTCCATTTACTGCAAAGGACTTTGGGAAGGAAGACATGAATAAATTGATTACTATCATGAGTTTTTTAATAGATTTTTGGAGGATCATAAGGTAATTAATATTATGCAGATATACTTTCAACATACTTATCAAAGAATTCTTAGTTCTACTAGTATGAATGAAATAATAAAATATTATTAAGTTAGTAATATAATTAATTATTAATGAATTTAGAAAATATAGTGGAATAGTATCCATGATGTCTGATATATGGACTAATCGTTATGATGTATCATTTATATGTCTCAGAGATCACTATGTAGATTCTAAGTGGAAAATTGATAAAAAAATTTTAGAATTTTCTAAGATCTTTCATTTTCATGATGGTCATATCATATATGAGTGTATGAAAAAGATATTTAAGAATATAATATTCAAAATAAAAATATTATTATCAAATTCTATAATGCTTCAGATAATGGAGTAACCATGTGTATTTTTCACATTAGTTATATACATCATATAATAAACTTAAAAGTGCAAGCAATATTCAAAATTATTTTCTCCACATTAAAAAAAATAAAAAATTTACTAAAATACATTAGGATGTTTAGTAAATAATAAGAGTTTAAGAATCTATATTTGTCATCGAGCCTACAAAAAATTTCAAATGAATGTTAGATACCAATTGAATTATACCTATCTAATACTAGAGTCATGTGTTGACTATCAACATATTCAACTATGTCAATAGTATGTATGATGTACTTAATGTTGATGATTAAGACTAGGATAGATGATTTGTTTTTATGAAATTCCTAAAGATTTTTTATGATATGAGTTTCATGTATTCAACTGTGTATACTTTTACCACTTACAGTGTATTTAGGTGCATGCACGATATTAGTAACATATTTAGCAAGTATAGAAGATATCCTAGATTTAGTGTCATTGTTATTAAGATGAAGATTGGGTGTTTGGGATGCCAGTCCTATATTCTAACTCTATATTTCTTGATTACTTGTATGAATCTTAAGACTATGGTGGAAGGGATGAAAAATACATTAAAATACATATGTACTTGCATGAACTAAGTAAATGAACCTAAAATTTGTTTTTATAAAAAATTAACTAATATGTTTACATATTACAATACATGGTATGATAATTATAGCTAGGCTCTAAGTTTGGACATGAGTACCGTATTTGGAGAAGATGTCATTTCTATTCAATTAGTAAGGGCAAATGACGAACTGATCTATCAAATAGAACCGAACTATCTTGGTCGTTGATACTAATTACTACTCCATCGTATGGGTGACAGGTGGGCCGAAAATCTCGGGTATGGCCTGAGCACAGCTCAAGGTAGGGCCCGAGTGAGGCATGCCTAGCCCGGCACAACATGGTCCAGAATTGTGTTTGGACCCATGTCGTGCTGGCTTGAGGCACGACTCGTGTCATGCTTAACTATGGGGTACCAGCCTCATGCTGGGTCAGGCATGACCTAGCTTCTTGGCCATAGGAATTATCCAGCAAATTGGTAGGTTATCTTACTCAATTTGAGTTTTGGGCAAGGTTCAATTGAACCGTGCCTGATCCACATGGTTTTTTTTTAATTTTAATTAAAAAATCCCTCCCCACTTTTTGTATGTGATAGTTTTTTAAAAAAACTGCCACGTGTTTGGCCGAGGACACCCACGTAAGATAAGCTAGGCTCACATTTTGGAACAAGAGCAAAGGAGTTACTGATAAATAATGACTCGTGAGACTTTGAAGAGGCTGAACTCACTGCTAGTGATGCCATCAGACACTTATGAGATGATGATTAGTTGCATACTCATATGGGTTGACATTGAGATTGAGCCATTGAGGCAGTCAAGTTTGTTGCATTATTATAATTATGATTGATATTAATGATATTTATAGTTTACTTTATGTTGTTATGATTTATAAGTTATGCTAATAATTTTGTGTTATGTATTTATTTTTGGATTGAATGATGAATGAATAATTAATATGTTTTTTTTATATTTTTTTTGATTTATGTGAATTTAATAAATAATATAATGTAATATCATACTTACAAGTCATAAATGATAACTTAAAATATGAAATTTGTAAATAATCCACACCACAATTCCGAGATTGAGACAGTGAGTTGAGTCATGAGTATGATTATGCAAGTTGGTCTCGCACTTGAACTTGAAGTCCTAGCCTCCTAGGATCTAGTTATTGTGCTAAGCTAGAAAATTGAGCCCAAACCAACATGCCCCGGCACAACCTAGCCTGAATTTGGCCAGATTCGGGCCGATGGGCTGTGTCGGGCAGGCCAAAATTGAGTCATGTTTTGCCAGGAACATCACAACTCATTTGACACCTCTAGGCAATAAGTAAGTTATCCAATAATTCATCAACCACCACACATTGAAAGATTATTAGTAGTCAATTATGATAGCTAGTTATTCCAGTATTCAGATGCAACAAGTGGAATCAAATCATTTTGAGTTGAAGTTAAGTATGATAGTAAAATTATCAATTAGCTAACTACTTCGAAATATATTAATTTCATGACTATTCATAAAAATATATTAAAATTTTAAAGTAATGAAATTGATCTAATTATATCTCATTAATATGTTTATACATCATCTAATAGTACCAAAATACTCAAAAATATTTAATAATTTTAATATAAAACAATACATGAGTATATTTGGTAGTTTGCCTCTCACCAACTGTCATGATAGCATGTACAAACCTAAGAATAATAAAATCTTAGTTTAAGTGCTATATAAATATCATATCCTTCAATAACCAAAACATGGCAAAATTAAAATATTAAAATTCAATTATCAAGTATCTATCACACTAAATAAAATGCACCATAGACATTAATTTAACTTTGACACTGCATAGAAATTCATATGAGATAATTTGAGATATATCTCAGAATTTCATATTTCTATTGACAATCCTCATGAGTATCTAAGAATTAAACCATAAATCCACAACAGTCATTTGTACACCTCACATTTGCCCCTAGGGTGAGAGTCTGAATTTACACTCCCACTTAGGGTTTATACTCACACAATTGCTCATGGATCTCCCCTATGTTTGGGAAAATTTGTACTCCCAATAGCTAGATTTGCATCTTTTCTTTCATGCCCTAGAATTCTCCTTGATGATTTCATATATATTGCACTTTTATAATTGAGTAGATACGTGTGAAATTTAAGTTAAAAGTCAAGATTTTTAGGAATGTCATGGCTTTCTCTTTTTGACATTGTAACACAAAGTTGTCGCTCTAAAAAAGAGCCTTAGCTTTGCTCCTTTCTTTCTTTAGATTACTATGGTATTGGGAATGGTTGTGACTTTGCATTTCATCTCTGAAACACAAAGTTGTGTTGTCAAAAATAAGTCATGGCTTTGATCTCCCTTTTGCATCATTTGGATGTGGTGTTGGACATGGTCGCGACTACATATTATGTTATCTATAACACTAAGTCGTGATACTAGGAATAACCATAGCTTTTCTATTTCATCTTTGTAATTCAAAATTATGGTATTGGGAACGAGCCATAACTTTGGTCATTCCTTAAGAGTAAAAAGGCACAGCCCAAAAAATAGTCATGACTATAGTATTACTCTCTATATCTTTGAAGTTAAAAGACATTGTACTCATAATAACACCATGGCTTTTTCCTTGGACTTGTGGCTCTGTGACAAAAAAGTCATGGTGCTAAAGACTACTGCTAGTTTTAGTATCAATGGGATATTTGATTATTATAATGTAAGATTAATTTTAAAGCCATTAAAAATATTTTGAACTAGTGTGGCTATGATCATAAGAAAGTTGTACAACAAAAAAATATATATTGCATAGTAAAATAATTGTATCACCGAGGTAGTTGAGTCTTGACATACAAAAATTACCATCTAAGAATGGATTGAAAAACTACTTTATAAGCTCAATGAGGTCTAATAAAATCGTAACACAAAGAATATTATGATTTTATATGACTTTTATATAAAATTACCATCTCATTCTCAATAATCAATCAAGTCTTTATTATATATAAATTCACCCAATTTCACTATTATTCATCATAATCTATCAAAATTATAATTTAATAAAATTGTCCTATTTAATTCTCTTTTTTATATAAATACATCATGAATAATTACCAAAATAATTATTATTATTTAATATTTGATCCCAAATAAACTCACACACTAAAGTGATTGCTTATCTCCAAGTAATCACTCTCCCTCTGTATATATAAATAATTGTACATTTTATCCATTATAAATAATATCAATACAATATGATTACAATACCACATTATCAATGAAAATAAATCAAAATAAATAAATTAATATAATTCAATGAGGAGAGGAAGGTTGTTGGTATCACTTCTCTTTAGCATTAAACTCCTTCAAAATGAAACTTGCTCTGGACTGCTCAAATGGTAGCTTAAAAATAGATGGTCTATCTGAATTTCTCTTCTTAGTTATTGCCCAATCCAATATTTTTTTCACAACATCATGCAATGCCTCATGCCTTCTCACAATAAAATTTAATGCACCTTTAAAAGATCTCATTACAAAATATATTTATTTTTGATTTATACTGTATTTTATTAATTCCTCTATCCATTGGTTCTCTTGATATTACATGTCATCTCTAATTCCTCCATCTCTCATCACTACCATTTTTTTCCAATCCATTGAAATAGTCTCATAAAATTTTTCGAATGATTCAATATTTCCCATCACCTCGATCTCCACTCATTTCATTTATTATTCCAAGAATTTGTAAATATTATCTTCAAACTTTTCTTGGATCACCTTAAACTATATCTTTTTCTTTTGGAGATGCACTTCTCATTTTTCATTTTATTTTTTAGCTTTTGCCACTATTATTGTACCAATAGATTGAATCTTACTTTTCAAGCATTTCTCTCTCCTTTTGGCTTCTAGCTATATATTTTCCAAAATATAAAAAATATCACCTAGCATACCTCCTTGTACAATAGGAAAATATTTAATGTAAGCTTCCTCTTCTTTTCATGTTTCATCTATTCTTTTCATGGCTTCTATGTTGGTTTCAATAAAGATGATCCTTCTTGCCTAATATTCATTGATTCTTCCGTTTTGATAATTGACTTATTTCCTTTCTTATCTCATTCAAGTCTTATTTTAACACCTACCAATACCAGAGACATCTTGGAGCATAATTCATCACTATCATCATCCATCTAGACTGCATTAGCTTGGCATAGTAAAATATTGATATCCAAATTACTAAAAATATAATTATTTTTTTTAAAGGATAGTAATATTAACTAAAGTTAACTAAACAAACTAAAAAAATCCTTGATAAATGTACTAAAAATTTATTGCAACTTTGTTATGATGCATAATTTTTAAGATAAAGTAAAATCCTAAAATCTCATTGGACAAGAGTCTCTTATTCAACCATTCTTACAAGTATATAAGCCATACAAATAGTTAAATAAATTTTTATACATATATCAATCCTACATGGATTCTTAGATTCTTAGATTTTAGGATTAATTTATTTTATTATAGATGATGAATTTATAAATAGTTTAGATATCATGATGCTTGGTTAGTGAAGGAATGTTGAACTTGTGTAAAAATGCTTAAGTGCCCTAATGCATACAAAGTGGTTATCAACTATTAGACACTCCATAATAATGGTACTCATGTAGCTGTCTACTTGATATTTTACTATCAAAATGACAAATCTTCATTGTTCGAGGATCATCCACAAATCCTTACTTTTAGGAAATACATTAATTATCATTAATAGTTGCTTCGTATGTGTATTCTTATTCTCCAACTTCACGTGTTAGATAAATGTAAACTGATGTGGTAGTAAAAACATTTATACTTTTGGCTTCATAAATATCATACTCACACAATTAATATATATTTTCTATCAAATCTCACTGATATGAGTTATATGATAGAAAGTAACTCATAAGACTATTATCACCTTATGAATTACCTTCACTCGGGTGTATCTCATGACTTACCTATCAAAATATACTATGAGGACATGTGACTTACACTCTAAAGGTAAAACCCATAAAAAATATTCTATAAAATATTTATATCTATTAAGGATTTATCCTTCTAAGACATGCATAAGTATAATACTTGCTTGATTAAGCTTACCTTTACATTAAATTTTGATGTATTGGTTCCTTTTGAAGGTCATGATCAGAATGGTTGTCACTTCTTTTTTACTTTTATGTATTAATATGTTTCATGATTTATTTGTCACCAAACTACCATGATAGCATAAATAAACTTGAAAATAATAAAATTATAATTTTAGTTCTAAATAAACATCACATCTAGTAGTAACCAAATCACAACAAAATATAAATGTTAAAATTTATTAATCAAGCATACATCACACAGAATGAAATATATCAACCCTATACCTCAATGTAGCCTAACATTGAGAGAAAATCATATGATATAATTTGAAATATATCTCATAGAATTTCAAGTTCTAAATAATAGCCCTCATATAATATCCAGGAATCAAATCTTAAATCCATAATACTCATTTGTATATCTCAGATTTTTTCCTAAGGTGAATCAAAATTCAAGTCTCCCCTTTTATGGTTTATGCGCATGCCTTACATCGCCCATTTCTCATGGATCTTCCCTAGTGTTGGGAGAAATTGTGCTCTTAAACCGTAGATTTTTGTCTTTACTCTTATGCCTTAGAATTCTCCTTAAATTTTCTTATTTTTCACATTTATACTCAAGTTGATGAATGCAAAATTTAAATCAAAAGTCATGACTATCTTTTCGTCTATGTAATACAAAGCTGCAACTCTAAGAATAAGCCATGACTTTAATCTCTTTTTTGCTTTAGATTATTATGGCATTTGGAAAAATTCATGACTTGAGTATTGCCCACTGGGCTTTTTATAGCTAAAAAGCATGACATTGAAATAACACTACATCTTTTGTCTTAGACTTGGCTGCTTTATAATGAGAAAGCCATGGTACTGGAAGTTTGTATTGCCTTTTATATTAGTGGGATATTTGGTTGTTGTAACATAGAATTAATATAATAATCATAAAAAATATTATGAGCTATATAGCTGACTTCAAGAAAATTTTGCAGTCAAAAAAAGTGTTGCATAGAGAAATGATTGTGTTAATGAGATATTAGACTCATAACATACAAAGAAATTCATGATTATTTATATAAAGCTTCAACTAAGAATAAATTTTGAAACTATCCTATAAACTCAATGAGATATAACAAAGTCACAATACAAGTACAAAAAATAATATGACACATGTATCAAACATTAAAAAAAATTCAACTAGGTGACATTCTCTAATACTTCTTAGAAAAAAATTCTTATCACAATAGTATTTATAACATTTGCATATACAAAATTATTTATTTTGAATTTCTCTTTAAAGATGGTGGTAAGATAGTCGTGTGTGTGTCTGTGTGTGTGTGTGTGTGTGTGTGTGTGATAGATTCATTATGAGAATAAAATATCCGATAGACCTTAGAGGTGACAAATAGGTCGTATCCAGTTGACATTGCATGGCTTTCTATGGCCCAAATTAGACCATGGCTAAAAAGGGGGAGTCCAACATGACCTAGTGGCCCATTGGGAAACATCGATTTTGTTAGGTTGGATCAATGACCAACATGACTAGACCTGAGCACTTGGCATGGGTCATGTCAAGCCTAACATAGTTCGAATACAAGCTAATATGAACTCAAGCAATGATTAACCATGGCTCGGTAAAAAGATAGCGATCTTATTTTAAAAATGATGCATAAATCTAACATGCTATACATAAAGTCGGGTTCACGCCACCTTGAATCATGACTTGAGCATGATTCATCTACTTTGTGGACTAGAATCTAGAGCCATTCAGGCTAGGCTGGTTGGCACTTGGTACATAGAATATGTCCATTGCCACATGCCCAAAAGACAACAATTCTGAATAATTAAAATAATGTAAGAAAATGGAAAGATTGATATTATAAAAATAAGATCAATTTAGTATTAACATAAATTAGTATACTAAAACTTAATTACTTAATAATTTGGTGCAGTTATTTTTAAATATTAAAACTTAGTTTATCTTTTTAAAATTTTTTTCGATTGGTGTGCATAACATAATTCTTTTTAAAATCTATATTACTATAAAGTTTACCAGTACCAACATACAACAATAAAAGTAACAAAATGAAAATAATCTAATAGTAGATTTAATAGAAAAAAATTACGTATCACTAACAAAAACTTATCACCCCTTATTCATTTTTAGCAAATATTTATGTGTGTATAATTATAATAATTTAAAATAAATCAAATCAGTCAGGTAGTGATTGATAATTACTTGAAAGAGTGAATTTATTATATAATTCGATAAATATGCCGATTATATTAAATATACCAAAAATAACCATTTATGCCAAAGATATTTATCCACGAAACTCGTTATAATTCCACGAGAACAAATTTGTCATTTTCATATTTTTTATTAAGAGAAATTGTTTTTAGCTACCCTTAATTATCATATAACATACACCATATTTTATAATTTTCCCAAAATAAAACTGAAAACAAATCGGCTTACTCACATAGTATAAATTATAATGCAACGTGTGTCAAAGGGGGCATTTGTTTTTTTGACTTAACGCTGAAATCAAATCACTTTCAGCATTAAGCCGAAATGTGTTATATTTTTTTAAGACTTTTCACTTAATTATTTTAAAAAATGCTTAAACCATTAAACAAATTTTTTTTTTGCTTTTTCTATTCAGAATAGGCCATATCTAAAAATGCTAGATCGAAAAATGCTGGATCGAAAAATGCTCGATCCGACATTTTTTAAATAATCATTCGAAAACAGAAAATTTTCCCTCCCTTCTCATTCGAAAACAAAAAATTCTTTCTCCCTTCCTGTTCGAAAATAAAAAATTCTTTCTCCCTTCCCATTCGAAATCATTTTTTATCATATCTAACTCATTTTCTTGACCTGAAACACAATGGAGCTACTTGATTCGGCTGCTAATCCCTCAACTCATTTGCCCTTGGTTTTCATGGCTCCCCTAAATGTTCAAATATCTATAGGTAAATTATTCTTTATTTTTTATCTCTATCTCTAGGTTAAATTGCTCTAACATCACAAATTAATCTCCATTTTTCCTCTCTATCTCTGAAATTCTAATTAGATTTTTTTAATTTTGATACTTTGGCTAGCATATTCATTTCCATTTACTACAAGTATAATATCCTCGAACATGTGCATCATCATTCGGATACGAGACATACCCATCAACCTTTGCATGAGTATAATGGTATCGTACAAAAACAATTTCTTTCAAATTATTATTACAGAAAAATCACATTCTAATCCATATAAATATGAAAAAAAAATACACAAGCAAATTCAATATAAATAATTAGAGGATAACTCTAATGTGTAATAAATAATACCCATTATAATATTTTTCACTTATACGATTCTTCATCTGAAAAATTAACATAAACAAATACTCAATATACAAATTTATAAGCTAAAATATAAATATCTAAAGCACCAATTGAATAAATTTTATTTGAGTATAAAATATAAATTTAAAATCACGACTAAACTAGTTTATTAATTATTAGGTTTTATCTACTCATTAAGCAAATCAAATCAACTAAACCCAATTGAATAAAATATAATCTTTTTTATTTATGTGACTCTTTGCTAAAATTGTAGTTTTAAGTTTTATTTTATTATTCAAGTTTCTGCAAAATCTTAATATTTATTTGGAATTATTTTCATTATAGGTAGAAGAAAACCAAATATTTTTTCTCTTATGTACTTGATATGACAAGCCAAATAATTTGTAAATAATCATTAATTTTTGTTGGGTTTTTATATTGTATTAAGTCAAATTGGTTAAACTAGTATGACAAATTAGACTGACCCCACCCAAAGAAAGCATTTTATTGATCTATGTCTAAAAGAAATAAATAAAGACTTTAGACAGAGTGGAAGTTTAAAGCCAAGTGTTTGGTCTCGAATTGGTGAAGAATTAGAGAAGTAATTGTAAAATGCTACACATTAAAACAACTATAGAATAGGTGGGATTACATGAAAAGATAATATCTCATTTGGAGTAAAATATTGAATGTGACTGGACATGGCTATAACTCAGTAAGCAAAACTATTGATTGGCCATATGAGAAATAGGTTGATTATTTGTAAGTACTTTTTTTATAAAGTTAAGTGAATCTTTAAAGAAATGTCTTAAATATACATGCATGACTAATTTATTTTTTTTCTTATTGAATAGAAATATCTAGAAGCTAAACAATTTTGTTATATATCATTACCAAATTTGGAGGAATTAAAGATATTGTTTGGAGGAGTATTAGCTATCGGATCTAAAAATTGGAGTTTTGGATGAGTGATTGTTTCTGGGCTTGAGGAATCATCAACACATTCTACATCAATGCCTAGTGAAACTCCAATTAGTTTAGAGGATGATTATAATTTGTCAATATATGCTAGTGAAGAAGTACAATATTCAAAGACGAAACAGAAAAATGATAAAAAAGAGGAAACTAAAGATGAAATGAATAAAATAATGAATGTTTTAGGCAATTTTGAAGGACCCTCAGTAAAAGAATATTTGAACATTTTGAAGAAACTAACACCTTATGAGGATCCTTTGTATTTTGTTGCAATTAATGAATTTTGCAAGAAGAAATAATATAGAGTGGTTTGGGTTGAAATGGAAAGCGACCAAGAGCGAATGGGATGGCTTAAAAGTTTGAAAAAATGACTTTTAATTTATTTTTTTTGGAATTGTGGGGTACATTTTCTATTTTTTGCATTGATGATTGTACCATAAATTTTTTGATTCATTTATTTTGTTTACTTTCTGCATTTTTATTTTTCTAATTATAATACTTCTTATCCACATAATTGTAAGAAAGTTCATGACAATATTAATTTATATATGTGAAATGGTTTTAATGTGATAATACCATAATGTAGTGATATTATTCATTATACATTGTAATAATAATTTTATTGTGATTTTATTTCATAAAATTAATGTTTGTTTAAATAGATGTTCGTATGGAGAATCATTCACATCAATCAGATAGTTCAAGATTATCATCAAGTAAAGATGAAGATATAAAGTTAACAGTGATAAGATTGCAAAAAAAAAATGCTTGTTGTCTTGTTCCTCCATTTACCAAGAGGCTCCTTCATTAATAAAGAATGAGTTTCTACATCATAACCTACAGGCTCACTTTTCATTAAAGAAGTTTTAAATGGCCCATCTAGTATATGTTATGAACTAATGCGAATGGAAAAGCATAGATTTATTTCTTTATGTCAAATGTTCAGAAATAAAAGATGGCTTGTTGACAGCAAATACTTGAGTGTTGAAGAGAAAATGATCATATTCTTAATGACTTTAAGTCATAATCTTCGAAACTAATTATTAAAGAATAGATTTCAACACTCAGGCCAAACAATTCATAAATACTTCCATGAGGTTTTAGTGGTCATGGTGAGCTTCTCAAGTGTAATGATTACTCCTCCATCATTTAATAATAATTCATGAAATCTATAATCATCAGTTAAGACAAATTTTTAAGGTATAATATTTTTTATGTGTAAAAATTTTTATCATATTATTATTATTCTAATTTAAAAATAAACATCTATATTTGGTAACAATTCTTTTTTGTAGGGTGTTCTTGGTGCAACTGATGGAACTTTTATTCATGCTGCATTCCCACTGAACAACAAGTATCATTTCGAGGTCATAGTGAAAGGATGCTCATGCATCATGAGCAACAATGCTATCTCCTCTCTCATGTTTAACATGTCAAATTTACCATTATGCAAAGCACTAACAAATTCAGATTGGTTTGTACTAATACTTGAATCAGATTGTAAAAAATTGATCATTTATTGTTTCTTCATGTGTACTGCCTTTTTTAAACAAGTGTCCAAATGTTGGTTCAAATAAGTAGTACTTTTAGTTGCCAAAATAGAAATAGGAGATTTACAATATTTACACCTTACTTTTCATTTCTCTTTTATCATTTCAGGTTTAAGAAAATCATCTCAAACTTTTGATCTTCTTGGTCTCTTAAAATATTGAAAAGAGTTTTAAACCTCAGCTTCTTTCGATGTAGTGATAAGAGTGGGTTCACTAGTTTTCAAATTAACATCTTCACTTTGATTAAGTTCATTTGATTCCTTAATCTCATCCTCAATATTCACATAAATATTTTCTACTCTTGATGTGTCCATGGGTGTTGAAGATGTTTGTGGTCCACTAGAAGAATTAGACATTCTCAAATTTCACCAAAGTAGATAACTCAAAAAAATTTGGTGCAATTTACCTAATGTGTGGAGTTTGAAGTTATGAGTAGAAGGTTTTGACAAATAAATTGGATTTACTAAACCTGAACTCTTTAACCCTTAGTCTCTCTACTCTCCGCCACAAATCAACGGTTCTCTTCACTAGCTAAATTCAAGTTCATAAAAAACAAAGTATCAAACATCATGTATGAGAGATCATGAATCAAATAAAAATAAAGTAGCCCAAAAACCTAAAAGTAAGTATAGATCTTTAAGTATAAAAAACCCTAAGGGGCTTAGAATCGATTTTGAGTATAATTATCTATCAATTTTTTAATTGATTCAAGCATTGTCGAGTTGAGTAGCACAAATATTTTTCGAGTTAGAATTTCAAACATCCAAAAAAAATCCAAAAGAACCTAAGGCTTAACTAATTATCATTTTCCCCCATTTCTAGTGAACCAAACACAAAAAGAACCATCACTTATGAAAATTCAACCATTTTCCCCCATTTTCCCACCATATAAAAAATAGAATATCAGTTTTTTTTTCCTTTTTTTAGCAAATCAAAGCATCAAGAACCATCATGTAATTCAAAGAATCCTTCTGTTTTCCTCCATTTTCACACCATCCATACATAGGTTATTGATTTAACACTGCCCGAGCCTTAACTCCCATGCCTATTAATAACGGATAACAAACTATTATGCTTAATTGGGAGGTTTTTCCCATTTTCATTAAAGCAAAAAACACCATACTATTTTCTTCTATTTTTTCCACAACCAAAACAGAAAGTATCACCTAATTGAAGACTCGCCATGATTGAGCTTCAAAAACTAAGAAGAAGCTCTAGAAGGCTACAAATAAGGGGTTCTTGAGAGACAACCAATATCACCCTAATTCACCCACATGAAACTGCTAAATCAACACACATGAAGCCATTAGCAAACTCAAATTCCACACCCATAAATATAAATCCACAAGACCAATACTAAAATCACAGAAAATGGAATTCATATCCATCACAGGCACACCAAGATTGTTGGATGCAAATACAAAAATCTGGGGACCCATCTTTCTAGGAAATAATGGATGATGAGTTCCATTTAGAGGTGTCTACCGAGCCGGCTCGGCCCGGCCCGACACGAGGCACGGCACAGTTCGGCCATGCTTGGGCCGGCCCGACACGATAAAAAACCATGCCCGGGCCCGTGTCGTGCCGTGCCTGGCCTGTGCCGTGCCGTGCCTGACCCGACACGGCTTGGCCCGTGGCACGGCACACCGGCATGGGTTCTTCCCGTGCCAGTTTCACCCGGCCACGCGGCGCCCGGTCCCTCCCAAAAAAAAGACCGCGGGTCGGGTCTGATTGGACCCGACCCGCTGTCCCAATCCCAACGGGAAAAAAAATAAAAAAATACAATTAATATTAATTTTCAACCATTGGATTCGCCTCCAATGGCTAGGAGGCAGAATCCAACGGTCGTCATGATTCTGCCCCCTTAATAATTATTAAAAATTCAAAAAAATAAAAAAAAATATCTTTTTTTATAAAAAATTAATATCTTTAATCTATAAATTCTACCCCCTCCCTTTAACATTTATGTTTTTCAAAAATATATATTCTCTCAAATCTTTCTCTTTCTCTCACAAAAATCGTGCTTCTCTCTCTCGGGCCTCGGGATTTTGCTTTCGGCTTAGATTTTCGTGAAACTCGACTTTAGTTTTGAACATTAGAGCTTGACTGGGGTGCACCATGCACGTGACCGACCTCACTACTTTTACCGGGTAATTTATTTTACGGTTTTTTTTACTTTCTCTCTCTATAGTTTCTCTCTCTAGAAAAAAAATTAGGAAAAATAAAAATCATAAAAAATAACAAATACACTTGACACGTATTTAAATTTAGAAAATAAAAATATTACACAGAGGTCTGAGGCTGCTGAAACTTTGGTTTCTCCGGTCGTCTCAACCCAAAGTTCTAAAAAACAAAAAACTAGGAGGACTTCTATAATTTGGACTCATTTTAAAATCATAACACAAAAAAAATATTAGGGGTTAGGAACAAGAAATGGCATAGTGCAAATATTGTATGAGACTATTAACATGTAAGTGTTCATTTGGGATTGGGCACCTTAAGAGGCATGCCGAATTATGCACCAAAAAACATATACCATTAGATCCTAGACAAACCCAACTTGGCACTGCATTTTTTGAGACTAGATCGAGTTCAGTCTCAAAGTTTACCCCCCTCATATACTCCAGCGAGTTGGGTAGGGACGGCATGGCCAGGCTCATCACATTGATGGGTCTTCCGATCAAATTTTCGGAAGATCCAAGGGTTGTGCGCATCATGCAGACTTATTTTCAGCCTTCCTATCGTAGGATTCCTAGGTCCACATCTAGGAATGACATACTAAAGATATATAAGTTAGAAAAACAAAAATAATTAAGGAATTTATGGCATATAGTGGAGTGGTGTCTGTGACGTCCGATATATGGACAAGTCACGATGATTCTTCTTATGCATGTCTCACGAGTCACTATATAGATTCTAACTGGACAATCAATAAAAAAATTTTAGGATTCTCTGAGAATCTTCATCCTCATGATGGCCCGGCCATTTTTGAGTGTATGATGAAAATCTTTAGGGAATATAAAATTCAAAATAAAATTTTTAGTGTCACATTCGATAACGCTTCTAATAATGGAGTAGCGATCAATATGTTTGTTAGGAATATTAGAGACATACCATTAGGAGAGATCTTTCATGTCAGATGTATGTGTCACGTGATTAACCTGATTGTTCAAGAGGATATGAAGGTGTGTTCCCCCGCGTTGGATAATATACACAATGCACTAAAATATATTCGCACTCCTCGTAGACAACAAGAGTTTGGTAGTCTCTGTTTGTCTGCGAATCTTAAGAAGAAGAAATTCCAATCGAATGTGAGATATCGTTGGAATTACACGTACCTGATATTAGAATCATGTGTTGGATACGAACACGTGATATTCGATTACGGTAATAGTAAGAGTGATGCACTTATTATTGACGACACTGACTGGGCTTCAGGAATTTCATATTTTATGACACGACGAACATGTGTTCGTCGGTTTATACGCCCACCACTTGCATTGCACTCCGGTGCATATGCAACATTAGTAGCATGTTTAGGAAATATTGAGCTGACCTGACACTTATCCATATGGTTGCAGAGATGGAGACCAAGTACTTGAAGTACTGGTCCACTGTTCCATCTCTTTATTGCCTCGCTGCATGCATGGACCCTAGGGTTAAGGTGGAAGTGGTAGAAAACACCTGACTTTCATTTCTTCGTGCATGAACCTGGAAGAGCCACCTGAAGGGTTCATTCACGAGAAGTTGACTGACCTATTCACATACTACGATACTAGGTATGGTGGTGGTAGTAGTGAGACTGTGATTACGGACATTGATACCTTGTTCGGAGATGATGATTTTTCCATTCAGCTAGCGAGGGGGAAACGTAGGGGTGGACCATCACATAGGAGCGAGCTGTCTCGGTACTTAGATACTGATTACTGCTCAATCCTATCAAATTCTGATACTAAGAATATTGATTTATTACAGTGGTGGAAATCATGAGTCCACCTTTCCCGTGCTATCTAGGATGGCACGAGATCTACTGACTCCTCCGGTGTCGAGCGTAGCATTGGAGTCTACTTTTTCTGTTATAGTGAACGTGATTTCGAATAGGAGATTGAGATTACGTCCAGATATGGTTGAGGCCTTGGCTTGTTTGAAGGATTGGAAGGAATCGAGGTTTAGCATCCATGATCGTGCTAGAGCTGGGACTAGGACAGGCACTGCAGTCGCATCCACATCCACTACGATGGCGGAGGAGTTGATTGCCGATGATGATGATCCATATGATACTGATCTTGATGTTGCGGCTGATGATTCTCATGATATGCCGATTGACGATTGATGATGATCTACTATTTTTTGTTTTCGATGTTTTTTTTATTGATTGTATTTGTACGCTTTGTTTGTACGTTGTGCTGAAACTGATATTTATTTTGTTCGGACCTTCGGTTTCAAATGGATGATTGGTAATTTTTCATTTGTGTTGTTTATATTTTTTTTTAATTTTTCTTTTTACTAACATAATGTATTGATTTATTTTTTTTATGATTTAAATTTTTTTAAAAAATTAATAACTTTAATATATAATTATTAATTATAATAAAAGTTAAACTAATTTGATTTTGATAAAAAAATTGTAAACTTTGTTTTTTTAATTAATTTTTAATTTTAACATTTTTAAAATATTAATATTTAATAATATACAATTACAGAATTACAATATCTAAAATTTTAAATAAAAAAAACAAAAAATTTCTACCTCTCGAGCCCGGCACGGCACGGCCTGCCGTGCCTTCGGGCCGTGCCGGGCTCGGCCTTTTAAACCAGTGCCGGGCCGGGGGCAGCACGGTAGAGTAACCGTGTCGCGCCCGGCCCAACACGGAAGCACGATCATGCCCTAAAAAAACAGCCCGGGCCGGCTCGTTTGACACCTCTAGTTCCATTCAACATTTGAATACAATAGTCAAACCGCATTTTGTTCTACTGCCCAGCCCCAACTAAAATCAAAACAATCAATTCTGTAGGGTAAACACAATAAAAGAAAAGATGAGAAAAACAATCAGTCCCCGCATACTTCAATGATTCTCGACGTCAAGCTACCAAGCTGCTAGTGTCATTGCTGTGTTTAGTGTGATGCATATCATCAACGAGCTAAAGAAGATGACCATGGAGAGAACAAGAAAAGAAAAGAAAAGAGAGGAGGGTGGCTGCAGCAAAGAACATAACAATGTGGTCTCTTAGAGTTTTTTGAAAAAAATGTTAGAGATCGAAATATATCATGGATGGTTCAGATTTCATAGCATAAAATTTAATAATTCTTTGTTAAATTAATACTAACTTATTAATATAATTTGTAGAATAATATCATATTCTTTTAAATCTTCTTTTTTTTTAATAATTATTTTTAAAATAAATATATTTATAACTAAATAAATAATGAAAATATATATATATATTACATTTATGAAATATAAATAAATCTATTTATATATATTCCCTTAAATCATGTTGATAAACACACACACACACACACACACATATATATATATATATATCACATTTATAATACTAACTTATTACAGTCTGTAGAATAATATCATATTCTCTTAAATATCTTTTTAAAAAATTAATTATTTATAAAATAAATATATTTATAACAAAATGAATAATGGAATATATATATATAATTTATCACGTTTATAATACTAACTTATTAATATAATTTGTAGAATAATATCATATTCTCTTAAATCTTCTTTTTTATAAATTAATTATTTTTAAAATAAATATATTTATAACTAAATAAATAATGAAATAAATAATAAATATATATATATATATATATATATATATATATTACATTTATGATATATAGATAACTATATTTTTATATATTCTCTTAAATCATGTTTATATATATATATCACATTATAATACTAACTTATTAATATAATTGTAGAATAATATCATATTCTCTTAAATATGTTTTTAACAAATTAATTATTTTTAAAATAAATATATTTATAGCTAAATAAATAATACAATTTTATGATTTTTTTTTTTAATAATACTAAATAGAAATATATTATTTATGACATCCCCTAAAGTAAAGATATCAAATTTTTAAAATAACTTTTAAAATTTTATATATAAAATATTTTTGAGTTTCTCGCAAGCTTTTCGAGTCGTGTTACGAGTTGCTCGACTCAACTCGTAAATATTTTGAGTTGAGCTTGAGCTAGAGTCAAGCTCACTTGAGTAGAGTTTTGATTGAGTTTTGATCGAGTCGAGTTCAAGTATCTCACGAGTTGTCTCGTCTCATTAGCATCCCTAAAAACAATGTTGATCTATGCGAATCTAAATTAGTGACCATATCATAATTAGTATATCCAAAAGCATGTATTTTAACTCGCCCAAATACAATGATAACTAAGAAGTCCAATGTAAATACCTTAAGATTAATTTCATAGCAACCTAGTGATATTTTCCTGGGTTAATAAGAAAATGACAAATAACATTGATAATGTGTACTATATCCAATCTAGCGTAGACTATAGCATACATAAGACTAAAAACTGCTAAGGCATAAAAGACACAATTTATGTCTCTCCTTTCCTCATAAGTCTTGGGACTATGCTCGATACTCAGCTTAAAATATTTAGCTAAGTGAGTTGAGACCATCATAGCCTCTTTCATGAAAAATCTCTCATGGACTTTGTAGTTGTATCATTTTTGAGATAGTCAGATATACCTACAAGGCCTATCCTGCATGATACTCATCCTAGAGGTGTCAAATGGGTCATGCCGGGTCATGTCATGTAATGCCAGGACATGTCGGGACATGCCATTTCGGCCCATTTGGAATTGGGTCGTCCTTAACTTCTAAATATTTTAAATTTTAATACAAAATTAATTTATTAATTAATTAATAATTAATTAATTACAACAAAAAAATAAAATTACAATCACAACTCACAAATCAAAAAAAATAACATAATATAAATATTATAAATTGTAATCATTTTTATTTTCATAACATAATATAAGTATAAATTATAAACTAACAAAGTAAGCTCAAAAAAAATCAATAAATAATACAAAAATGATCAATTCTATAAGTGTATGATAGTATCATTTATGATAGGCTATAGACAATATGCTCAATATCAGTCGTCATCAACATCCCTTGAATTATCATCAGCCACCATCTTCTTCACTCTTACTAAAGTTGCAGCATGATCATGGCCGCATTCTCGACAATATCTGGCCATATTCTCCAAATTCTTCATTTATGCTAATGCCTCAACAATATTTAGCCACATTCTCAATCTTCTATCTGAAATCACTTTCACTATAATAGAAAAAGTAGACTTCGATGTTATGCTCGACACCAAAGGAATCAGTAGATTCCATGCCATCTTAGATACCATGAGATAGGTAGACTCTATGATTTACACCACCATAAAATATTAAGGTTTTTGTTATCGGTATGTGATATGATTGAGTAGTAATCAGTATCTATGTACTGAGATAGCTCGATTCTATTTGATGATCCACCCCATCATTTCCTCCTCGCTAACTGAATAGAAAAGTCATTATCTTCAAATATGGCATTCATGTCCGTACTCGGAGCCTGACCACTACTGCCACCATACCTAGTATCATAGTATGTAAATAGCTCAGTCAACTTCTTGTGAATGAACTCTTCCACCTTAACCCTAGGGTCCATGCACGAAAATATGCATGTCAATTCAGGTCCCTAGTTTACATACTAGTATCATAGTATGTAAATAGTATCATAGTATGGTATCCATGTCCATTCGTGTTGGTGTTCCTAGTTCATCCATGATGATATGCATGTCAAAATGTTCTCGAACCATTCCACCTTAACCCTAGGGTCCATGCAAACAATCAGATAATAAAGAGACGAAATGGTGAACCAGTACTTTAAGTACTTGATTTCCATCTCAAGAGTTATGTTACTAAATGTTGGGTCATCTCTAAACTTCTTAAACGTGCTATTAATGTTGCATATGCACCAGAGTGAAATGCAATTTTGAGAGTGTAAACTGATGAACCCATATTTGTTGTATCATAAAAAATCTTCAAGAATTTTATAAATGAAATTCTTCTATCTCTGTCAGCATCGTCGGATATCACGTGTTCATGTATAACACATGACTCCAACATAAAGTATGTATAATTCTAATAGTGTCTCACATTCAATTGGAATTTCTTCTTTAGAATTGTAGATAAATAGAGACTATCGAACTCCTATTATCTGCGAGGAGTATGAAAAAATTTTAGTGATTTACCTATATTTTCTAAAGTAGGGGAAACAACTTTCATCCCTACTTGTACTATGAGGCTAATAACGTGACATATGCATCTAACGTGGAAAATCTTTTTTAATGACTTATCTCTAATAGTCCTAACAAACATGTTAATGGCTACTCCATTTTTAGATGTATTATCGAATGTAATACTATATATTTTATTTTGAATATAATATTCTCTGAAGATTCTCATTATGTACTCATAAATGGTCGGGTCATCATGAGGATGAAAAATCTCTGAGAATCCTAATAATTTTTTTATTTAGTCTCCATTTAGAATCTACATGGTGGGTGGTGAGGCTTGCATAAAATTAATCATCGCAACTAGTCCAAATATCAGACATCACAGGCACTATGCTAGTATATTCTCTAAATTCATTAGTTATTATTTCTTTTTCTAAATTATAGTATTTTAGTATGTTATTCCTAGATGTGGACCTAGGAATCCTGTGATATGTAGGCTAAAAATAAGTCTACATGATACTGACTACCCTTGGATCCTCTAAAAATCTAATCGGAATTCCATCATGGTGATAAGTTTGGTCATATCTTTCCTCTCTAACCCGTTGTAGTATATTAAGGGGGTCAGCGTAGAGGCTGAACTAGATCTAATCTCAAAAACAACCACTAAATTGGATTTGCCAAGGGATCTAATGCACCATATTTTTTGGTATATTATTTGGTATACCCCGTAATGTGCTTAGTCTCACATGAACTCTTATAGGTTGATATTTTTTTATAATATTTGTATTGTGTCGATTCTTCATTTGTACTCCTAATATTTTTATTTTGTATAATATTAAAGTGAGTCCAAACTATTAATTTTCTTCTAATTTTTTATTTTTTAGAAGTTTGGGTTGAGGCCTCCAGAGAAAACAAAGTTTTAGTGGTCTCGGATCTTTTCGTAGGGTTATTATTATCCATATTAAAATTTTTTATGTTTACGTCAATATTAATTTCGTTATCATCATTAAAATTATTATTTATCATTTTAATTTTTTATTAGTTTATTAACTATATTCTAAATTATGTTATTTAAATCAGATATTATTTTATATTAAACTATTAATTAAAATAAAAATAAAAAAATAAATAAAATTTAAAAAATAATACTCGTAAAGTATAAAATCCTATTTGTTTGATGATTTACAATGTTTGATATTCGATGTTCGTACTAGAGTCCGCACTCGAGCCCCAAAGGGAGAGAAAAAGAGAGATGATATTAGAGAGAGAGAGAATGAGAATATCGATAGAAATAAGTAGAGGTGTCAACCGTGCCGGGCCGGCCCGGCCCTGCACGAGGCACGGCACGGTTCAGCCGTGCCTGGGTCGGCCCGGCACGGAAAAAATCCGTGCCCAGGCCCGTGCCGTGCCCGGCTTTGGCACGAGCCGTGCCATGCCTGGCCCGACATGGTTCAGCCCGCGACACGGCAAACCGGCACCGGTTTATCCCGTGCCGAGAGCCCCGTGAGTCCGACCGCATGCTTCCCCTCCAGCAAAAAAAGACCGCGGGTCGGGTCTAATTCGACCCGACCCGCGGTCCCCATTTCCCGAACCGCTCGGACAGGTTTTCCCGAGCGGGCCAGGCGAGGCACGGCACGGCCCGCCGTGCCTGCGGGCCGTGCTGGGCCCGGTTTTTTTAAACCGTGCCGTGTCCGGCCCGGCACGGAAGCATGATCGTGCTGGTTAAAAACGGGTCGTGCCGTACCGGGCCGGCCCGTTAGACACCTCTAGAAATAGGATATAGATTAGATAATGAGAAGAATATATTTATAGATTTCATAAAAGTAATTTTTAAAAATCATGTTTTTTTAATTTTTTAGGGTTTTTCAATTTTTTTTGGCTAGAATCTCGACAACCATCAAATTTCTGCCTCTAGCTGTTGGGGCTGAATCCAACAACCGAAAACCCCACATTTTAAAATTTTTTGACTATTGGGTTGGTTTGACTTGATGGTCCTAAAAGCTTCGGCTTCTAGGCTCGGGCTTGAGTGGAGCCCAAAGGCTCATGGTCAAGAGAGGACATTCGGGTGGTCATTTTCAGACCACGCCCAAACCCAGCTCGAGATCCAGGGCATGGTTTAGGTCGTGCCGATGAACAGTGCCTTCAGACCATGCAACTGAGTCATGCCTGTCCTAGCACAGCATGAAACATGCCAAGAGCCAGCCCGACACAGGCCCAGGCACGGCTCTGGACCATGCCATGTCAGGTCATGCATGGCTCAATTAGGTCATTCTCGTGTCTAGCTTGGACTGCCCAGCCCACTTGACACCTCTAACTCATCCCTAAAATCTATATGATTGAGTCTAAGTCTTTCATAGAGAAGACTTTTCCTAACTCCTCCTTAAGCTTATCAATTTGTGCTATATTATGGCTAATGATTAGTCTATCATTTATATATAATAATAGTATGAGTTTGTCATCACCCATTTGATGACTGACAAATAAATAATGGTCACAAGATATATGCAAAAAGTCATGAGACTTCATGAATGAATATAATTTCTTATATCATTGCCTAAGAACTTGTTTAAGGCCATACAAGCTCTTGTTTGGTTTGTAAACAAGATTTTCCTTCCCTTCTATAATGTATCCCTAAAGCTGATCCATATAGAAAGTCATGTGACGATCACCATGAAGAATTGTAGTCTTTACATCAAGTTGATTAATTTCTAAGTTCAAGCTAGCAGTCAAACTCAGAACTACTTGAATTAAAAACATATTTACTATGGAAAAAAATATCTCATCAAAATTGATTCCTTTCTTTTGGCTAAACCTTTTGACTACCAACTGAGTCTTGTATCTCGGTTGAGAGTGATCATCACATTATTTTGGTAAAAAGAGCAATCTATTTTTCAAAGCCCACTTCTATTCGATAAGGGTTCCATGTCCTAAGTCTAATTTACGTGAAAAGACTATATCTCTTCCTGCATAGCCTAATGTTATTCCCCTTTATTTTGAAGATAGATGGCCTCTTAAAAAGTTTCTAGCTTGCATGCATCTATAAGTAATATGTAATCATGAAATTTAGAAGATACCTAGTAGGGCCTAAATGAGCTTCTCTATTTAGACTGAGATGTATCATCATGAACAACTAGGTCATGCCTAGTAATAGCTAGAATATGATCCTACCTAGCAGGGCGATGAAACATCAAGTATATCTTAGAGCTCAAAAATACCAAATGTATCCTAATGCTCAGAATTATCAAGTAGCTACTCAATCCTCCCACATTCCCTTGATTAGACTAATCTCTAGAAAAAATCTATACCATATCTATGAAATAGGAATGTCTATGGTATTACTCATCTATTTACTTGAATGAATGCTATTCACAAATTGGTCCTCAATAAAAATTATATCTTTTCTCCGAACTAGCTTCTTGGAAATTAGGTCCCACAATTTATAGCCAAACTCTTCTTATCCATTTCCAATAAAGATGCATGAATATGCAGATTGATCAAGTTTAGATCATTCAATTTTTGGGATATGAATGTAAGCATAGGAACCAAAAACTCACAAGTAATCATATAAGATATCTTTCTCAGTATATACTTTATTATAAATGTCTCCAATTAGGGTGATATTAGGGAATATGTTGATTACATCAATAACCATATGCATAGCTTCTTTCCAAAATTCCTTGGAAAGATGAGCATGAGACAACATACACCAAACTGTATTCTCAATAGTTTAGTTCTTCCTCTCCGCAATGTCATTTAATTATGAAATATTAGTTGATGACTTTTAAGTCTAATGCCATGAGATACACAATAATAGTCAAATTAACATCAGTATTCTTTTCTATTTTCATAACATAAAAAGATTAATTTTCTACTAGAAATACTTGATCTTTCTCTCAATTCTACCGTGAAAATTCTGAAAGATAGGAAACACTCGATCTTTCATTTTTAGTGTATATGCTAATACTTTCTTAGAGTAATCATTAATAAATCTGATAAAATAAAAATCCCCACCAAGTGTTTTGCTATACATTGAGCAGGCGTCAATATGAATAAGATCAAGAATATTAGATCTCCTCGATGATGGATGAGAGTGACAGGTTGCTCTATAGTTTTTTTTAGCCATGAAGTTAGTACACTTATCATGA
Source organism: Sapria himalayana (assembly GCA_029783825.1). Classification (NCBI taxonomy): domain Eukaryota; kingdom Viridiplantae; phylum Streptophyta; class Magnoliopsida; order Malpighiales; family Rafflesiaceae; genus Sapria; species Sapria himalayana. The sequence continues at coordinate 56,179 of JAREIK010016554.1, read as the reverse complement.
AAAGATCTATGGTCCATGACAAGATATTCTTTCTAGCTAAAAGATAAAGGCCATTATCACTCATGTGACTAAGTCTCTTATGCCAAAGACCAATATTGCTCTTTTGATGAACAAGATTTACCTGATCTCCAAATAATCTTTCCTGAGTGGCATACAGAGTGTTACCCTTCTTACCCCTCATAATTACTAATGCACCCTTAACTAATTTTCACTAGCCATCACTAAAATAACTAACATATCCAATGTCATTTAGCATGCCAATAGACATCATATTCATAATATCTGATATGTATTGGATATCACTCAGTATCAATTGATGTCCTAAATGCATCTATAGACAAAATTTTCCCTTACATGAAATCTATGATATTCCACTCTTTTCCATCTTTACAATGTCGTAATCACTATGTGTGTACGCATTTATGAAGTCTATGTGTGGAATGCTATGAAATAATGCTCCCGAGTCAATAAGCCAATCACCTTCCTAATTTACTATATTAGCAGAATTATCATCACTAACTAGCATCAAGTCACCTTTCAATGTGATGTTGGACTCTCTCTCAGGTCTATCTCCTCTTGTGCTCTATTGCTATACTCTTTTCCAAGAATAATATTTTTTTTTAATATGTCCCATCTTGATACATAGATAATAGTTGACAGCTTTTCTGATTTGAGACTTACCTCTGGAAGAACGAGTTCTTTTGCTTGGTCATATGTATTTTGTGATATTCATACCATGTCTTTTATTAATGAGAATACCATGAGAAGTTCCTTCTCATTTAACCTTGCTTCTTTGGATAATATGTTTTCTAAGATAATGTGCATTGACATAACATCTTCAGGTGGTAACATTGTCAGGGAAACCACAAAGTCATCCCAATTATTCAGAAGTAAGCTCAATATTAGATAAGCTAATATCTCATCTTTCAAGACTGTTTCATGGATCAAATTTAATTCACCATTCCTTGAAAGATGCTAATGTGTGACTACATTAGACTACCAACCTTGAACTTCAGGTTAACTAGACATCTAATGATCAATATTTTATTCCTAAATATGTTAATTTTTAAACATAAACTCTAGTTTCTCACATAATCTGTCTGCCTTCATTTTATTGGTAACATATTAAAAAGTATCACTACTTATTCATTGTTGAATTGTAGAGACACCCCTAAAGTATAGGTCTTCTCATTCTTTTTCCCTCATTTTTTAAGGTTTTGTCTTCTTCCTTATTGGTTCATACAACTGTTTGACTACAAGATAGTCATGGATTTTATTTTTCTAAATAGATTAATTACTCAAAATTAACTCTATTATCATAGAATGATCCTCCATGATAATAAAGCACAAAATGGATCACAAGTAATCAACATGAACAAAAAAGTTTATAAATGTCACCAAAATTCCTATATTGATATAGGAATAATTAGATATCAATATGATAATAACGAATAGTCTAGAACCAACTCAATATCAATGAAGAACATCATCCTCCATGGAAGTTCAGAAACCACTTTTGGGCGGGATCAGAACCTCATTTCGATACTAGTTATTGCAGGTAAGATATTTGGACTATGATTATTCAAAACTACATAATATCAAGAATAACGATTGATTGATATAACAACAGAAGAAATAAAATGATTAACTCAAAAATGAAGAAACCTCAATATCATAGTTATATAAAAGTCCAACACTATAAAAGTAAAGTCCAAATACAAATGTGCCAAATCAAACAATGTGTGCTAAATACTTATTCACACTTAATAGAAGTTCGTAAAACACACTATGCCCAAAATTATGCTTTAGGTTAAAATATATTTTCTAGGATATAAAACACTAGAAATCTAAAATCTAGTACACGTACATAAACTACTCTATATAAGTGTTAATGTATGTACATGTGCATATGTATATAGGGGCACATATTGAATTGGACACACACACATATAGAAGACTATATATATATATGGACTCACATATATAAGTATATGTATACACTACTCTATATAAGTGCATATTAATTATATTTCATATTGTAAATGTGTGTGTGTGTGTGTGTGTACTATTATAGACAAAAATATAAATATATGTATATAATACATGTAAGTGTGTGGATATATATGTATATATATTTATATACAATATTTATTAATCTGCATTGAAAATAACACTCTATATCACTACAAGAAAGAAACGAATTAGAAATGACCAAATCCATTTCTATTTCCATCGCAATGTTGAATTAGCGATCTCAATAAAAATAAAAAGATTCAATTACTAAAAGGCTCCTTTCTAAATTTTAGAAATAGAAATTACCCGGGCATTTCTAATATGTGTGATTGAAATTAGTTGTTTTTAATGATTGTGGTGGAAATGGAATCTTAATTTCATTTATATTCCGATACTAAAATAGTGACAAAATAAAATAGAAATGCAAAATTTATTTCTAAATTAAAAATGGAATTGAAATGCCATATTCTATTCTATTTTTTGCAATAAGAACATGTCCCATTTGTTACAGTTTCTATATATTGTACACAATATACAAATACATATAGAAATCATATAACCTGCAATCTAATAAGTATATGCACATTATTTATCTAATAACATTCACATGACATCCACTAAAAAGTATAACATCAATTAACAAACATCAAAGTTCAGTCATTTTAGTACACATTTATAACATTAAAAAAATAGGAACACAAAAAATAAAAGTTTATCACAAAAATTTTCATTGCAAAAATATAATAACACAACTTAACAAATAGCTATGAGTCCTTGTTGAAAAGAGTATTCTCTTCTGGAGATCTGGATGGATCTTCTTTAGAATAATAAAAAACAGATGATGCTTATGCCAACTTGTACATAATTTTGTTCATCTTCAAAATCTTATGTTGTATGTCCTCCTCTTTTTATTCTTTCCTCCTCTCTTTCATTCTTTCTTCCTCTCATTTTTTTCATCTCTTTAATTTGTTTTTATATTTCTTTATTCTTTTGTTGTATCTCCACATTTTTTCTTAACAAAGTATCTTGAATTTCCTACATCTCCTCTCGTAACTGATATTCAAATAAATTATTATTATCGGAAGATGAAGATGAAAAGCTCCAAATTGAACCTGGATAAAATGTAAATGCATGGGTACCAAGACCATACACTCGCCATTTTTTGTTTCCACTCTAATAGCCTAAAGGTAAATATGTATAACATCAATCTCTAGAGTTTCTATAGAAGGATATATCAAATTTAAAACAATGACTACCATATTTTCCACAAATTCCTACAATTATTATAATATAACATAACTCATCATGACTATATTAAAATAAAATTAATAGTAGCATATCAAACTATTGATACTCTACTAAAAATTAATATAAAAATGAAGTGAGTCATTGAATTTAAAGACTCCATATATAATAACTCATCGGTAATGGTAAAAAAAATTATTGAATTTGGATATTAATTCCCATGAATGCGAAAAAATATACTTTTTAACATTTTTTTATTTAAGAAATTGTAATTTACATAAGACACTAAAAGTACAAATTGAGAAACTCACATTAATATTATTTGACCACTTGTCTATAAATGATCAATCATTTTTCTTGTGTATTTGTTTGAACATCTCAAATAGTATTGGTAGATGTCACAACTCAACCTCTTGAAAATAAATAATAATCACTTATGATATGCATGTTACATTTTCATAAATTTAGTATCATTTGAATTCACAAAGTTATAATCATAATAAATTAAGAAAGATAATTTTACCAAAATTTATTAAATGTTAGCAGGTCATCTTTGAACCGCCAATATGTTTGAATGGTCATGTTCCTTCATCTACTTTCTCTGATCGATAATTTTATGATGTCATATCCATGATAAGGCCTTGAACTCATCACTTTTTAGTTTTCCCACTATTTGATTTAAACATGAAAGGTAATACTATTTAGCTTTGCATATTTACCATACTTTTTTTCATTTTCAAAGTTTATCATTTATATCTGATAGTATCCACATGTTTCTATATATTCTTCAACGACATCAACAAAGCATTATTCCTTTTATGTTTTTTTCTACCAAAAACAAAATAAACAACAATACATTGTGATGCGTATATAGTATTTTATAAAAAAACATTTTAACATATTGATAGATGCAATAAAATAATACTACAAATTATTCTCAATAATATTCTTTCATAATATTATATATCTTTTTGATATATAATACTATAAAATGAAGCACTTTACTCCATTTTATAGTCTCTATAACTAGTTTCTACTTAAATATCTTTTTGTTTATATGAGAAGTAAAAGAAATAAATATGTAAGTTATTTAACATAAGTATGTACACACACACACACACACACACACACACATATATATATATATATATATATATTAAATACACTCATATTTCTACTACTGAGTTAATATTTTATTCATTTTTATTACTTATCCAAAATTTCATAATGCAGACATTATTTTAATTGTCAATGATAATATTTGATTAATAACATCATAGTTTGTTATTAATTAAAATTACTATATTTTAACCATAATGATTTATTTATATTTTCATTCATAGTTGTAATTTATATTTTTTACAAATAAATAAAATGAAAAATTATAATGCATGTATGTTGTAAATTTTTGAAAGGTATGTACTATTTATTTTCAATTATGGGCTGAATGAAGATTTTATCATAATTTTATATACAAACAATGAATTGTGAATATCTAGCAATTATCAGTACTATATATAGTAGCAATGCATGTATCTCCTAAGATAGGTGGAATAGATCTAACAATGCCTTCTAATGCAGAATGATAAAAAGATGAAATATCAATGATAGTCATTCTTTGTGTCTCATGATTGGGTGATGCCAACATATCCTCCATATGTGTTGGATAATGCGGAGAGACACCTGTGAAAGATGAAATATCAATGAATGTCAATTCTGTTAGTTGACTTCTTCTATCCCTCCCCATGGATTGAGATCCTCGACCGCTTGCATTGTCACCTCTCATACCTAATTCAGGTTTTATAAATATCAAAAAATACAAAAATAATAAAAACATGGAATAAATATGTCATTCTAATAAAACATAATGAGAATCACATTTACATTTACAATAATGATTTTTTTATTTAACACCCAAATTATAATAGTAACAAAATAAGTAACAAAACATAACATATAAGTCAATAAATATCTAATCATCATCGGAAATTTCTAACAAATTATTTCCATCTACATATTCATCCTCATCTGATTGTACAATTAATTCTTCTTCAATATCTTCTTAAATATGAGTATCATCAATGTCCAAATAGTTTCTATCTTCACTAAGTATTATTTCAAACCCATCATCTGCCACAAGATTGGTTGGATAAAGTTCCACATTATTATCTTGAAATGCAGGTACATACGAAGGTGTGACAATAACATCCTTTTCAAGAACTTCCATATTTGACTTAGGTTTTATTTTACAAATGGCCCACCAATAACATGCATTTCTTCTTATGGTTAGATAAATGTTGTAACACACTTGTTCTGATTATACTACAAGAATGAATAACTCGTACTTATGATAATATTTTTTAAGGTATATATCCACGAGGTTGTATTGATGATGAATTCAAGAACTCAAATTTGGAATAAGATCAAATCATTCGTACTTAAATAGAATTATCATTTTAATTAGTAAAGCATGATATTCTAAATATAGAATTTTAATCAATCGACCATGAAAGTGAATATTATATATAGTAGAATTAGACCCCTTAATGCATACACTACTATTTTATTACAGCTTTATTTGAACCATATTTCACAATATGTGGTTTATTCCCATTTACATAATGAATGGGATATGTCTGTAAACTTTGTAATGATATTTTTTGTATGATCATTTATTTGTCTATTACATATATTTGATAATGAAAAAAATACCTAAAAAATGAGATAAAATAAAATCATATGTATATATTTTTGCACATTATTTTTTAGAAGCAACGATGATAAGTTATAACTAACAAATTTTTCAAATCAAAATGTGAAATCTTTGTCAGTTTTGTATCAATAGAAACATCATCAATATGCGATTCTCTTTGCCTTTATTCTTTAGTATAAATTCTATAAAAATAATATTAAATTTATTTTGAATATTAAAAATGTTATATTACATATCACGATAAAGAAATGACAAAGTAAATGGAATATAAATTTTACTCAGTATAAAGTATAAAATCCATTGCTTTGTACTGAGAATAATTATAAAAATTATAAGCAATTTCTTCACTATCTTCACCCCAATATATCATGCAGGTATTAATGCAATAATTAATTTTTTCTACAGGTAAACCAAAACCTTGCATTCACTTCTTTCTACTATAAAAGCTATATGTCATGAAACTATTTTTTGATAACAATTCAAATAACAACTCACATATTTCATCAAAATACCTTTCTAAAAAAATAATATTTTGCCTTTAAATTTAACAGTCTAACAATCATAGATAAATTTGAGTGGCCATATAGATTACATGGCTAAACCTTTTATTCTAATACTTTGAGCATTTCATAAAATTTTTTTACTAATGATTTTGGGATATCATCAGTGACATTCGGATTAAAGAAGGACAAATAATATTTTTCAATATGACTTCACATACATTGTTGAGATTGACATATTCTATTACAACATTTGAATCAATACTTCTATGTACATAATACTTTGTTATTTGTAGCATAACTATTTCTTCATGTTTATATCAAACATAATAGTCTCGTACTATGTCAACATCTTGGAAACTTCAATTATAACATTTACGTACATTGCATGAGCATCTTATTTTCATTGCATCTATTAATTGAGGGTGCTTTTCAGCAAAGCCAACAAACTCTTCAATCTCCTCTACAAACTCATTAGTCAAAAACTCATCTATTAGTCTGACATTCATCCATTAATGATCGTTTCGTATAATATTTTCTATTCTTGTAACATATAATACCAACGTATATTGAATCATAATAATATAGAAAATGACTTAATTGTAATAAAGTTGTATTAACATTTTTATTACATTATTTATATATCATAAAAATTTTATAGTCACATCATTCATAGGTAAGTTTACATTAAAATGAGATTATGAGGGTTTCATTAATCTCTTAGATATTTACCAATAACCTTCAATTGTATTTTTCTCATTAAAAAGCTAAATATTTCATATTTATCTATAAAAGATGAAATTATAAAAATTAAGCAAAAATCACATACAAGCTAAGCATAATAATAAATTTCAAAGGAATAAAAAAAAATTTTATGAAAAAAACTAAAAAAAAATTCAATATAAGATAAAAGTAAAAATTATTTAAATGCAAAATGATGCTATATTTGAAGAATGATCTATAGTGGATGGGATATGTGCACATGATCATAAAAACTTTAAAATAACTAGGAGACACCTTTAGCTAGAGAATTTATTCCCTAACTATTGATATTTTGGATTAATAATCCTTGATTACAATTTGTCACAAGAAATAATATTATTTGATTTCAAGATTGTATACCTGTAGAAGATGTTTGAAGCTGATAAGATTGTAATGTCATAATGTAATAAGTTGTGTATGCTATAGTAAGGTTTTTCCAAATTAGTTTACATATTTTAGATCACAATAAAAAAAACATATTGAGGGTTAGAGATTAACTCTTCAGATGTGTGAAAATAGTGATCTTTTATGAAATTTAAATATTTATTCATTTGGGCCTAAGAAAATGAATATTTTTAGATTATATTATATTTGGTTTTAATAAAACCATTTAAAAATGATAACACCAATCCTCATATCCGATATTCCAATGGGGTGAAGTGCTCTTTTGTTTTTTTAATGTCAATGAATTAAGATTCCATAATAAATGATGTCTTTAAAATTTTAAATTTGTAGCAACTATACTGACAAAAGCATTTTGTATAATATAAATCATCCAAAAATTTTCAATGCTAATACATATTAATATGCCAATCAAAATACATCAACAAACTTCAAATATCCATAGAGCAAAGCAAAAAATTAATAGGGATCTTCAAAAATCCATATAAAGTATGTAATATGAACGAAAAAAGTAAATTAATTTAGGGTATATACGTATATATGGGAAAAATCAATGAATATGTATATAAGTTTATACGTGAAAAATCAAAAAACTAAATTTCATACCTCATTGATAGATGATTAGGATGATGAACACAAAAACAAATGAATTCATGCTCGATTAGGTAGTTGGTCGATGACAGATTAGTGAAAATGTAGCCCAAGTCCTAAGAATTTAATGAAAATATAATTAACATAAAATAGTGATAGAACGAGTTTCCATTTCTAAATTTAGCACCGGAATTTAATTTCATCATCAAAATTTTTTAAGTCTACAAGTGACCAACTCAAATGCCATTTCAAAATTAGCCACTGAATTCATTTTCATCTCTAATTGAGAAGTGGATTCGTAATACATTTCTAAACTAATTGAAATTGAATTCATTTTTTATCATAATTTTTAGAGAAGTTATCATTATCAATAATAAATTAATGTAGAAATAGAATTTTCCGTTGCTAAATGGCATGCTAATCCACCCACGACCTCACGTCATATTAGCGATGGAATGATAAATCATTTCAATTTCCATCTATACTTTCTCTTTTACCATATCATGTGAAATAATCTCTGTCTTTTAATAGTGATGGATTGTTTTTTCATTTCAGATTTTTTTTAAAAAAATATCATTTCTATTTCTAATCCATTTTAATTTTGTTCTTACTTTTAGAAATGGAATTGGACATCTTTATTTTTCATTTCTAATTGGCTTCATTCTTGTAGTGTATAATATACCTTAAATGTCAACATATACATATATATTCAAGCAGTATATATGTTTATATGTATACATTAATATTATTAACTCCATATGTTTGCGTATATATGTGTACATATATGCATAAATATGTGTGTGTGTGTGTGTGTATTAACTTCTATTAAAATTAATTTGCATGTGTATTTTAATAAAAAAATAAATGTATTCATATATATATGTGTGTGTGTGTGTGTGTGTGTGTGTGTGTGTGTGTGTGTGTGTGTGTGTGTGTGTGAGTGTGTGTGAATATTGTTGTGTGTGTGCACACAATACTATTTAAATATATATTATGATAAAGATATATATTGCATGACAAATTGTATATATATTGCACTTTGAAGAAGAATTAGCATATATATATATCGAACAAGACAAAATATCATGAACCTTTATTTACCCTTCATAAGCTCCTCATTCTATAATTATCAAAATTTTGAAGTTTTTTCCACAAATTAGTGAGGAAGAGCCAAATTTTCGCATAAGGGAGAGTGAAGGGAAGAGGATAGGTAGTGGCTTTTCAGTTAAGGTGTGAAAGTGGAAGGGTATGAGTTGAGATTGCATTGATGAGATATGAACTATGTGTGTGTGTGTGTGTGTGTGGATAATTATGGTTTTGCACACACATTAATTATAAAATAATTACAAATAAATATATAAGTTTTGGTATACTTAAAATTAGAAATTTCATTATCCCATATGCATTTTAAAATTGCTTATAAAGTTATTTTTTATTTTTTGGTACACATCATCCCATTTATCAAGTAATTCTATATATTTTTTTGAAATCAAAAACTTAATGTTTATGTGTGTGTGTGTGTGTGTGTGTGGGCGCGTGCATGTGTGTATCTATGTATGTATATATGTATGTATGAATAAACTTATAAATAAAATATAATTTGATTTCTAATATTTAAATTACTAAAATATAAATATTTTATATTTTATGTATTTTTTTATTAAAAATTAAATATTCAGATGTATTTTTTCTAAATTTTTTGGTGTGTACCAAATCATTATAATATATATATATATATATATATAATTATCTAGTCAACACTCATGTCGAATTTAGAATAAATTGACATAAAATAACTAGTCAACACTCATGTCATGGGGAGCGGTGCTGGCCCTGCCAACCGCCCATTTACTTCAATCTCTATCGTAATACACTAGCTGCTGGCATTGACCTTGGAAATAATTGACGTGCGTGAGTGCAGAATAAGATATATTGCGTCCGATCATGTGCGCTTTTGTTTTGTTTCTCTCTGGTCTGTAACCGTGACCCGCAATTCGTTTCCAAGAATTGTTTTTTACTCCGATTATATTTTTACTCCGGTTATATTTTTACTCCTGTTATATTTTTACTCCGGTTATATTTTTACTCCGGTTATATTTTTACTCCGGTTATATTTTTACTCCGGTTATATTTTTACTCCGGTTATATTTTATTATTTTTACTCCGGTTATATTTTTACTCCGGTTATATTTTATTATTTTTACTCCGGTTATATTTTTACTCCGGTCATAATTTTACTCCGGTTTTTTTTTTACTCCGGTCATAATTTTACTCCGGTTTTTTTTACTCCGGTTATAATTTTACTCTGGTTATAATTTTACTCTGGTTATAATTTTACTCCGGTTATAATTTTACTCCGGTTAATAATTTTACTCCGATTATAATTTTACTCCGGTTATAATTTTACTCCGGTTATAATTTTACTCCGGTTATAATTTTACTCCGGTTATATTTTTACTCCGGTTATAATTTTACTCCAGTTATAATTTTACTCTGGTTATATTTTACTCCGGTTATATTTTTACTCCGAATATATTTTTACTCCGGTTATATTTTTACTCCAGTTATTTTTTAAGCCGATTATTTATTGAATCCAATAACACAAGTCCAATGGTTGTTTTGCATTAAAAAACACACGGATCCAACCAACTCTAAAAAAACTATTCTCCTATTAAAATCTATGAACTACTATAAAACTTGAAGTCACAATAATAATTTAAAAATAGAAAATTAAATCCTAAAATAATATAATAAATAAAATACAAATAAAAAGTAATTAAAATTAGAATGATTCATAATGAGGAGAAATCTATTTTTATAAAATAAATATCAAAAATTCCAAATATATTTTAATGATTCATAATGAGAAGAAATATATTTATAAAAGAAATATTTTTAAAAATATATTTCTTTTATAAAGAAATATAAAAGAAATCTATTTTTAATGTAACATTTCACCTACCCACTAAAAATGCATATTCTGATATAATATTTTTCCTCTTGAAATTCATGTTATTCACATGCCAATTCTATATTTAGAGATTCTATATCATACAAATTTGTAAGTATTGATTGGTTTAATCATAATATCATTATGTTTTCATCAGTTTCAATCTCTTGCATATCCACATTTTTTATTCTATTAATGTTCTCATATAAAAAATAATATTGTACTCTGATATATTTTGTTTTTGAGTGAAATAATATATTCTTTGCTAAATATAGAATATTCTGAATATCACAAAATTTAAGTAATTTTATATTATTTGAGGTTTTTATAATGTATCAGAGAATCATTTTCAAAGTACTATAATTCTATATGTTAAGATTTGCCAAAATTCGACTAATCATTCCCATTACTTATGCAATGTTCTGTATTATATACATACTTGAGGATAACTTGAAATTAATAAGAAATATGATAGAATTATCTTATTACCTTGCATGTTAAAACATCACAAGATGTTAATATAGTTTTATGAGAGAGTCAAATTTTCTTGTTATTTATATCTTGATAAATTTGAATACCTAAAATCTAATTTGATAGTCTCAAGTTTTTCATATTAAACTCGCTAGTCAACTATGTTTTTAATTCTTCGATTTGATATATATTGAAGTATATTAGCAACATGTTATCCACGTACAATATTATAAAGATGAAATTAGTTTTATCCTCAACCCATTTGTATTACATATAACGATATAAACTGAGTCTAGTATATCCAAAGATGATGATGAAGGAATAATATCTTATATATCAACATATCGATACATGTTTGAGATTGTATAGAGATTAATTCAACCTGCAAACTAAGTTTTTATTGCCAATTCAACAAAATCTATTGGCTATAGCATATAAATGTATTCTTCAAGTTTTGTATAAATAACCATGAATTTGATATCCTATATATTGCTCCAACTGTATATCAAATGTTGCATACAAAGCTATCATTACTCTAATTGTTATGAGATAAACTTTTGGGGAAAATCTTTTTGAAGTAAATGCATTTTTTAAGTATATATATTTGTTACTAATCGTGCATGATATCATTCTATTTGATCATTGCTATCCTACTTGATTTTGTAGACTTATTTGTTACCAATGACTTTTTCCATATAGTATTGATACTAACTTTTAAGTTTTATTTTTGTATAGAGATTCAATTTATTCCTTTTTTGTTGTTATCCAAAAAGATGCATCTATAGCAATGGTACTAAATCTTCATCATCTGTTAGAAGATAATATGTAATATTGCTCTCCATAAAATACTCTGAGTGCCATGAATCAAGATGATGGTCATCTATCACGAGTTAGCTAACTAACTTCTAGAGTCTCGAACTCAACTTATTCTTGCACCTCATGTTATGGTAATCCCTTCATAAATACTATAGTTTTTTGTGTCATTTTATTTTTTATTATATAATTGTAGTCTATAAAAATTCTTTCAACATGCAATCATTTTTATATATTCTCTGTAGTTGATTTTTTACAAAGATTATATTCTACTAATAATTACATTATGGGTAGTGGGATCTCGTAAGTAATATCCATTTACTCATTCAGCATATCCTTTGAATATACACAATATGTATTTCAGATCAAACTTTATTCTTTCTTAAGTGTTATATATTAAATAAGCAAGACATCCAAAAAAGTATAAAGGACAGTAATCTATTAGCTTACTAGTTCACATAAATTGATGTCTTGAAATTATTTGAAGTTGATGATGAATGATTTATCACATATGTGGTATTGATTACTTCTGCCCAAAAAGAGTTGGATAGACTCATAGTACTTTATATCATTATCATCCATTCCACAAGAGTTCTATTCATCCATTCAACCACTTCATTTCGTTGTAGCATATATGTGACTATGGACTACCATTTTATACCTTATCACTTACAAAGAGCAAGAAATTCACCATCTTTATACCCTCTTTCATTATCTTTCCTCATATACTTAATCATTTTCTCGGATTCAAGTTCTACTCACACTTTGAAGTCTTTAAAAACTAGAAATATATTTGACTCTTTCTTGATTGGATATACATAATATTTCAATGAGTAATTATCATAGAAAAGACACGAAGTACTTTGTTCCTCTATGAAACATTTTTGGTAATTGACATATGTAAGAATGAGTCAAGTCTAGAATATACTTATTTCTAGCAATTGACCTATTGAAAGTCAATATATGCTACTTACTAATATTATAATACTTAGAAAATGGTAGATCTGCTAATTTGAGCCTTGAAAGTAATTTTTTATTAGAGAGAAACTATAAACTTTATTCTTAGATATGATCTTGTTTGAGATGACACAATATCATTGACTCTTCCACTTTATTAATTGATACAAAACAAATATCAGCTTTCTATATTGTTTCCTCTTTAAGTATGAATAGATTTATTGTGATCTTTTATCTTTCATAATCGCAAATATAATTATAGTAATTTGTATAATGTCAACCTCAAGACGGGTCTTGCATCTAAGACTATCTATATATCCTAAAGATAATAGATTTGCCTATTATACTTTATTATGGTATTAATGGAGTTGTTGCAAATTTAAAGGAACCTAAAACCAATAAAAAACCAAAACACATTGAGTACAAATATCATCTAATAAAAGACATTATGAAAAGAGAGGATGTTGTGGTGGAGAAAGTAGCATCAACAGACAACTTGACGAATCCTTGTACGAAGAGCCTTCCCGCAAAATTATTTGACAGACATGTGGAAGGAATGTCAATCAGATGTGCGATATCATGGTTTTAGTCTATGTTAGAGATTATTAGAACTAGCTTATACTAAAAGTCATTTATAATTATTTTCTTGTTTAGTATCTGTTTGTTATTATAAAAACAAGTTTTTTTAATGATTTGAATTATAAAAATACTTATGTTCTTTATTCTACTTGTGGATTATTTGGTGCGTAGAGATTAGCTTATGCATAAAAGATTGAATGGGACGAATGATAAAGTTCAAACTTTTGGTGATAGTACACTTGAGTGTATTGAATAGGACCAATATAGTATAATTATTTTGTATAAAATATAATATATCATAGTTATTATAATTATTATTACTTTTATTCTCGAGATGGTTAATATTTACATATATTTGTTAATAATTATTTTGATTCATAAATGGTGAAATCTAGAAATAGATTTAAGAATTCTATGAATTGGGCAATTTTATCTATCATATGAAGAATATTAATTGACCATGGAATCCATGTTCTATCAAGATTGATACTACCCTTTTGAGGGAACACATAAGTTTTGGTATTTTCAAATCTTACAAGTAAATTTTAATCCGATAATTCAAATAAATTAGGTAGAAAATATCAAGAAAATAATTAGAGGTTGATTGAAATAGATTATCAGTAATCTAATTTAATCAATAAGTATATGTAATCTTAACACACAGAGTTTAATTTGAGATAAGTAATAAAAGACATAATATATTCTGAAAATATAGGGGAGTGCAATTATAAGTTCATAGTGGGATGAATTATAATTAATGTAAATTATTGTATGACATAATTTACATTGGAAGCCCATGATCTTTATTAGGTTAGGGTCTATTTTGCGACCTAATCCAAATGCAATGAAAGAAATCTTACATTTTTTATTTGTTTGTATGTATGTATATATGTATGTATGTACATAATAAGAATAATTAATTTAATTGTAATCTAATTAATTTGATTTGGCTATTAAATGAAATTGATTTTATCTGCATTAACTTAATTATAATTATATATATTTATATTTTAAATAAATAGATTTTGATTCTTAAATATTATAAAAAACCAAGCAGATTAATTTAAATATAAATTAATGTTTGGTTTTGATTTTAATAATATAAAAGGATAGACATTCAACGATGCTAATACACTATAGCATCATCGTCTTCATTGCACCATTCTGGAGTTGTGGACATACAGAAGAAGTCCATTTGATTGAGACAAGTTTAAGGTAAGTTTCTTCATGAAATATTTACAAAATGAAATTGGAATAAAACAAACCCAATCTGCAAGCAATATCGACTTACTTTTTGAGTTGCCAAACTTCTAATACCCTCTATAATACATCATGGTGTTTTGCATTATAAATGATACATTCATTGCCTTCAAACATAAGTTTATATTCATTATACATTAATTGATCCACACTCATCAAATTCTAATCTAGTTCTGGAACCTTTTAGAACCACCTCCTATGAGCATTTAACTTCAGACTCCATAGTCAATTTGCACATGTATAGTTAGTTCATTTTCCATCAACTTTGACTAGCTCTTCATTTCTCATCTTCACTTAATAATTAATTGAAACATTTAGTTATACGAACAAATTATTGTCTCTAGCCATGTTGTTTGGGCATTCACTATCTAAAAATCAATGTTAGAAGTGGGATGTCTCTAGCTTAGTGAAACATAGAACATACTTTCTTCAATAGGTTTTTCTTCGACACAATTGGCTTATTGTGTTTTGAGCTTGTAGTCTCTTGAAAGCTGGTCAATCTTCTTATAATTGTAGCACTAGGGTTTGATCTTGTAACATCAATCTTTCTTAGCAATCTTATTTTTCGTACATATGTTACAAGTATAAGAAAAATAACCCTCTTCACTCATCAAAATTCTAACACCATTAAATCTTTCTTCACCTCTTCCTCTCGACCTTCCACTTCTTCTGCCTCTAGAGAAACCTTAATTTTTCTATTTATAAGTATCATGAGTTTGTTCGTGTATAGAGTTGAGATGCAGCTTTGACTGTACGGTTGCTGCTAATACATTTTTTGAATGTTCCAACAAACATTGTTCATAAGTCTTTTAAGAGCCAAGAAGCTCTTGTATGAGAGTTGAGAAATATTTTTTAGTTTCTTCAATTACTGCTATATTGGAATCAATCTTGTGAGGGAGGTTGATAAGTAACTTTTGCATAATTTTTTTTCTCAACGACTCTTCATCATGCATTTTTAATTAATTAATAATATCCATAAATTTTGAGAAAAAATCACCAAAAAATTATACTTTCATCTTCATAGTTTCTTGGTATCTTCTCAAGGATTGTAATTTAATTGGACTAACCCTCTTATCCCTCTAATTTTTTTTTTTTGCAATCAATCTCATGTTTCTTTGGTTTTTATATATCTCATGATTCTGAGAAAGATATCGTTACTTACTCCTTGTTGAATTAATAGAAGAACTTTGACAAGCGTCTTCTTTATCTTCTTCAAACAATTTTTTCAGCTAAATCTATGATTGATGAGTCAGCGAGTTCATCAAATTCATCTCTAACCAAACCTCATACATCTTGTGATATAAATAACGTTTTCATCTTCACTCTTTATAAATCATAGTTTTTCTCTTCGTATAATGGAATCAAAGCTAATCCAAGGCTCGTGTTGAATACCATTGAGCTAGACATCCACTTAGGTTTCAAATCTACAAGTTTAATTTTTGAAATTGATGATCTAGGTCACTTTATTTTTAGAAAAATAATTTCTTTTTATAAATTTATATAGATTTCTAGAGGTTATACTTAATTTCAAGCGCGACCTTAGAGATCAAGTATAATGGGAAAAGTAATAATTTGGTAGTTAATTTGAAAATAAAGAGGAATAAGATACTAAGAATTGATATTATATCAATCAGTATACTTGAAAAATAAATTATTATGATCGAGGAAGTAAAGTAATGAGTACTATCTAAATATTGTAGGTACTACCTTAATTTCACTGTTAATGTAGTACATACAGTACATTAAGATAGTATCTATAATAAATTAAGGTAGTACTTATCAATTTAGTTCTTTAATAATTATTTTTTTTCAAGTATACTAACTGAAGACTAATATAATATCAATTCTTAGTACATTATTCTCATTTAATTTCAAATTAACCATCTAAAATATACTTATAATTTCTATGTAAAGTAGATCTGATAAGTATGCTCCAACGATGCACGCTTATAAAAATAACAAAAATAAAGAGAATTTAAAGGAAAAATAAAAGGGAGAATTATGTTTTGGGGTGTTTCCCCATAAATTTTTAAGATTTAGAAACTAAAATTTTGATATTTTTAATAAAGTCACAAAACAAAAAATAAATTAAAAATAAGTGGACCCAATTTCGTAAGTCCTAAACTACCCTCGCCCATGCTTTCGCCCATGCCCTCGCCAATCTTCCCTAGCCCACCTACACTCACCTCTCGCCCCTCTCTCCCCACCCATCTCCCCCCGCCCGTCTCCACGAGCTCCTTCGTGGAATCGTCATCAAGCTCTCGGTAGAGCTACTAGAGCTCGATCGAGAGCTCCATCGAGCTCGATGTAGATCTCGGTCGAGCTCTTGGAGCTCGAAGCCAAGATCCTAGAGCTCGACTGAAAGCTTTTTCGAGCTCTTAATCGAGCTCCATGAACTCGACGTAGATCTCGCTCGAACTCCTTGAGCTCGACGTTGCTCTCGATCGAGCTCTTGGAGCTCAAATGAGCTCTAAGCCGAGTTCCTGGAGCTCGACGTTGATCTTAGTCGAGCTCCTGGAGCTCGATGGAGCTCGACGTTGCTCTCGGTCGAGCTCATGTAGCTCGAAGGAGCTCTATGTCGAGCTCCAAAAGCCCAACAGAGCTCTCAGTCGAGCTCCAGGAGCTCAGCGGAGCTCTCGGTCGAGCTTTTTCGAGCTCCAGGAGCTCAATGGAGGAAGACGTCATGCTCTTGGAGCAAGAAAGAGCTCTCGGTCGAGCTCCAAGGGCACGACCATCAGCTCTAGAAGATCAATTTAGCTCGTGGTCAAACTCGATGGGAGAGGGCTAGGGCCAATGGGAGATGGCGAGGGGCAATGGAAGAGGGGTAAGACCAATGTGAGAGGGTGAGGGTAGTTTAGTATAAACTTAATAGAGTGTACTAAATTTTAATATTTTATGATTTTGGTGACTTTTTTTGAAACTTAAAAATATAAGTTTCAAATTGTTAAATTTGTTTGGGTAAATTCCTAAAACATAATTCCCCCAAAATAAAAATATGCACTATCTGGATTGGATCTACAACATTGATGCCAAATATTGGATTTATGTTGCAGTTATTGATTTTAAGTGTAGTAACTTGACCACCTTTTGAGAAAAGTAGAAAAAAAAAAAACATAACAACTTAATTCATGTCCAATATACACATTATATTTAACCAAATATTGAATTATAGATCGATGGTAAATCCAAAAATTGCAGCTGACTACTGACGCAACAATCTGGTTCTGGTGTTTGGCCTTGCTGCTAATTTAATGAGTGATCGCCATCGTCTGCGCCTAAGTTCAGTTGTATTCGCAATTGCCTTGGTCAACAGAGTATCATCTTCTGCAATTCAACTCCTCTGCGATCTTCCTCAGATTATGGCGAATCTGCACGTTCTCTTCTTCCCGTTCATGGCAAAGGGCCACATAATACCCACTACAGACATGGCAAAGCTCTTCTCCCGCCGAGGAGTTAAAACAACTATACTCGTTACTCCTCTCACCCTTCCTCTCTTCTGCAAACCGATCGAGATGGCGGAAAGCTCAGACACTCAAATCGACGTCCGAACCATCAAATTTCCCCCTTCAGAGGCCGGAATACTGGAAGGAATCAAAAATATGGACTTCTTCACTTCCGAAGAAACTACACCAGAAACGTTAATGAAATTACTCATCGCCACCACCAAGCTCCAAGAACCACTTGAACAAATCCTAGAGGAACTCCAACCTGACTGTCTCGTCGCTGATATGATCTTTCCTTGGGCTACAGACGCTGCCAGTAAATTCAATATTCCGCGGGTAGTGTTTCACGGCACTTGTTATTTTGCATTATGCTTTTCAGAGTGCATGAGATTGTATCGGCCATATGATTCCGTGTCCTCCGATTCTGAAATCTTCGTGGTATCTGGTCTTCCGGGAGAGATCGAATTTACCAGAGCTCAAATATCGGAGCACGAAAGAAAGAACGAGGAGTCCATGTTTAGCGAGATATTAAAAGCTGCTAAAGAATCTGAACTAAAGAGTTTTGGCGTCGTGGTCAACAGCTTCTACGAGCTGGAATCTGTTTATGCTGATTACTACACTAAGGTGATGGGGAGAAAGGCGTGGCATATTGGCCCAGTTTCTCTATGTAACAGGAATAACGAAGAGAAAGCTAGGAGAGGCGGCGAAGAGACCAGTGTTGACGAACACGAGTGTCTGACATGGCTTGACATGAAAAGGCCTAATTCAGTTGTTTACATTTGTTTCGGGACGGTGGCATACTTAACTGATCCACAGTTGAGAGAGATTGCTGTGGGATTAGAGGCTTCTGGGCAAGAATTTATCTGGGTAGTGAGGAGGGACAAGAACGACCTGGAGGAGAAGAAATGGCTGCCACAAGGTTTCGAGCAGAGGATCCAAGGGAAAGGGATGATCGTAACAGGGTGGGCACCACAAGTTTTGATATTGGATCATGAAGCTGTTGGAGGATTTGTGACGCACTGTGGGTGGAATTCGACACTCGAAGGCATTGTGGCAGGGAAAGCGATGGTGACATGGCCAGTTGCGGCTGAGCAATTCTACAACGAAAAGCTGGTGACTCGCGTCCTGAGAATTGGAGTTTCTGTCGGTGCTAAACATTGGATTTGGTTGCACGGGGATAGAGTTGAGAGTGACGCGATAGTCACAGCAGTGAAGAAGATTATGGTGGGGGGAGAGGGTGACGAGATGCGTCGTAGGGCTCAGTCTCTTGGGGAACTGGCAAGACAGGCCGTTCAAGAAAAAGGGTCATCTTATTCTGATCTGAACGCTCTTATTGGAGAATTGAAAATGAAGACAGCTGTCAGTCGTCCTGTCCAACATATTACATATATCTAATCAGTAATACTTAGGGCGTTTGTTTTTTTGGGATAATTATGTTTAGGGATTGATACCCATGAAAATTTAATAATTTGAAAATTATCTTTTTTATCTCCTAAATAAGTCACCAAAATCATAAAATATTTAACATTATGCACTCTATCTTTTTAATCTCCTAGAGCTCGTGGTAGTACTCCAGGAGCTCGACTGAGAGCTCCTTCGATCTCCAAGAGGTTGGCGTCATCTTCCATCGAGCTCCAGGAGTTTGGCGTCATTTTCCATTGAGCTCAAAAAGATTAGCGTCATCCTCCATCAAATTCGTGGAGCTCAACTAAGAGCTCCTAAAGCTCAAAGATAAGCTCGATGGAGCTTTCGGCCAAGCTCCAGGAGCTTGGCGTCGAGCTCTAGGAGCTCGACCGAGAGAAACGCCGAGCTCATGGAGCTCTGCGACAAGCTTGATGGAACTCTCAGTCAAGCTTCAGGTGCTCGGCTCAGAGCTATTTTGAGCTCCAGGAGCTCGACTGAGAGCAACGTCGAGCTCCTGGAGCTCGATCGAGAGCAACGTCGAGCACCTGGAGCTCGATCGAGAGCAACGTCGAGCTCCTGGAGCTCAATCGAGAGCAACGTAGAACTCTTGTAGCTCGATCGAGAGTAACATCGAGCTCCTGGCACTCAACTGAGAGCAAGTCAAGCTCTTGGAGCATGACGGCGAGCTCCAGGAGCTCGGCATTGAGCTCCAAGAGCTCGATGGAGCTCTCGGTTGAGCTCCAAAAGTTCTACTTAGAGCTCCTTCGAGCTCTAAGAGCTCGATCGAGAACAACGTCGAGCTCCTGGAGCTCAATGGAGCTCTCGGTCGAGCTCCAGGAGCTTACCGCCTAGCTCCTTCATGCTCCAAGAGATCAGCGCCAAGCTCCATCGAGCCCCAGGAGCTCGATGACGAGCTCGATGGAGCTCTCGGTCGAGCTCGACCGAGAGCTCGATGATGACGACTCCATGATGGAGCTCGTGGAGACGGGCAAGTAAAGAGGGCGTGGGTGAGGGCAAGGGGCGAGAGCATGGGCGAGGGCGAGGGCGTGGGCGAGGGCGTGGGCGTGGGCGAGGGCGTGGGCGAGGGCGTGGGCGAGGGCGTGGGCGAGGGCGTGGGCGAGGGCGTGGGCGAGGGCGTGGGCGAGAGTGGGGGGTGGGCAAGTGGTAGGGGAGAGGGTAGTTTAGGACTTACGAATTTGGATGTACTTATTTTTAATTTATTTTTAGTTCTGTGACTTTTTTAAAAATATCAAAATTTTAGTTTCTAAATCTTAAAAAATGTTGGGGAAACACCCCAAAACATAATTCTTACTTGTTTTTTTTACTTAATACTTAAATTTTTTTTTTTTTTAGTTTAATGCTTAATAGAACTTTTTTGAGCTTAATGCTTAATATAACTTTTTTGAGCTTAATGCTTAATAGAACTTTTTTGAGCTTAATGCTTAATAGAACTTTTTTGAGTTTAATGCTTAATAGAACTTTTTTAAGCTTAATGATGAATGATATTTAATAGCATTAAGTATTAAGTTATTTGTTTTTTTTTAATATTTTAATTCTATTAAGGATTAAGTTGTTTGTTTTTTATATACTAAAAATGAATATCTTAACAGTTTAATATATTAATAAATTTTAGCTAAATATATTCGAATATCTAAAGATATCATATTTGATATTAATATTTAATATCATTTCATAACCATTATAAATGTTAAAAACACAAACATTAATTAAATTTAAAATATTTTAATTCGATTACATATTCATATATACTTAAAGAAAAACATTAAATATAAGTACATATTTTTAAATATCTAAAGACATAATATTTGATATTTATATTTAACATCACATTTCACACCATGAAAAAAAGCTAAAACGACAAATATTTGATACTTATTTTTAATATCTCATTTTATACAATGATAAACATTAAAATGACAATTTAATTGAACATTTAAAATAGTTCATTTACAATATGATCTCGAAATTATAGCATGAACTCTTGATCGGTAGCTGTAAAAAAATTTATTTATAGTTGAGCATTGATTTTAGTCGCTACTATCACTTTCTAATTCCTCTTTGGTGTCATATTCAAAAAATAATCTATCTGCAACTGAGACTTGTCAAAGAAAATTATGAATGAAGAAATATGTCATGATTATTTTTGTTTGTGTAGCATATGAATAAGGTGTCATTTTCTTTTATATTGGAAAATGTGCCTTAACAACACCAAAAACACGTTCAATGACATTTCTTAATCTTGCATGACATAAGTTAAATATATACTCTCTTCCTGCAGCTTTACCACCACTACAAATATTACTCAACCAATAACATACATTACGAATGGTGCCATAAAACCTCTAGTGTGTGTGTGTGTGTGTGTGTGTGTGTGTGTGTGTGCTATATCCACTAAATAATAATTTTATGAAAAAGAGAATTTAGTATATTATAATGTTATTAAATAAAAATAACAATAAATAAAATAAAGCAAGAATATTTACCTGATGAGGGCATGGGAAAATTATGTTGTGGGTTACGAATTGTTTTCATCAAGACTCTTGAATCATGTGTTGTTCATTCCCATCCAACAACTACATACTTAAAATTCATATCAAAATCACAAATTGCCAAAACATTTTAAACATTCTTCTCTCTCATGTATAAGAGGAAAGGTGTAACTTGATGATGAATTAGGGAAGACCACAATGGACTACTGTGTCTCATCATACTATTAGAACAGACTCCTTCAAAGTCTAGGATTTTGAGAAGAAGCTAAAAGCATTGTTGAAAATAATGGATTGGAAGTTTGACTACATATTTGTGGTGGTCATGGCCACAAAGGGTTGAATATATGGTTTAAACAACTCATTTTGTGGATCTTGATTGGAAGATTCATAAGTGAGTGCTGAACTTTGTCCACTTACCTCCTCCATGTAAAGATGCTAACATAGCCGATTGCATCTTAACATGTTTAAGGGAGTAGGAAATTGAGAACATAGTAAGTGTGCTTCTATTTTTTGCTATACTTATATTAGTATTTTTTTAGCAGTGCTTTGTGAACTAAATTAATTATTTCTTTTCATACTCTCTTAGGTTTTCACAATTTCAATTGAAGATGCAAGTACAAATAATTATCATATTCATATTCTAAAAGATAATTTTGCATCTAATGAAAGAATTTTATGCAATGGAAAGTTATTTTATGTATGTTGTTGTGTTGTGCACATATCCTTAACATAATGGTTTAACATGGTCTTGAACAAGTTAAGAGCATTATGGAAAAAGTCCATAAAACTATGAACTTCTTGAATTCATGTGAGACACGACTTAAACAGTTTGGTGAACTTGTTAGCAATTACAACGTGCAAGAGCGAAAATTAGTCCTAGAATGTAAGACTCGTTGGAATTCAACTTATGACATGTTGGATTAGGTTATCAAGTTTAGAAAGGTATTTCCTAGATATGTTATACATGATCATAATTATGGTTTTTTTCCTGATGATGATGAGTGGGAAAAGATTGATAAATTGCTTCAAGTCTTAAAAGTTTTTTAAGACATTACTAATATTATATCAGGTTATGAATATCCAACTTCTAACTTGTTTCTTAGTGAGATGGATAGGATTAAAGTATTTTAGGATGATAAATTCAAGTCTCTTGATAATTTTGTTTGGAGTATGGTTCAGAACATGAAATAAAAGTTTGATAAGTATTGGGGTGAATACAATATGCTAATGGCAATAGGAGCAGTGTTGGACCTTAGATTGAAGATGAGGGTTATAGAAATAATATTCCCCAAAATGTTTTCTTCGCATGTAGCTCGGAAGAATATTAGTAAAATTAAAGATGTCATATATCAACTTTATGATGAATATATGAGAATGCATTCTTCTTTTACTATTGAAGAAGGTATAGAATGTGAATCTATTTCAATTGCTCATAAAGAAGGAAGTACATCAAGTAGTTTGTTAGAACATTTGCAAGTGATTAGAAGTGGGCAAAAAGTAGAACCTATGAAATCTGAACATGATGTGTATCTTGATGAGGGGCTTTTCATTTCTTAAGATTATAAATTTGAAGCCTTGAATTGGTGGAAGGAAAAATCTATGAAGTTTCATATTTTGTCTAAGTTGGCAGCAAATGTTTTGGCTATTCCAATCACCATTGTAACTTCTGAGGCAACTTTTAGTGACGGGGGTCATGTAATAGATCCCTATAGATTCTCACTTGCTCTAGAAATAGTGCCAATGTTGATATGCACAAATGATTGGTGCAGATCCCATCCATGGAGTGAAAAGAAAGAAAATGGTAAGAACTACTTGTTAATCAATTTAGTTTACTTTTTTTTTTAATGTATAAACATTTACATTTTGATATTATTGTAGAAAAAATATGAAGATCAACCCAAAGAAATTTTTATCCCAATTCTCAATTGAAAATACCTCCAAAGGAATTGACAAACCGATAATTCAATAGATTTTTATTATGAAATTAAAATTTTGAGTCATATTTTTAACTTTACTTTACTTATTACTAGATGTTTTCTTACAAAGTTGAATATTTTTAATAACAGACTATTATATTTTTTGTAGGTGTTTGTGGAAGATGTTTTGATGAGCTTTTTGGTTGGATCGCTATTTAGTTTGACAAAGGCTATGTCACCTTTTCATGATCAGTTGTAGCCCTTGAAACCTAGCACCAATCATAGGAAATTGGGATTATTTGAAGTTGTATGCTAATAATATGCTTTCAAGTGTATTTGTTTAATGATGGTTTATGTGTAGATTACTTAAAACTAAAGTTTTATGTTGTTGTAGTCACCGTTAATTCTAAATTTTGTGTTTTTGGGCTCATTGTAGTTTGTTTCCATTATTCATATTCCTCATTTTATATGATAACAATTAACAACTATGAGACCCAGGTTTTGAAAATGACATGGTCCAATATTGAGTCGTGTTCAATTCAAATTCAAGATTGAGCTCGAATTCGAGCCTGACTCGAGTTCGAGCTCTACCCAAGTTTGAAGTTTTATATTTTCAAGTTCGATTTGAGCTTCATTTTTCAAGCTCATGAGCTTTCGAGTTCGAGTCAAATTCGGATTTGAGTTTTCGAGTTCGAGTCAAGCTTAGTTGTACTCTAGCTCGACTCACATCATTAGCACCCCTACTTATGTTATCTAATAACCTTTAGAGGATGAGCTGAGTTCATTATAGTTAATGAAGTTTACAAAGAAACTTTATGAATAAAAATATTTTTTATAGACTTGGACGTGTGACATAATATATACATTATTTGATGTAATAGTCAAATTACTATTTATCTCTTTAAAAATTCGACTTTCCACAATAGTCGAAATACATTGATGTGAGATATCATTAGATTCAAGATATATTAAATAAAAAGTTAGTTGTATTTGAAAAAGTACACATGAACAAAAATATCACTGATATGTTCATGAAATCATTGTCATTATCAAAGTTTAATTTATTTAAGTTATGTGCTAGTATGAGTCTCCCCACATAGGGTAGAGAGCGAGATTTGTTGGGTTTTCTCCAGATGAGCAAACTGGGTCGTTTGAGTCTTATTTTTTTGAACCATGATATATGTAGACAAAGAGAGTAGGCTAAAAACCAACATTCTAATTTTTAAAAAATAATAAAAAATAAAACTTGCAAAATTGGGAATGTTTATGTTTTCACAAAGAAAGGCACGCTTGGTGCCCTCTCGAATGGGGGAGTAGCAGAGTGCACCCATCCAAATGCATCTTTAAAAATGATGCATAGCAGTTGTAGCTGAATTTTTTTTGGAGCTTATTTCTTCTCTAGCCTGTGCATATTCTGGTGGTAGTCTACTAGTGCATGGGTTCTCTTTGCTATTTGTTGTGTGATCGTATCTCTCTCTCTCTCTCTCTCTCTCTCTCTCCTTTACTAAAATACTAAATTTTATGTTTGTTGTGTGTGTTTGGTTTTCCTATTTTTCTAGTATTTTTGTGATGTAAATAGTGTGTCTTAATTGTTGGTTTGAAGTTAATATTTTTGCTGAAATTCTGAAGTCAATTTAAATAATTTGTGTGTACTCCTTCCTTAGCATTTATAATATATCTATAGTGAGTGTGTACTTTTTGTTGTTATTGTTTATTTGTAGGATTAATTACATGTGGAATTTGAGCTTGATAATGTTTGAAAATTCAAAAAACCATGGATGAAATCTCCTCTTCAATAAAGAAACCGAGATGCCACAACATCATTAATTCCAAGCCATAAATCTAACTAATGGATGCTACCACATAAAAATTAATGTGGAAACACATCAAGAATATTCACCACAAAATTCCAAGTTTACTTATTTGTACTGGATTTTAGATTTCTAGGGTTTTATATCCTAGAAAATATATTTTTGACCAAAATATAATTTTGGTTGCTATGTTCTTTATGGATTTCTAGTACTTGTGAATAAGTCTTTAGCACATATTATTTAATTTTGCACATTTGTATTTTAACTTTTGTTTTAAAGTGCTGAACTTTAATATAATTGTGAGATTGAGGTATATTTTTGAGTTATTAATTTTATTTCTTCTATTGTTATATCAATTGATCATTATTCTAGATATTATGTGGTTCTATTAATCACAGTTCAAACATCTTACCCTTATTCCATTAATTTGCATAGAAAACTATTTTTGTTTGAAATTTTTATTATAAACAAATTTCTTTGTCTTACATAATACCAAATTTAAGGTAATGTAAGAGAGTTTTAATGTTTTTTTTACCAAAATATTATTGTTAAATGTTGAATGGTTATCATTAATGAAATTCATTTTTGGTGAATTTATTAGTTGGTAACTATATGATCAATATATATTGTAATAAATTTACTATTCTTAAAATTCAATCTTTACTTATGGGCTATTTGATAAACTAATTAATTTTTTCAAAACATTGAAAATGAAAATTTTTAATAGTTTGAAAAAATCAATATGTTTGATAAGAAATATTTGGGAGCTGTTAATTGAAAGATTTAAGTGAAATAGTGATGAAAATATTAAGTAGGTAGAGACCTACTTAATGTTGAATAGTGAAAATTTTCAACAAATTTTTTTTAAAGTTACCATTTTGTCCTCATGTTCCTTTCTTTTTCGTTTTCTCATCCACGCTATAGTTCAGTTTGTGAATCTGCTCTCTCCTCCTCCTTTCTCCACCACCACAAACCCTAACCCTAACTTTCTTTCATAATTAATTTAAGAGAGAAAATAGCAAATCAACTAATTGTTCGTTAGTTTTTGTTTTTATATAAAAAATTTGGATAGTTTTAAAGAGTTTAGAATTTATTGGTTATTTTTTAAATATTTTTTTTTTTTGGATTTATGATTTATTTATGGATATATTTTGAGGGATTTTATTTTTTATAATAATTAACAATTGAAGTGAAAAAAAAATTCAATAGAAATTCTATTTATGTTGGATAAAATGTAATATAATGATAATAAGGATAAATATGTAAAATACATTATTTTCAGCATTTACAGTTATTAAATAATATATTTATCTTCAGTATTCAATTAATAGTAATTTATCAAATATTTTTTCAATACAAATTTAACACTTATAAAATTCAGCCTTAATTTTTCAGTACTTATTTTTTAACACTTAATTTTTTCAATTTTTTCAATTTTTTCAATTTTTTCAATTTTTTCAATTTTTTCAATTTTTTCAATTTTTTCAATTTTTTCAATTTTTTCAATTTTTCAATTTTTTCAATTTTTTCAATTTTTCAATTTTTTCAATTTTTTCAATTTTTTCAATTTTTTCAATTTTTCAATTTTTTCAATTTTTTCAATTTTTTCAATTTTTTCAATTTTTTCAATTTTTTCAATTTTTTCAATTTTTTCAATTTTTTCAATTTTTTCAATTTTTTCAATTTTTTCAATTTTTTCAATTTTTTCAATTTTTTCAATTTTTTCAATTTTTTCAATTTTTTCAATTTTTTCAATTTTTTCAATTTTTTCAATTTTTTCAATTTTTTCAATTTTTTCAATTTTTTCAATTTTTTCAATTTTTTCAATTTTTTCAATTTTTTAAATTTTTTCAATTTTTTCAATTTTTTCAATTTTTTCAATTTTTTCAATTTTTTCAATTTTTTCAATTTTTTCGAACGAGTCCTTACCATCATATATTTTATAAAATGACAAAACAAATTTTTCTTATTTGAACATCACATATGACAATAGATTGTCAAATATATGTCATAAATGAATTTCAAAATAAAAAATATCAATAACTATTATTTCCATCAGTATACCAAGTTTAAACATTATTGATGTTCACATATATATTACATAATGTACTGTGTGATTTATATTCTTGTGATGCAATGTAAACTTCACACAATTTGAATATACATACCATAATTCCAAATCACATACATATCATAATTATAAATCACATATATATCATAATTATAAATAAAATACATATCATAGCAATTTACAAATGACACAATACCATATTCACATGCATATCATCAATGTTCTCATGTATTCGTCAAAACGAATATGACAACTCTTCTTATGGTCCAAGAATATTGATCCTCAAAAACTTTGATACATGTGACAAAAATAACAATTAGTTATATAATTATTCAAACACAAAAAATATAGAATGACATTATATATTACCTGGTAGTATTAGTATATATGCATCTTTACACACACACA
The DNA here is from genome assembly GCA_029783825.1 of Sapria himalayana. Classification (NCBI taxonomy): domain Eukaryota; kingdom Viridiplantae; phylum Streptophyta; class Magnoliopsida; order Malpighiales; family Rafflesiaceae; genus Sapria; species Sapria himalayana. The sequence continues at coordinate 27,360 of JAREIK010016554.1, read as the reverse complement.
CACACACACATATATATATATATATATATATATATTATACTATAGAATTACAATATAGATATTGTGTGTGTGTGTGTGTGTGTGTGTTGTAAATATATATACACTAAATAAAACATTAATAATTGAAATACAATTTGAATGTAATAATCAATACATCAATATAAAAAAAATATATATTTAGAATGTGTGAGATATATCACTACAAATAATAAGCCAATTAGAAATATAAATTAAAATGTCTAATTTCATTTCTAAAATTAGGAATGGAATTGAAATGGATTAGAAATGAAAATAACATTTTATGAAAAAATTAGAAATAGAAAAAAAAATTATTGCTAATTAGCGATGGTTTTTTAAATGTTTTTTAATTTTGTTGCTAATTGTGACTCAATGTATTGGGCATATATACTTGCATGATATTTAGTGATGAAAATGTATGTTTCTATGTTTTTTTAGAAATGTAATTATTATCCATTTTTATATTCAATGAAAAAAATTATTACCATTGCTAAATGTGAAATATATTACTAATTCATCGCAATTTGAATTTTAAAAAATCAGTGAATGAATATTATTTCATCGTTAATTTAGAAACAGAAATAAATTTTGTTACTAAATTACGGTGATTAATTTATTGAAGAATACTTCGAAACTTTGAAAAAAGTTAGGGTTTAGGGGTTGTTAATTTTGATTCTGAGTTTGTCTGTTTAGTTTTTGAAATTATTTTTCTCTAATTAATGTTTTTCGTGCTAAATATCCATAATTAAGATATCAAATTTAGTATTACAAATTTTTCCGTAAGTATTGTATTTGAGAATTACAATTTGTGTGTATTTTATTGTTGCCTATAATTTTGTTTCATGTTTAACATTCTCATGAGGTTCTTTCTTCTTGTTTTCTTTAATCTATATCATTGTGATTGAAAAATTATATATTTTACATTTTTTACAGATACTAGGATTTGTTAAATTTTTGAGTTACCAAATTGAGGTATGAAATGTTTGTGCATTTTGTTATTTACATATAGTTTTGATCATGCTAATTAATGTGGACTTAGTTTACTTACTAGGATTTGTTGAAATATAATAATTTATAAATGAACAACTTATACTAATAATGCAACTTTAACAATGAATAATTTATAAATATTTTAACAAATACTAAAAGTTGAAATGTAATAATAATGAATAAGGTAAAAAATTTTGAAGATATGCGATTCGAATGTTGAAAAGTAACAATAAATGAACACCTAAAAAATTAGAACCTTATTTCAAAATTTATAGAGTTGTTTGATCTACACTTCACTAAATGTGCAATCTAATAAATAACATCTCTCATTATTTTATAAAAAAAAATTATATTACATCTCACAACTAGTAGATGACTCTTTATGCTATATGCTTCATATGGATTAATAAATATATCCCTATTAATTTATTGATGTTCTTCATTGCTTATTGACATTTATTGTTGTTTTATCATTGACATATTTAAATGTATTGGCATTGTGATTTTTTTAGGATTTCTATTAAATAAAATGTCTTTGTCTGATTAGTTAGTACAAATTATTAATTTTGAAATCATGAATTACCATAGTATCAATTTTTTTCTTTGCTTAATTAATACAATTTCATCCAATATAGATAAATATCAAATATTTAGTTTTTTATATATGACAAAATTATAACTTATGGCTTTTAATAAATAATTATGAGATTAAAGCAATCCAACTTATCTCATTTTAATCTAAAATTATCTAATAATAATGTGACTGCAACTTTTTTATTAGATATATATAATATCCTAAATGTGTTACGGTAACTTTATTTCGAATAAGTCTTTATCTATATTATTATAATTCAAAGTATATTTCTGTTATGTGTAATAGGAATGAAAATATTATATGACTTAATCATCAATGAATGAATATAATACTAAATGATGAGTTTTTGACTAATTAGATTGTAGAGGGGATTAAGAAGTTTATTGAATTTGATGAAAAAAAACTAGAGTTTATAGATCAAATAAAAATAAGATGCCCATGTAATGGCCATCAATGTCAAAATTAGAGTTTCCAAGATGTGAACACATTGTAATATTAACTTTCAAAAATATATTAATTAGAGACTATTATATTTGGTATAAACATGCAGAAATAATTGTGCTACAAATAATAAAAAATTATGTACATAAAAGTATTTTATTGGTCTTTCATTCAATTCGGATATCGCTGATGATATCCCAATATCATCAGCAAAATAATTTCATGAAATGTTGAAAGCATTCAGAAGAAGAGGCTTGGCCAAGTAATCTGTATGACCACTCAAATTTATCTACAATAACCATACTTTTGAATTTAAAGACAAAATATATTTTTTCATAAAGGTATTTTGTTGAAATATGCAAGTTTTTACCTGAATTATTATCGAAGAATAACATCATGACATATATACTGCTTGTAATTTTTGTAACTATTCTCCATACAAAATATATATTGCATGTAAAAGGTAGAAAAAAATATTCTTCGTAATAAGATATATTACTTTCCATTGACTCCTCATCTACAAAGATTATTTGTATCTGAAGCCACTACTGATAACGTGAGTTGACACAAAGAACATATTATTGAAAATGACATGATGCAGCATTACTCAGATTCTCCTTGGAAATTTTTTAATGATTATCATCCATCTTTTGAAGATTAAAGTTGAAATATTAGATTAAAAATATGCATAGATAAAATTTTAGCCATTTAGAATAACAAGACAATAATACTCTTCATAGATAGTTATTATTATATTTTATAATTAACAACCATGGATGTGCAAGAAAGATCAATACATGTTTTTGTGTGTTATCATGCATAGTACAAGAAACTCAAAAGACAAGTTAGATGTTTTCCTGCAACCCAAGATTGCAAAGCTCAAAAATTGTGGCAGGATATCTTGAAACATATGATATATCTAAAAAGTAAAACTTCAAAATGTGAGCAATACTTATGTGCACTATAAGTGACTTTCCTATATATTTAATATTTTCAGGATGAAGTACTATAGGAAAATTAACTTTCCTAATTACATGGAGAACTCAGATGCATTTTCTCTAAGCAAAGAAAAAAAAAATTTTAGTTTGATAACTACCATAAGTTCATACATATGGAACACTATTTCATATGAATATTATTGTGTTTAGGAAAGGTCATATAGTTGTAAAAGGTGCACCACCTTTGAGTTCAGTTTCCAAAATATTAAATATAATTGAAAGATATAGGTTCAAAAATGTTATATATGTTGATACAAATTTAAAGGAGTCAAATTGGTCGAGTGGATAGGACATGGCTCGAGTCCAGCCCATCACAACATGGTCCAAAACTAGCCTGTGTGACTGCCCAATGTGGTCCCCATCTGGGGTTTAGCTAGCCAGTCCAATTTATTTAAAATGAACAACCATGTGGTAGATTATAATCAGCCTACCCTTAAGCTGGCCACCCATCAATCATCACACAATGAGTAACGGCGAAGATGCAATACATGTGTATCTTTGTTATTCAGCATTTTATGTGTACTACTTTCAGTCACAATTATATAATCTACATAATAAAATATCACCAAATAATAATTATGGCATGGAAGATGGATCAAAAAAAATGATATGCTTTTTATTTCACACATGCAAGTAGATCATATGGTAGACAAAAATTAAGATATTTTTTGATAACTAGGAGTATCATACTTCACACATATATCTTGTTTAACTATGAGAAAGTTACACTTGATATCGAGTAAGATTTATTATCAATATATTCTCATTTCTTTATCATGATATGTAATATACCTTTTTAATAATTCAAAATACTTTCAATATTTTTTTGAAGAATTTATACTTAAGGAATTATTAAGGCAAAGAGAAGCACATATTGATGATGCTTCAATTGATGCAAAACTTGAAAAAGATTTTACAATTTGGTTTGAAAAATTTGTTAGTATATAATTTATCATCTTACTTCTAAAAAGAAATGTGCAACATTATATAAGTATAATTTTATCTTTTATTATTTTATAGGTATAATTTTCATCATCAAATATATGTAATAGACAAATAAATGGCCTTGCAAAAGGACCATTATAAAGTTTACATATGTATTTCATATATTATGCAAATGGATACAAATTTCATACTTTGAAACATGGTTCAAATAGAGATTCAATGAATAGTGTTGTATGCATCAAAGTGTCTAACTCTACTGCATCTACTATTGATTTTCATTGTCGACTAATTCAAATTCTACGTGTGAATTATCCTGCTTTACCAATTAAAAGGACAATTTTGTTTAAGTGTGAATAGTTTGATCCTATTCAAAATCTGGGTCTTAATATTCATTATCAATACAACCTTGTGGATATGCATCATAAAAAATATTATCGTAAGTATAAGCCATTTATTATTATGGTGAAATCAAAACAAGTATATTACACTACTTATCCAATCACAAGAAGAAATCTTTGTGACTGGTGGGGAATATGTAAAATAAAATCTAGATCAGCTATGAAAATTATTGAAAAAAATGTTATTGTAACTCAATCGCATATACCTACATTTCAAGAGAAGAATGTGAAACTTCATCTAATCAATCCTATAATAGATGATGGGGTTCAAACATTGCTTGGTGAAGATAAAAACTATTTGAATATTGATGATGACCATGTTGAAGAAGATAATGAGGAGGAATTAATTACAAAATTAGATGATGATAGAATATATAGATAGAGATGATTTATTAGAAATCTCTAATGACGATTAGATATTTATTGACTTCCATGTTATGTTGTCAAGATTATTTAGTAACTATTACAATTTGGATCTTAAACAAAAAAAATCACTTTGTGAATGTCAATATGTTAATCATTATGATTTATTATTATGATATTTTATTGATATTTTTTTATTGTCTCTGTATTTTTCGATGTTTATATAACTTGATTTAGGTATGAGAGATAATCATTCAAGTGGCAGAGAATCTCAATATCTAGGGAGGGGTAAAGGAAGTCAACTAATAGTTTGTGAAGGAGGAAATCTACACGTATTCAGTGATGACAACACTATAAATATATCTCCACATTCTCCTACACATACCGAGGATATGTTGGCATCATATCATCATGACACACATGGATTGACTAGCACTGATATTCTATCTTCATCTTATTTTGCATCGAAAGGTTTTATTAGCTCCATCCCACATATCTTAGGAGGCACCTGCATTGGTATTGTAGCATTAATACCAGCTAGATATTCATAATCCATAGTTTGCATGGAAAGTAATGAGAAAATTATCATTCGGCCTACAATTAACAATAAATAGTACATACCTTTCTTAGATTTACTACATGCATGTAGTATCATTTTTTATTATTTTCCTTTGAAAAAAAAATTAATTAATAACCATGAACAAAGTTATAAGTAAATGATTAAGGTTACAATATGGCAATTTCAATTAATAATAAAGTATGTTTTTTCTAATTATCAAACATTATCATTTATAATTATAATAATATTTTTGTTATCAAGTTTTGGATAATAAATAAAAATGAATTAAATATTAACTTAGTGGTAAAAAAAAGGGGTGTATTTTGTTTATATGTATATGCACATGCTAATGTTAAATTATTTACATGTTTATTTATTCTACTTCTCTTACAATCAGAAAAATATTTAAGGACAAACTAATTGTGGAGGGTATAAAGTAGAGGAAAATGCCCCCAAACACAAAAGAATTTATTAGAAAGAATTTGAAGTATAATTTTCATTTATGTACTTGCTTTGTAATTTGGCCTAATATGAAATACTCTTAAAATATATGTATTAAAATGTATTATTGTTTTATTTGGTTCTTGCAAAAAAAATATAAATGGAATAATGTTTTGATGTTATCGATAAAGACTACATGGAAATATATGGCTAGTATGAGATATAATGGCAAGCTTGACAAATGGAGAATGATATATGGTAAAATACAAAGCCTAATATTGTATCTCTCAATTTTTGGATTAAGTGGTAAGAATACTAGAATAGTGATGTATTTAAGGCTTTGTCGCAGATAATTTCACACAATCATCAATCATAAAAAGCAAGTGAATGATCATGACTTTTGAAACATATTAGAGGTTCAAAGGAAACCTATTAACATTCAATAGATTTAGTAAAATTATCTTTCATAAATTATTATTATTTAAATTTTTTAAATGCAAATGATAATATATGTGTGACAACATATCAGGTACCTCAATTGTAACTATTTTTTTAGGAGGCTAAGTTGGAATATCCACCAACACTATTTATGGTGTTTAAGCGAATGCACAAGAAGATGAATGAATTATTTGTGAACAAGCAGTCAAATAATATTAATATGGTTTCTCAATTTGTACTTGTAGCATCACATGTAATTTGTAATCAATAAAAGATAATAAAAAAATTATTTCAATACTCACTAAAATTAATATGCAAAGTCAAGTAATTTTTTTATCATATCTTATAAGTTATTATATATGGACTCATTAAACATTATAACTAACTTCATTTTTATGTTATTTTTTAGTAGGAATATGATAGTTTAATGTTATATTTTAAAAAATGTAGAAAGGTGTGGAGTTATGTTGTATTTTAATAATGTATATAATTTTTCTGAACATAGTGATGATGAATTATGGTGTATTTTAATAATTATAAAAAGTTATGAAGAATATGGTTGTCATTGCTTTACAATTGACAGATCAATCTATAGAGGTGCTAGAGATTGATATTGAACATATTTACCTTTAGGCTATCGTAGTTGAGCCGAAAAAATGGCTAAGTGTATGGCCTTGGTACCCATGCATCTACATTTTATCCAAGTTTAATAATTACAATAACATGTTTGATGAGAGAGGTTGTGCAATGATATGCAGAAGATTCATGATACATTGCAAAGAAAAAATGAGAAGATGCAACAAAAAAATGAAAGGATGCAACAAAAGAATGAAGAGATGATAAAGGAAATCTAAGAAATGAAAAAAATAGAGGCTGAAAGAATGAAAAGAAGGGAAGAAGTGCAGCATAAAATTTTGAAGATTAAAAAAATAATATGCAAGTTGACAAGGACATCATCAATTTTTTATCATTCTAAAGAAGGTCCATCCAGATCTCCGGAAGATAATACTTATCTCGACAAGGACTCATAGTTATTTGTGATGTTGTATTATTAATATTTTGTATAAAAGTTTTTGTTGTGAAATTTTGGTTTTTGTAATATTTTTTTTAATTAAGTTATGAATGTGTATTATAATTGATTGGTTTTTATGTTTGTTATCTAACATGTTACCATGTAGTGGATATTATATGAATGTTATTTGATGAATAATATGTACATGTACTTATTTGATTGTAAGTTATATGATTTCTATATGAATTTATATTTTAATGCAACATACATAAACTGCACAAATGGGATATGTTTCTGTTGCAGACATTTCTAATTTAGAAATAAATGTTATGTTTCTATTTTATTGCGTTGCAAATTTAGTGATAGAATTTGAGATCCCAATTAAAATTCCATCGCATATTTTAGAAACACTCGGGAATTATCCATTTCTAAAATTTAGAAAGAAACACTTTAAAAATAGATTCTTTTCATTTCTAATTACGTCGCTATTTAAACATTGCAATGGAATTAGAAAGAGAATTGAACATTTCTAATTTGTTTATTTCTTGTAGTGTATCATATCTCATTAAAAAATTGAAATTTTACCTCATTCCAATTCTATTAGATTAAAAAAATATCACATTTCATTATTTTTAAATGGGATTCAAATCAGTTGGGACCTCACCAACATTTATTGTAAACTCAATTTTTTTAAAATTCAATTTTTTTATTTTCTTATTTTTATATGATGCATATAGATAGACACACACACACATATATTTTGTGTGTGTGTGTGTGTGTGTGTATCTAATATGATATAAACAAACACACACAAACACAAAGCAATATTGGGCAACAAATTGTACATATATTACACTTTGGAGAAGAAAGGGTATTCACCCTTTCTTCTCCAAAGTGTGATATAAATTGAAGGCAACAAATTGGACAAACACACACACACACACACACAAATACTGTGCTATAAATTATATAAATATTACTTTTTGGAGAATAAATAGTGAATATATATTTCACAAACATACATACATACACACAAACACACACACAATTATATATACATTGCATGACATAAGATCATAAATGCATTATTGCTCATCGTAAGCATGAAAGCTTTTTATAGTTTTTCAAATATGAACAGCATAAACAAATGCGGAAAAAAGTGAAATTGACTAGGTGCCCATTCAACCTACAAAGCCATGTGGCAAAGGCATGTGGAACTGATCCACCTCAAATTTTCTACAATCCTGCCCATTTTTTTAATAATCACATGGAAATGGGATATAACAATAGGTAGAGTTCTCTTGAATCTTAAAGCATACCCAACACTTAACTTTGAGAAGGTGCCTTGCGAACGGTAAGGTGTGTTGCTAACGCACACCTTCAACCGAGCTTGCTTATGGTCTTATCTTTCAAAATTATCGATGATTTTGAAATTTATAAAATATGAACTAAAATTTATTTTTATTAATAAAATAACTAAAAATAAAATATAAATTAAATTATAAAGCTACATGTCTAGGGTGACAAACTGTAATAACTAGCAAGTTGTTACACCTTAAGCCTAGGTGTACTTAAACTTTAAAGTACTCTTCTAAAACCATGACCATGCTCAAAGAACATGGAGATGAAGATCATATTTAGTACACAAGACTCCCACTTTAACACAAGTTTTGAAATAGATTAATATCATGGCAATTTTATCCCCTCAAGTTGGAGAAGCTGCATTTGATAAGTTTCAAAATAAATTTAACTTCAAAATTTTTATAAGATTTAATATGTTAGTATTTATATAATCACATATAGAAATAACTAGTACAACTATGATACAACCTTAACAACTAAAATTCACAGTACACCAAGGCTCAAGATGATACAACCTTGATAGCTACTAGCTACGTGCATGTAAATATTAAATTGATAATTCATGTGTGATTATCAATTTCTCATATTAATTTCATAATAACCTTATCTCAATAAGTCAGCGAGGCTACATTTGATAAGTCTCAAACTTGATACCTATTACTCAAGGACGAAAACACTTATCATCACATCAAGATATGACATTCAATATATGTATGCAAGACAAAAATTTCTCAGATGATTAATCATTTCAATACTACTCTCATTCAAACATATTTAACTTCAAATTATTTTAAGATCTAACTATGTAATCACACATAGAAATAACTAGTACAACTATTATACAAACTTAACAACTAAACTTCATAGTACACCAAGGCTCAAGATGATACGACCTTGACAGCTACTAACTATGCTCATGTAACTATTAAATTGATAATTCATGTGTGATTATCAATTTCTGAGATTATATCCTAATAACCTTATCTATTAATGTCAGATAAGCTACATTTGCTAAAACTCAAATTTGATTTCTATTGCTCATGGACAAAAACACTTATCTTTACATCAAGATATAACCTTCAATATATGCATGCAAAAAATAATTTCTCGAATAATCCATTATTTCAGTACTACTCTCAATCAAACACATTTAACTTCAAAATTCATATAAGATCTGACTATGTGAGCACACATAGAAATAACTAGTGCAATTACAATACAACCTTAAAAACTAAACTTCACAGTACACCAAGGCTCAAGATGATACAACCCTGAGAGTTACTAACTATGCACATGTAACTATTAAATTGATAATTCATGTGTGATTATCAATTTCTTAGATTAATATCATAATAACCTTATCTCCAAAAGTCAAAGTAAATATATTTTATAAGTTTCAAACTCGATAGCTATTGCTCATGTACAAAATTACTTAACATTACATCAAGATATGACCTTCAATTTATGCAAGCGAGACAAAAATTTCTCAGATGATCAATCATTTCAGTACTACTCTCATTCAAACACATTTAACTTTAAAATTCTTATAAGATTTGACTATGTAATAACACTTAGAAAAACTAGTACAACTACGATACAACCTTAACAACTAAGCTTCATAGTATACCAAGGCACAAGATGATACAACCTTGACAGCTACTAACTACATGCATGTAAGTATTAAATTGATAATTCATGTGTGATATCAATTTCTCAAATTAATATCATAATAGGCTTATCTCATAAAGTCAGAGAGGCTATATTTGATATGTCTCAAACTCAATACCTATTGCTCATGGAGGAAAACACTTATCATCACATCAAGATATGACTTTGAATATATGCATGCAAGACAAAAATTTCTCAGATGATCAATCATTTCAGTACTACTCTTGTTCAAACATATTTAACTTCAAAATTTTTATAAGATCTGACTTTGTAATCACACATAGAAATAACTAGTACAACTATGATACAACCTTAAAAACTAAACTTCACAGTACACTAAGGCTCAAGATGAACCAACCTTGACGGCTACTAACTATGCGCATGTAATTAATAAATTAATAATTCATGTGTGATTATCAATTTCTCATATTAATATCATACTAACCTTATCTCCTAAAGTCAGAGAGGCTACATATGATAAATCTCAAACTCAATACAATTGCTCATGGGTGAAAATACTTATCATCACATCAAAATATGACCTTCAATATATGCATGCAAGAAAATTCTTAGATGATCAATCATTCAGTAATATTTTCGTTCAAGCATAATTGACTTCAAAATATCTAATATGTTAGTACTTATGTAATCACACATAGAGTAAATAACTATTACAACTATGATACAACCTTATCAACTTTTAACTATTAAAATTCATTCCCCACATATAAGCTTTTTTTAGACAATTCATGAATCATACATTACTCAATGGGCACAACATATGAAAAATGATATGGGCATGCCAATATCAATGTTTACCACAACGGCATAAACAACATTAGCTACCATCCACCTAGGCAAGTTTTCTAAGAGTGTTCATGTAAGTGTAACTTGAAAATGACACAAAGAGCTTGCGAAACCAAACCCACTAGCTTGAATGTTTGGCCATCACTCAAAATGTCATATTCGGAGCTTTGTTCACAGCATGACACATTGTTCCGCTAAAGGATTTGCCACCCAACAATGAAGAAAACCAAAACCACATGTTAGATGGTCCACTATACTTGCGTAAAATTTTGAGGCTCACAAGTTCCCAAGCTTCAACACTTGTCTGAGAAGAGGTATTCTACATCAAGCTACGAACCCTATAATGAACATCATAGTGATTTGGATGACTAGAAACACCAGCCACATCAAAAATAATGATCATGCTCAGTTTGTGAGTAAAAACCTCATCTTTGATTACATTCGCAAACACATTAGAGTCCCAAACTCGCACAAACCCATGTTGCAGAAGTGGATGATCCAAAATCTTGACTTGCTAGGGAAGGATGTTGTGAACTGTACAAGTCCTATAGAACTCCACACTCCTAGTTTTCCCCATGCCATCTGCATTACCAGTGGATAGGCATAATATATGAAGTTTATGCCCACCTGACACCAAATGGTTCATTGTAGGCAAAAAAAAAACACATGGTCTCATCATCAGGAAGAGCAACAATCAACAACACATTCCTCTTGTTCAAGGGTATGTATCATCTGGCTTAGGAATTGGAATCTTCCAAACTATAAGTAGCAACGCGATAAGTAATTGAAGCCATCCCATTTTCCTTAGCATTTGCATTAGTAATGAACCTACAAAACATGATAGCAAACAGATTATTGAAAATTTAAATAATGATGATCTAAGAAGCTTATCTAGAAGTATAGGATGTCGAGCCTATCTAGCAAGAATGAATAAACTTATTATAATCAGCTTATGAATTCAAATATTTTCGTTCTTACTGATGTTTAGGTTTGATCATTATTTATTTATTTTTTTTGATTTATATTTTAGCTTGTATGAGAGCACTCAACATGTGGGTTATGCTAGCTTGAATACATGTATATATATATATATATATTATTGGGATTTTTAGATTTTGAAAATTTAAGGGATATACATATGATTTCAATAGTATTTTCGTTCATATTATTGTTATTTTGTAATTATACGCACTAATCACATTTAGAATATTTTTCACTCACTATTAGTTTGATTGCTATAAATATATCAAAACTCTTGATTATCTTTTTCCTCGTTTTTTTTTTTGGCAAAATTAATGTGCCAAAAAATGAACCTATGGAAAAAATGATTTAAAGACAATAGACAAAGCCTTTTCTAAATGTTCTTTAACTTTTTTTTATTGAACTTAAAAAATTATTCTAGTATATTTTGGACATCCTTTTAAATTAAATAGACAGAGCCTGAATGTCTTTAAAAATCATGTCCCACACACAAACACTTAGGAGATGTATTAATATATATATGTTTATGTCATTTTTCGTGTACTATTTAATTTTATTTATTGTAGTGTTCATGGGAATTTAGAGTGTTATTATTGTACATTAAGTTATTAACATCGATGTGCATGAATATGTAAACACGAGTTTGAACAAATTAAGAACAATTTTTTCATTTTATGAAAACAACTTTGTTTATTTTCATAAAAAGATATGATAATATTCATACTAAAAAAATTTTCTCCTATCAATAAAACTCATCATAGATAAATACAATAGAATACTTTTATATAATTACAAAAAAAAAGGATAACTTATATGTTAGATACTCTCATTCATAATAAAATAAATAAAAAATTATAAACAAAAAAAAACTAATATTATAATAATTCTCCTTAAACTGATGCATAGAGATCTAGAGTAGTACACTGTACACTTATATGTGAATTATTTGCTTATGATACATTAAATGAGAGTACTAAACATTAAATAAAAGATAAATTATTTTTTGAGATTATCTCACTATATGACTATCAAAGTTAAAAATAGTAAAAAAAAATATTAATTTTCTTGAATATATGCTGATTACAAAGTATCTCATTTATAACCAACATCATAACTTTAAACTTTGCCTCTACACAAAACTAGTTATAATTATCTATATTTTACTTATTCATAAGAAAAAAATATCTCAAATAAAAATATAAAAATCTATAGTAGATCTTCTTTCAATACAAGTTGGTGCCAAATTATAATTTGAATATTTAGTTAACTATAAGTGCTCATGATCGTTGAAAAAGATTTCAAATCCTAATAACTTTTTCATCTATCTCAGTATGTAAATAATTACATCCAAGTGAACAAGTCAAAGAGAATCTAAAAAATAACTAATTATATTGATTACATGAATTATAATTAATCTAATGATAATCAAATCATTACTTTTTCTAATAATTTTTTCTGAAAGTAATAAAATATACACTATAAACACAATCCAACACCCAACATCTATGAGTGTATCAACTACATATTTCATTCATAACAATATAATATCTCTCTTAAAATATGTCATATTCATTACAAAAAAATATTTGAACCTCTCAAAATTTGTTGCTTGAATCTATGATTGATGGTATTCCTTGAGTTTAATAATTTTCAACTCGCCATCTCTCATATTTAGAATATAATATATATTCAAAATAAGTAGAATCATCCTGCCATTAGAATTCCTTAAAAAATAAAAAATATATATTTGCAACACACTTGTATAAACCAAACATGATAACTTCCTATAAACCTCTCATAAACCAAGCTCTCGATAAATGTTTTACTTTATACAATATCTTTCACAATTTACAAACTTGTATGCTATTCAATACTCACATGTCTGCTTCATATACCTCCTTTTTGAGATCCCCATGATGAAAAGAATTCTTCACACATGGTTGTGTATTTCCATCTAGAAGATGCTGCTAGTAAAAAAAAAATTCATAACAAAAACAATTTGATCATAATATAAAAAAATATTTTGACAATCATTATGAAACATCTAAGTGAACCATCTTGCAATAAGTTTCATCTTGAAATGATCTACCATCTGAACCTATATTCACAATGAATATTGCCTTAAAATCATAAACACATTGCTTTGAAGGTCAAGATACTAATTCTAAAGTTTTATTGAAGTATAAGATATTTGTTTCTTACAAGCTAATTTGGCACCATCCTTAGTAAGATAATACCTTAAAAAAAATTAAATATCAATATGACAAAATCAAAGAGATAGGGTGTTTCGTACAACTATATTTTTTTGAAGGATAATCAAAAGATCAAAATCAAAGAGACTGATTGTAGAATCATTTGGCTCCTCAATAAGTATGCCTTTGCTCTGGTGTATGTTTCACACCATACAATCTCTTTTGCAATTTGCAAACTAGTGTGACTGTGCTATTCAATACTCATGTGCTTGCTTCATATACACCTCTTCCTCAATTCCCCATGAAGAAAAGAATCTTTCACATCTAGTTGTGTACCTCCATCTATAAGATACTACTTGTAAAATAAAAATTCATATCAAAATCATCTTGATAATAATATAAAAAAATATTTGAGTTTTGTATGTAAATAAAGCATTTAAAAAAATTTTAATATTTAATCCGGGTCTCAAAAAATGCCCAAACTAGTTCGTCTAATATTACTGTGGTAATTCTTGTAGTTGGGAATAACGGTCATTGTCATGCTGTTCAATTTTAAAAATCAGAGACCAGCATTCACAACATCGGTTATTTATTTTTAAAAATTTTGTAAATGTCGGCATTGGGAACGATGACTATTTAAGTAAACCAATGGTCATCGTTCACATAACCGGCCTTTGATTTTTAAAAATTTTCAAATGTCGGTATTGAAAATGATGGCTATTTAATTAAAACAATTGTCGTCGTTCACAACACTGAGTATTGAATTTTAAAAATTTTCAAATGATGACATTGGAAATTATGGCTATTTAATTAAAACAATTATCATCATTCACAACATCGGGTATTAAATTTTAAAAATTTTCAAATGATGACATTGGGAATAATGGCTATTTAATTAAACCAATGGTTATCGTTCACAACGTCGGCTATTCAATGATCCATTCCCCAGTTTATATGTTCTCCATTTTCTCCTAACCCTTTGTTTATTCAGCAATTTGTTCCACCATAACATCCTCTCCACCAGACCCTACAATTGTAAAAAATTCAGCATTTGCATAATATATATACATCTTCATCATTGTTCTAAGTATCCACATCTCAAAGTGCAAAAAATTAAATTACAGGATAAATAGATTCTATAGTGTCCAACTAAAAAAATTACAAAATAAATTAAAACAACATCTAAAGGTAACACACACACCCTGAGTTCTAATCATCCAACAAATACATAAAATTGCTAAACTTCAAATTATATCTACGATGCAGAAATGACAATCTTCTCCCGGGTCCCAAAAAAAGTTATAGGTGCCCCATTTTTCTCTTCTCCATTTTCACCTAACCCCCAATTTTCTTCGGCCATTTATTCCACCATTGGCCTCCTCCTCTCCACCAGACCCTCTAACTGCAAAAAATAATACATTTGCATAATATATAAAAATCTTCACCAGTGTTCTAATTATCCATATCACAAGTGAAAAAAATTAAATTATAAGAAACACAGAATCTATTGTGCCCAACTAAAAAGATTACAAAATAAATTAAAACCACATCTCAAGCTAACACACATACCCTGAGTTCTAATCATCCAAAAATACATAATCTTGCTAAACTTCAAATCATATCTACGATTCAGAAATGACAATCTTCTCCCAAGTCTCAAAAAAAGAGTTACTGGTGCCTACAGCCTTTTTCTGTGCAACAAAATTTGTATCCTCCTTTCTATTTCAATCAAAACACACAAAACATTACGTGCAATAAAAAATAGATAATCATATTTATTAAAAAGACTTGAAGAAGATACATTTAACACAAACCCGACTTCAGTATGAAATGTGTCTGGGAATTTCTTGGATAATCAGAAGGAACAAGTAATTTCAGAAAAATTATGTCAAATTTAAGGTAGAGAAGGTGATGTGCCAATGTGAGTGGGTGGAAGGTGATGTGCAGGAGTGTGAAGCTATAAACATCTCTGATGAGGGGTAAGAAGTAGGCATAGTCGGCTCAAGTGTACCAAGACTGCTCTAACTGTCTGGACCATGACCTGACCCACCATCTCAAGCACAACCACGACGATCAACTTCCACTCTCACTCTCCATATATCTTGAACGGGATGCATACATGATGGTGTTGATGACACTAGATGTCTAGTAAATGACTCATGTGATGTCGAAGCCTCCTCAGTGTACCTGGCGATATGATGGTCTTCATCGATCTGGTGTAATACCGATCTGGCAATATGATGTATATCGCATAAAAGACCAGAAGTATCAACACGAGAGTGATTGGTTATGTTAGTCATAGTAGCAATCTGAGTGAACCAAAGAATGCATTATAATTACATAATCTAATAATTAAAAATTAGGTAAAATATTTTAGAAACACATGACTCTAACTTACCAAAAGATCCACACTACCGGCTATAGTATAAAACCTCATGTCATCCATATGAAGTCATGGTGTCATAAAAATGTCATGTAATACGATGATAGTACTGCATGTATAGATAATGAAAGTCCATTAGTCTCACCATATATAGGGGGTGAAGTGATGATCCTAGCCGCTCACATCTCTCATAATGCTATGTATGGTGCATGATACGTATCTCAATCGTGCTGGTGTCGTCCACTTGCATCCACTACGTGCAACTTTTACTCGTAAAAGCAAGCTGGAGGTATCTTCTGATGCAATCCAAACTAGCGCAGGACTCTCTCTGGATGATGACACTCAATAATCTCGAAACAAGTGAGCGGTGACATCGTACGTCAGATCTCATGATCAACTAAGCAGATATATGAAAGCTTATCAAGTAACTCTCCCACGTATAATTGCCATGAGCCCTACATGTGAACACTTAATATCAATAAATTTTACAATAATATGAATATAATTAATATAGAACTATAATTTACATAAATATTACCATATCAGGAGTCTGTGCATCTAGTTGATCTCGATATAGGAAAAGTACATCCGATGGGTTATGGACCCATGTCGAAGGTACTCTCCACCTAAACTCGAATGGAAGAGCTAGCTCTACATCTAGCTCAGCTAGATATTGAGCTGGTTATACATTGTGGCCAGCCTCAGGTAGGTCACCATCCCTGAATTCGACATCGACATCATGTAAGGCATGAGTAGGTGGTAGTGCTATATCTGTGTGTGGTTTCCTAAAATTGGGTTGCCCAATGTAAAATCTCTCCCAAGGCCATAATTGAATACAAAATAATAAGAAAGTTGATCAAAATATTGAAATTTTTATATTGCGTTAAGAAAAATATAATAAATTATCCATACATAACAATACACATTCCCAGTTATTATATACATGTATGAGTGTAATACAACTGCTAATATCACACCTACGATCCAAGCTAGCTCGGCATAACTTGTGGTATGTATGTACTAGTACTGCACCACCCTAACTATATATCACAGTATCCATCAAATCTCATAGTAGCGGGAGAAAGCACATGGGAACATGCACACCCTTCTTATCCGCATATAAGAAGCATCTGATTAGTGCTAAGATGAACCCGCATGCACAACACTCTAATGTGACCTCATCTGCATTGGGTGGTGAGCTGGATAACTAGATACATAACTACCGCAAGAAGATAGTGGCTCCTCTAATAGCATCGGTGGGTGGGATGACACCGAGCAAGTCCATGCACATCACCGCCACATCAAACACACATGTGCTAGTGACTACTAGGTCATAAATACGAAGGCCAAGAAGGTTGGTGACGTCCTGTAAGCTACTTGTCATCTCCCCTGCTATCACATGAAACGTGTGCATCTCGGGCTGCCATCACTCGATGAGTGAGGTGATAAGTGGCCAATTAATTGCAATGTGACTCAAATGGTATATACAATAAAATTCATCCTTAATCACGTATTGCTGAATCCAAATACCTATCCTCCACATAGTCATGAAGGCTCTCTTCTATTGTCGAGGGCGGAGGATTTCCTGAAGCTATAAGCAATGAAACAATTAAATTTAAAAGTGATTATGTATAAATTACATGTTAAAACTACTAATAGTAATTGATAATTAACAAATTATGTACATGCTATGTATCTATTAAGTGTGATTAGTGTCTGTCTTGCAATACCAAGATAGATATATCCAACTGATCCACATCATGAAACCCCCAAGTCATGTAAATAAGAAATAACAAATCCAAAATAATTATCAAAAATAAATGTCAATATTAAAATCAATGATAATTTATAATACACACATACAATAAAAAAGTTTCATTAAATAGAAAAAGTCTGATATAAGACAAAAACAAAATATTTAGGGCCTCATTTACAAGAAATAAATGCTAGTACATAAGTCTTATATAAAACAATAACAAAAAAATGAGGTCTCATTTACAAACAAACAACTAAATTTGATTTCTATTCTTACAAGATCACCGATTGTGACCCTCTTGTTTGCACAACCCATATTTTATCTTTATTTTCTCCTCCCTGAGATCCATTTCATTATGCAAATGAGTTAATTTAGGATGGTCACTTACTTGTTGATTCATTGACCCTAGAGCTACGAACATTGGACCATCATAAATAGGCTAGTCATCTTCATTGAATTTGGGATACAACAAGCTTGCCCAAGTGTCATAGTAGGATAATGTAGTGTAGTAGCCTTGAACAAATAACCAAAAATCAAAACATTGATGTTGACATGCTGCTATGATATGGCTACATGGAAATCCATATATCAATATCTTATCACATGTGCAGTTCTTGTCATTTATATTGAGGTGATGAATGCGACTACTCCTGGACCTTACGTGAAATATCTTGTATGTGATCGTAAAGAACAATTTCCATTGATCAAGCCTTAACCACGTGACTTTGAAATAGTGTATCAACATATAGTGTGAATTTCTCATCGGATGTCAATCTATCAGCACCTTATTCCCTTTTTGCAACAAAGTAACTGTTAAGGCGGAAAAATATCAACTAAACTAATGCGGTGATTGGTAAGCTACGAGCCCCTTTAAGAACACTATTAAATACCTTTGACATATCGGTTGTTATTATCTCATATATTCGACCTCCATCATGTGAAAGTACCCATAATGGAAGAGGGATCACCTCTATTCATTTTCGTGCTTCAGAATAAATTCTCCCAATTGTAGCCATATGTCTATTCATCTTCCGTGGTGTTGTCGCAACAGCTGCTCTACAGACCAAATTCTTTAAGAGTTTATCTTTGAAGCAGGTCATAAAATTGCTTGCAAGATGATGCATGCAAATCCTATGATAGGCATATGGTACATCCCAACCAAGATGAGGATTGCTCATAGATGCCATAATACATGGATGTCTGTCAGATATAACACAAATTCCCGTCTGTTGAATTACTCTATTTCTAATACATGCCAAGAATCATCCCAACTATCAATATTATTACATTCTATAATAGCAAATGCTAATGGGAACAATTGATTATTTTTGTCACATCCCATAATAAATAACAATGCCCCTTTATACTTCCCATATAAATGTGTACCATAAATACTTAGTACATGATGATAATTTGTGAACCCTTTAATAAATGGCTTCAATGACCAGAACAGATGCTAAAATGTCTCATTGTTTGGCACACTATGAGAGATGATTTTCCAAATAACAATACATACAGGATTGGCTTGTTAAATGGCCAAGAATATATATGGGAGATATGTATATGATTGGCAAAAATCACCAAATAAATGTCTAAATGTCTTATGTTTTCCATCCAAGACTTTTTTATATGAAATTTCATATCCTCATTTCTCCATCATGATTGCTTGAATAGCCATAGGGGACAATGTAAATTGTGCATTAATTATTGATTCTATATGAGCAACAACCACATTTGAGTCCAATTGATGATGATCTCAATTCAAACACAAATTTACACAAGTATGTGGCCCTTTATATTTGTTGTTCACAAATAAATTAGTATCTTTCACAACCATGACACGTAGCTTCCATTGACATTGACATTCTCAGCCTTCTTACATCTTAAAATAAGTATTTTTTTGAGGAGGCAACAACAACTAACTTGGTGTCTTTTAATTGAGTAACTCTTTGCAGCCTCTTGCAATTCAGATTTAGAATTAAAAACTTGCCCAACGACAAATTCACCACTCGCATAACTGGTTGTTTCTTGTCCCCATAAAGTCCAATCACTTGAAATAGCAATATTTATATTTTTAACATGTTCAAAACAAGATGTTGGTGGTAGGTGAGACTGAATAGGAGACGACTCATTAGGTTCTTCATCATCGTCTGTGATATTCGATACATCACAAGATAATGCATGCACAGAGATAAATATCTCTTGCTCATTCTCTAAAACTTGATTTATAGTCTGGAATGATGAAACATGTACATCGGCTTGAACATGTAAGTCATCATCATATTCTGCATCAACATCTTCATTGGGTTTATCATTACCTTCTTCATAAGCACAAGCATCATCATCTTCATATGCTCTAGTATCTCGTATTGGACAGCTGCTAGGCCCACAATTATCGCCAATTTTTGTAACATTCTTAGTTCTACAACACTAATAGATTGATTTGCTTGTTGGTGTATTCAAACAACCTCAACAAACAATTTAATTTCCTCAATGTTAGTTGTGTTAACCATTTTCAACATTTGGTGCACATAACTATCATTCCATATTATAAGAGGTTGGAACATATTTCCACTTTTTAGATGATACTTACACTTGAGAACTAAGTTGAACTTCTATTTGTCAATAGGTGTGCTTGAAAAAATGATATCACCCAATTGTTCAAACATGCAGTCAACTGGTATTTCCAAAGGCACAATCGAAGCTTTGTTTCCATCATATTTTACATCATTATGGGTCCTCACTATATGTATATTGTAATAATATATTATAGGGATAGAGAAAACAGACATAATTGACCTATTTCAAAATAATTAAAAGAAATTAAATAATATGAGAGATGATTATCGAATAGGATCTTTTTTATAGAATTATTTCTAGAATTATATATAATTCTACACAAATTGCTCAGCCAAATTTCTCCATTTTAACAAAATTACATGATCAAATAGAATAAATGGGACAAATAGAAAGTATTATAAATAACTATAAGGTATAGCATTCTTTATCTAAAATAATGGAGACATATATAAGTATAAGAATGACCCAAATATTTGTGTGTATACGTCAAATAAACATTTATAGTTAACTAGAATTGTAGATATGAATGGAAGCACTATATTTGTGGAGAGATAGAGATAGAGATAGTAACATTTGAAAAATTTTAAAATTTAATAGCTAGCATTGTGAACTTCAGCCTCATATTTTTAAAATTCAACAACATGATAATGGTCACCATTCACAACAATGACCATTGTCATGCTGTTTCCATATGCACTAGTTTGGGCATAATTTTGAAATGAGTATTATATTTTAGATTTTTTATTTAAAATATATTATTTTCATACAAAACTCATAAATCAAATACATGTTGATTATATACACACGTACACATACACACACAAATATAAACACACACACACACACACACACACACATATATATATATATATATTATGTTTGTGTGTGTGTGTGTGTTTATATTTATATATTTATATATGTTTATATTTAAATATATACAAATACATAAAATATGCGCATACAGACACACACACACACACAAACATTAAACATATAAAATATAAACATATATATATATTTTATTGTTTGGTGTGTGGTGTGTGTGTATGTTTATATTTATATATTTATATATTTATATATTTATATATTTATATATTTATATATTTATATATTTATATATTTATATATTATATATTTATATATTTATATATTATATATTGATATATTTATATATTTTATATATTTATATAATTTATTATATTTATATATTATATATTTATATATTATATATATTTATATATTTATATATTTATATATTTATATATTTATATATTTATATATTTATATATTATATTTATATATTTATATATTTATATATTTAGTAATTTATATATTTTATATATTATATATTTATATATTTATATATTTATATATTTATATATTTATATATTTATATATTATATATTTATATATATATTATATATTATATATTTATATATTTATATATTTATATATTTATATATTTATATATTTATATATTATATATTTATATATTTATATATTTATATATTTATATATTTATATATTTATATATTATATATTTATATATTTATATATTTATATATTTATATATTTATATATTTATATATTTATATATTTATATATTATATATTTATATATTTATATATTATATATTTATATAATTTATATATTATATATTTATATATTTATATATTTATATATTTATATATTATATATTTATATATTTATATATTTATATATTTATATATTTATATATTAATATATATTTATTATATTATCTATTTATATATTTATATATTTATATATTTATATATTATATATTTATATATTTATATATTTATATTATTTATATATTTATATATATTTATATATTTATATATATATTTATATATTTATATATTTATTATTAATTTATATATTTATATATTTATTATATTATATATATTTATATATTTTATATATTTATATATTTATATATTCTATATTTATATATTATATATTTATTATTATATATTTATATATTATATATTTATATATTTAATATTTTATATATTTATATATTTATATATTTATATTTATAATTTATATATTTATATATTTATATATGTTTATATTTAAACTATATACCAATACATAAATATGTGCATATATATATATATATTCAGAAATTAGTGAACATTAATCTATGTATGATTATCAAATATATTGAACAAAATGAGCATTTTGGCAAAGGTTGATAGCTCATTCTTTTTAAATTACGAATTTTAAAGGTATTGACATATTACTGCAATTAACTCTACCCATTTAAGTGGATTGTAGAAGGGCTCCATGTTATCGATAATAGCTTATGTTTCCCATTTATATTTGATATTATAAGTTCAAAAAACTATGACGATTGGTTATGAGTTAAGTAGAAATTGAGGGGATATTGTTTGATAATCATTCAGTCATTATTTATGATAGATATCAACCAATTCTGCATAGTGTTTATTAAGTATTTAGAGATGAAGAACTCATATTAAACTATATATCTAGAAAACAATATTAGAAAACACAATAAAAGTTGCAGTCAAATAACAAACATAATAAAACAACAAAGTTTTGTACCATTAAACCCCAATGTCCCTAAATCTTATCGCAAGAAAATAAGACAATAACAAACCTCGAAAAGAGAGCTATTGAATGCTTGTGCAATGCAACCTTACCGTCGCCGAGGTGGGGGCTGGTGGAGAAGGGCCATGGGATATGGTGGAGAGGAGGAGTCTACTGGTGGAATAAACAGCTAAAAAAAATTGGGAGTTAGGTGAAAATGGAGAAGAGAAAAATGGGGGGAAGGAAGAAGATGATCGTTCGGGAATAAACTTATTCAATAGTCGGCATTGTAAACAATGAATAATTGGTTTAATTAAATAGTCATCATTCCCAATACTGGCATTTGAGAATTTTTAAAATTCAATAACCGGCTTTGTGAATGCCGGCCTCTAATTTTTAAAATTGAACGGTGTGGCAATGGTCATCATTCACAACGATGGGCATTGCCACGGTGTTTTCAGACCCACTAGTTTGGGCATATTTTTGAAACCCGAATTAAATATTGGTTTTTTTATTTTATATGCATTAGTTCAATACAAAACTCAAAATATTTGAAAATCTATGTAAAACATCTGAGTGAATATCGACCTACTCTTCTAGACCTATATTCACAATGACTATCGACTTAAAATCAACAACACATTGTTTTGAAGATTGAGAAACTAATTCTCAAGTTTCATTGAAGTATAAAGCATTTATTTCTTACATCCTAATTTAACACCATTATTAGTAAAATAATTCCTCAAAAAGAGAATTAATATATTAATTCATCAAGAGAATAAATAAATAAGATATCAATATAATAAACCTATGAGATCAGGTGTTTCGTACACACATATTTCTTCCGGATGATAATCAAAAGATCAAGATCAAAGAGGCTAATTATATGATCATTTGGCTCCTCTTTAGGCACGTCTTTACTCTGAACAAATTGTGTATGTTTGTTTCTCTTGGTATATACTTTAAATCTTAGGTGGTCAAGTTCTCAGTCTTTGATTCATCATGAAAATAAATAAATGAGACTCATGTATTACAATGACATTAGGATTAGAGATAGATTTTTATTCCTAGAAAATCTATCTCTTCAAAGTCAACCTAATATACATATTTATTGATACATATAATAACTTTATAAGTGTGCCATCATTCATAACACTGGCTAATCAGTTTAATATAATTAACATGTGACTATTTCTTCTAATTGAATATCAAACAAAACAACAAAAAGAAAGAAAAAATAATTATCATCATGGACTCTAACTCTTCCTAAACTTACAAAAAATATAGGTTTTGCTCTTTAAATATAATAATAGCACTCACTAAAATTTACCCAACCCTTATAAAAATTAATTATACCCTTTAACGTATTGAAATAACTAAGAATATACATCTTAAGACTTAAAGTATTGTCCTACCTTCCTTGGGAAGAGATCATTAATAAAATAAATACTCGCACAAGACTCAAGGTAGAAGGCTTAAAAAATCTCTCCATGAAACAAGATTTAAAAGGATATACAAAAAAATGATAAAAAAATACATGTGAATGATGAGGTAACTTATAATCTACACTAGAACCTTCTAAAAATAATTTGAAACACTCATATCAAATGTGTGTATAAATTGTCTTAATAAAATACTTAATTTTTCTTATAATCACATTGTGAGGGAGTAAGTTACACAAAAAGCATGGTGTATGATCATATAATTTATATAGTAAGTACTAAAATGATATGATATATACATTAATGCATTGTATTTTTTATTTTTTTTAATGTTTTTATTAAATTTAATTTTTAAATATTTTACAAAATTTAAAAATTAAAGAAATTGTGATCCTGAGTGAAAAAAGAAATAATACGCAAATCATAAATAATTATCAATACAATAACAAAACCTAAATTACTCTTGGGTCTCATATTTATTAGGTCATAGTAAATTTGAGTTTATTAGATTGAATAAGTTTTATTTACACTATTATGATTAGTTGAATAGAAAACTCTAAAACTAATATATTTTCCTAATTGAAATGTCTACACTCTAGATAGAAATATCCCTAAGATTAGAATACTATTCAAAGCATGATCAATAATGAGTGACCAACGTTAAAAAATATACAAATAATGAGCCAACCATACATAAATATCTAATATGATATATACCATTGAAAATAATATATACATATCATTATGTTCAATCTCAAATAAAAACTTCTCAAAGGTTTTTAATTTTACAAATACCTATCAATAAAAAAATAAAATCAAAATTATGGTATCTAAAACTACATCTCGCAAAAATGAGACTAAAATGATAATCATGAATAAAAAAAATACAAAGAAGAAATAAAGGACCAAGCTTAATATTGTTATACCCACGAGTTTTTGAGGATGCATCATTGGCTATCATAATATTCAATGAAAAAAATATATATTATTAAGAGAGAACAATTACTTATAATGTGAGTATCGACTCTTGATTCAATAGTCCACGAGACTAAAATAAGAGAACAAGTCTTAAAAATTATAGGCTGTGAAGACTAAGAAGAATATGTTATTTCCCTAGTAAGAAAGAATCTCAAATATCCCCTTCTAGTAGGGATTACAATGGGAGAAGTCTATGAAATCACTAGATAGATTGGTTAATTGACATGTACCTCTCAGCAATCTATAGTGCTCTCCATCTCATCTCCACAAGATACTCCCTACAACATCCCTAAGGTAGTTTATCCTCCTGCAATATGTGCACTAACTAAGGTTCTTATGCATTTTATTCTATTATCATTGATTTCCTCTTGACTATTAGCATATGTAGAAAGAGATGTCCCTCCAATATTTCTCAGTCTACCTTATACAAACTAAATTGCTTGGTAATTTAACTCTTGTATAGTTGAAAACTTTTTATCACCCAAAATCTAACTATGAAATACTCAAAACTCATATGATAAAGAGTACTAAAATATAATGTCAAAAAATTCTCTTTATTTTTCTCACCTTATCTAGAACATCATCCTAGTTGAAAAGACCTCCAAGAATTATGTAATTATTCGAGTGAACTATATAAAATGAATAGTAATATACTCAAACTCTTTAATCCCTTTTAGTCTCAATTCAAGAAACTATGTAATTGAGTAATGTATTTGTTCACCTAATATAAGTATACTAATATTACTAACTCTCATAGATTTTGCATGTAGTACAAGATGAAGAAACTAAGATCAACTTCGACTCGATGTACTATCACATGGTAATCAAAATATAAAAATCTATCTGTAGTCATTTATCCTTTATATCTTGCAAAAAGATCATATTTTAACTCTTATTCCCATTGTGAGTAATTTCAATATATAAACTTCCATAAAATAAAATTCAAAATTTTAAGTTTATTCATAAATAAATGTAATGAATCACAAAGTGATGCCAAAAAAAAGACCATCACAATACCTTAGGATTTGTACCATAATGCTTGTTGCGCCATAGCGTGGCTCTACACAAATAGCATCCTTGTTGCACTACTTTTGCTCACTCATTTTCCCCTACCTAGCATACCAATATAATGTACAAAAATCCTAACTGCACCATCACCACACACACTCTTGTCACATATGTTAGAGGTGTCAAACAAATTATATTGTACCAATGTGGCCCATTTTTTTAGGCTTCTCTAGGCCACTATGCTGTGCCATCAAGGTTCTAAAAAGGGGCAGCTCAACACAGCCTGTTGGCATAGCATTTGGGTGGGTCATGCTAAGTCATGTCGGATCGTGCCAAGATGGGTCATGCTTGACCAGATTAACTTGGTTCATTCCCCGTTAGCCTGGTTCATTCCAAGCTGGCCCGGGTTAATACCAAGCTAGCATGGGTCA